>JACTTY020000084.1:625000-1225000 GCA_014595695.2 Epargyreus clarus clarus | reverse complement strand
TAGTACCTCCCCAGCTTCGGCTGTTGTAGTTCGCTATACTGGCCCCACCATTATACCACAATCACCCATACCACCACTATCATAATTTAATTATAGAACACAAGAACAATGTGTCTACTCCCTAATGTGATAAAACAAAGAAGTGCAGTGTCAGAGGACGCCACCTTCATTATATGATTATTTAGCAGTTTAAGTTAGCGTAGAATTACTCATTAGTCTTGAATTAGGCTAGATTGTAGTTGGTACTTTATACAAACAAAAAAACAAGAAAAAATATATAAGCATAGAGAAAATATTTAATAAAACATTTTTGTATTACCCAAAGTCCATCCAAGCTACGTCATTTTCGATTCCAATCTTTATTACCTCGAAACATACTTGCACAGTACCTAACAGTACATATAGCTAGGTACTACGTAGGTACCAGTTGTGCATCTAGAAATCAATATGTAAATGAATAAATGCAGGTGCGGCCAAGTAAATATATTCACGCAGTCCACGCAGATCACATGCTCAAGTATTCTAAATATTCATTTATTGCTGGTCGCATGTAAATGTCGCTAAAACGTTTCATAGAATTTTATCTATCGTGTATTTTATGTTCTGTGCATCGATATGTAATTAATTTTAATTGTCTGTTTGTTGCTTTAATTATTTTTTTATTTTTTAAGCTCTAATTTTTAATGTAATCGAAATGAAAAAATGTAGATGAAGCCTTGTCTATAATTGATTTCAATAAGAAATTGGTTTGTGTCAATTCTTTGGAGGCTTAGTCTTTAGGTAGGTACCTATGTTTTGTTCTGAGACCAAAACAAAAAATAAGAAGAGGTATTTATACTCTGTCTATTTTGAAATATCTGTACTAGTTAAGATTAGCGGACTAGCAGTTTGGCGCAGACTATACATACAAATAAAATCTCATCTATAAAAAAAAGTAACTAATTTAGTTAATTAAATATTTCTGTTACAAAATAAGCACATAGCAAATGAAAACAAAGATTTTACAATTATCAACAGCGTCATAAAAATGCTAAACACAATATTAGATAAGCCACCCCAAACAAAACGCCATTTTAATTCATTCCACTAACGACGTTTGACTGAATGTAATGGCTCATATTAGAATTTGCATTTTAACGACGTGTCAAACGGGAATCAAATCTGGGACCGCTGCAGCATTCATTATCCTTACCCCTTCAACCCCTAAACACTACGTCTAATAAACGGTGCAAATTTATCCCTGATATATTCCTAAGGAGCTTTTGACCGGAAATTGCACGGAATTTACGTTCAGACGTAGATTATTCAGTGTGAGGGTGATGGATGGTTGTATTCAAATCTTACGTAACTCGCACTTCTCTACCATTTCGAAATTATCATATGTAACTGCTTAAGTGTTGCGTTTGCTTCTTATTCGTATTAAAACCTCTTATCGATATAATAATAAAACTCCATTGTCGTACCATTTAAAGTCGTAAGAAAACGCATTTAAACGTCCATAACGCTGAACACAAATTCGCCATTCCGAATTAAAATAACGAGTTTCGGTGACAAAATTTCACAATTTGGCACTTCGAGAACTCTTAATAAACCGTTATGCTTGCGAAACGCGAAAAAATAATCATCCGCCCGATCTCCGGAGAGTTAGATCGCGCAAAATTTGGCATTCGGCGTTTTAAGACGTCACCGAAAATGTTTTTTGGCGGATAAGTAATAAAATACGGTGGATATCTCCGCCGGATCGGGTTTAATGAAAACCGGCGGGCTATCTGGGCGAAATCCGGCCCTCTTACTTAATATATGCGATTTTTATCGGGCGAACGACGGCAGGGTTAAAAATATGCAAAAATCACCGCCCGGGGTGAATATTAAGCGATGTAATTTTGTATAATATTCCGCAATTAAAATTCAAATTGAAATCAATGCGAGGATGAACGGTCGGCGCGGGGGCCGCCGACTATCCTTAATCCCTTGATATGCGTTCTGCGACGGGATTTCGGGACACTTTATAGACTCTGAATCATCGCGAATTTTCACTGGAGTTAAAGACTGAAGAACTGGAGTAAAAGAGAACATTATTGAACAATTATATTAAGTTCGAAATTTACCATTTCACAAAACATTTACTGAACAAAAAAAAAACTTCCTAACATTTATTTTGACTATCGTATCATCGTAATTGCTATTGCATAACCTACCAATAAAAAAACACAAATGTTCTCAACTCATTTACTCGGAATCGAACCTAAAAACAATTGAGACGACGACAAGCCAAAGATGAGGCAATTACAGCAATAAACCGCTTAGAGATAGGCAAATTTTTGACAATGGCTCGGATCACCACGATTACGCATTGAAAATTAGTTTAATATCTCGAATGATTTCGGAACGACAATTAAGAGGGTATAACACTTGGAGCGGCTGATAGCGGAGTTATGGGGTGAGTTTATGGTCCATTAAGTGAACGGAGTTGCTAGGTTAAGCCGGCGACTTTGTTTGACTATTTCAAGAGAAGTTCGCGTGCATATTTCCGTCATTAGGTGCATTTTAGGATGTCTTTTTTTGGATTTGAAACGGTAAAGGAGTATGTCGATTTTACTATTTATTTATTTAGTTGCACCAACAAGGTATACACCAACAATAAATATAGGTACAAATTATCACAAGGCATAAAACAAGTGTTACCTCAATTATAGGCGCAAACAACAATGCACAGAGGATAACAGAAAATAATGAAAAAAAAAGGATTTTTAAATAACTATCAGGTGAACGGTCATTGCCGTTGGTAATTGGTGGTATTTGTGGTCAGTTATAGATGTGTTGCTACCTTCGTGGACTAAGTTTAAAAGCTTTATATGAGTGCTTACCACACTTCAAATTAAAACACAGCAGCGCATAACAACTTTTATAAGGAACTAGCTGAGCCGGCGAACTTTGTATCGCCTCAATATCTATTTATCAAATATATTTCATATAAAATATAGCCTATGTTACTCGTGGATAATGTAGCTTTCGAATGATGAAAGAATTTTTAAAATCGGTCCAGTAGTTTTTGAGCCTATTCATTACAATCAAACAAACAAACAAAGTTTTCCTCTTTATAATATTAGTATAGATAATAGAAGAAGAAAAGGAATAATTGTAATGATAGTTTCTACTTTTATACCACTAACGTTGAAACACTATCGATTCTACCACCTTAAAATATTTGGAATTGTGTAGGTAATATAATGAATAAGTAAGTAAACATCTCAAGGATAGGTAATTATCGATTTTTACAAAAATAATAAGCCTAGAAGATCTAGAAATTTTATTTACATATTATAGTAACAAACTTAAATCCTAAATCCAAACAGGAAATAATTAAACGATACTTATCCCTTATTTTAGGAAGTCAATTTGTGGTATAACACCGACAGACAACTGTTTTATATGCATAGTGAGTACGCGGATGCTACAGTAACGTTTTACGATATTACTGTTTGATTGTTTGGCTTTGATAGACGCCGGGTGATGGGCAATACGCTTTGGGGATGAATTTAGTTAAAGTTAATGTTTTCAATGTTACTTTACATATCGATACCTTAATTCGCAAATTAGCCAACTCCACTTTTTTTCAAAATGTTTTTTTTTATTTATTCTGATTTCGTTCAACGCCATTTATTATCAAAATAAATAAAAAACATTTAAAAAAGTGGGGTTGGCTGATTTGCGAATTAAAGTATCGATATACTATGACTTTAGATAATCGTAGGTTAGTGCATGATAATATATTCCTATATAAAGTTGGTAACGGCTTGATTGATTCTCCACAACTGTTAGAACAAGTTAAAATTAATATGCCATCTAAAATTCCTAGACAAGGAAAATACAAATTATTTACTCAAGATCTCACTAAATCTAATCTTGGCTATAATTCACCAATTAATAGAATGACAAGACAGTATAATACCTTGTCGGCCTCTAATCAAACACTTGACATTTTCGGGGACACTTTAGGCAAATTAAAAAAAAACATTTCAGAGATCATTCGTCATAGCCATATTACATAATTTTTTTTTTTTATTTTATATACAAATTAATCCAAAAATAATTTATCACATTTTAATTCAATAGTCTATAAGTAAAATTATTGTATTAGAAAAATCTATTCATAGTCTATTTTTTACTACTGACATTATTTTAATTTCAATGTATTAATTTTAGATTTAATTTTAATTTCAATATATTTAATTTTTCTAAGTTCTTATTAATTGTATAAAATTGTGTAATATATATTCTTATCTTGTATTTAATGTAAATTGTAGTCTTATTATCATTATATTTAAATCTACTAGAGCGTCTATTCTGTAAATGCCGTGTTCACCTATAATTGTGGGTACACGACTTATTTTTCTAACTTTTGCAATGTAATTTATATAAGTGTATACTACGTTGGTGAACCTTTAATAAATAAATAAATAAATAAATATATTATTTTTTAAATCAGGGACAAATTGACAGAATTAAAAAAAACGGATTTTTTGAGGGACGCTTAGGAAATGATTGTGGAGTTTTTAATTCAATTGGAACCCTTGGGGTCCATCTGATGGACATAGATACTCCACTGCTGGAGAAAGTCTTGAGCATACCTCTGCTGCACTGCGGATTCGTGAAGGTTTTTATTTACCTAATCGTTTATTGTAAATTTTAATACAAATGTTTTACTTCAAAAAATAATATTAGCCAATCTGGTACGCATTCGAAGGGTTATTTATTTATTTATTTATCTATTACATGTAATATACATACCTATGTTACATCTTATATATACAATTCTCGTGTCACAATGTTAGTTACCGTACTCCTCCGAAACGGCCTTACCAAATTGTGATTTTCACCAAATTTTATATGCATATTCAGTAGGTCTGAGAATCGGCTACTATCTTTTTCATAACCCTAAGTGATAAGGGTTGTTCACCCTTAACATTTTTTTATTTATATGGCAACACAACGTTTGCCGGGTCACCTAGTATGTAGTAAAGAATCTATTATCTTAATAAATAAACATCTCATTAAAATTTTAGAATTCCTGTCACCAACATTCTTCCACGAGATTTATCGAACCCTATAGTGCAGTGTGAACGAGTGCATGCTATCGAGTTACGACAATCGAAGCATGCGTCACTAGTGACGGGACGTCGTGGGAAACGTCGATAAATTACATACTGTCGGTAAAATAAAATGTCGTCAAAAACACGTTACAAAAAATATCTATTTAATTTATTGTAAAAAATTGACAAAAAATTAATATTAAACTCAGTAATGTCATGAATAGTTATAATGTCACTGAACAGAAATAAATATTTGTTCATTACAAGAAACATTTTATTTCGATGTAAAAACAAGTAGTGGCGCAATCGCGAGATGTTAATTCTGTTTTAATTTCTGGTTTTTCTAGTGTCGTGAGCGTATAAATCAGACGAGCATTGATAAATTAATACACATTTTGAAACCGAATGTGAGGTTTTAATGAAATACCGTTGTACCACATTTTTCATAGTTTTATTTTATTTAAAAACACTGTATCTTATAATATCGAGTGACCATATTAGTGAGCAGAGATTAATTGGTGTAACAGTTTCGAACGAATATAATGTTTATTTTAACCAAGGCGGACTACTGTCGTGTAAATTATCGATGTCAGTAATATTAAGCAGATTTAATGGATTTTGATGTTGTTTGTAAAAAACACACGTCATCCAAGAATGCGGATTTGGTTTCGATGTTACGTGTCTTCGTGCTATTTCTCAGGGTCTTATTCTAGAAAATTAGAAAAATATATTATTTTAATGTTACGTGCACTTTAGATTAGCATTGAACAAATATTTCTGTCTATCCAATTTTTATGTATCAACGCTCTTTTGGAGTAGTTCTGAATGCTTTCTTATACAATCATAGCTTTGCTATTACATAATATCTCTATTAAGAACCAATAAATAAAACATGGATTTGTCATTTAGTAGATAATCCTTTCTGCATAATTATGCTTTAATTGCAATATCGTGACAAAAATCACGCAACAAACAAATGAATGAATCGCGCAAAGTTAAACACCAATAGATTCTGTAATTTCCAAAGATGAGCTCAGACTAAAACATTTAAAAAACCGTAAAAAGTCGTCCGAGAAGCTTTCCACATAAAATGTTTATCGACAATCCAGTCTATTAACGTCACAATCCCTAAGGGCGGCCGCGGCGTCGTAATGCGCTCAGCGATTTGATGGATTGGCTTCTTCCACTCCCTTCTATTTGCAAACACCCTTATCTGGACCACGGAGGGGTGGGGGATGGAAGGGCTAATTAAAATTGCCACCAGAAACGCAATTACGATTCGGCTGCATTTTTCGATCGTATGTTGTATGTTTAAGGATGGTTTTTGAGTGACGTCGGGGTGGTAATGGCGCGAAGGTGGATCGGTTGCATCGGCTTTTGTGGGATTATTGGGTGACGTAATGGAGTTTGGGGTTCGGTGCCCGAAATGCAAGTCTTATTGGACTCGTTAATTTGACTGATGCTGTGTTCGCAGAATATATTAAACTTCATTTGGGAGGATTTTAATTTTTTAAACAGGAACCCCCAGTTGACACCCATTTTTGCCAAATAGCAACAGCTTCATGTTACTGTTTTGGACATGATATTGCAGGCTTACTATTAATTTTATCTTAATCATCAACCAATGAAGCAATGCAATTTCAGATTCTCATTTTTATTTCACTCCTATTGGAGTCTGATATTTATGTGACTTAATCAAATAGATCAAGTTTATTTTAACTCTATCTTAAATTTCCTCTATACAGGGACTAAATTAGGTCCCCGTGTATGGATTTTCTAAAAACTAGTGCTCTAACTCTAAACCAAGATTGTTCTACCTATGATCATTAAAGCATAATTTTACCTATCCTATCACTTAGCAAGCATACCCGTACAAGTAAAGGTGACACGTTACAAATGCAGAACTACACAAAGAGGTCGTCAGCAACAGCCGCGTCAGCGCGTCTGCCGCTTTCCTCAACCAGGGTGATTAAGCGGACGTTGCGATCCGCTCAATAGCAACGTTTTGCAAGTTGCGCTATATCGCTGTGAGGTTTTAATGACTCGTTTACACTCCTGAACGCCTGGTACTTGGGATTTGTGTGGAGTTTTATTTATTTTTGGAGTTTCTTTTGGCGCGTTTTAAAATCAGATGTGATTTTTTCAAAAGAAAACAGCGTAGATTACACAGTCTTCAATGAAATTCAATTCAATCAATGAGAATTATTATTTATCATAGTGGTAACTGTATGAAGATTATCGATTTGAAATCAATGAAAATCCTAATTTAGGGTATATTGATTTACCTTTGTCATACAAAGTGAAAAGCCATGCCAACCTATAGGACATGATGGGTGGATTAGGTAATGACGATTTTATGTGTCATGAACATAACTACATTAGGAATCTCTATATTGTGAATGCATTTAAAGCCAAGCAAAAGTCAATCGGTGAGATCGAACCCAGAACTTTACTTGTACCCGTATCATGACCACTGCGCCCATCGAGTTAGGGCTGTTAATATTTATCTACGAAAATATTTGGCAATAAAATAATTTAAACAAATTTTAATATTTATTTCAACTAGGTAGTAGAAATTATTGTTTTTTTTTTCCATTAAAAGCTTAGAAGTTTCAAAGTAAACTAAAATACTTCATTTTGAAAAACGTTCCATTTTAGTTCTAAAGAAATTTCACCCAATTAGTGACAAACATAGCGTTACCATCGTTAGGTTCGGTAACCGAACTGCTCATTAGAGGTAATCCATCTATGGTGTTTGCTCCCATGGCGTTTGTAAGCCGATTGCCGCAACCCGACACCGAACCCGCGACCCCTGCGTGGGGATGCCGAGATAACACAAGTGTAGGGTTACATGTGTGCGTGTGGGATTCTTTTTGGAAGATTAGAAATCATGTTTTGATTTTATAGAAGCTTTTGAATTTATTGTAAGATAGTGTTTGAAATTAGCTTATTTATTTGGAAACTTTATGTGATCTTTTTGGAATTTATGTAATCATATAAAATTGCCTGTGTTCTACCTTATAACACAAATAAATACAGAAAATTGTAAACAAGAAATAATTTTCAGTAAGGGAGATGTTTCTTATCTGTCATATGAAAAAATCTATTTAATATTACTTAATAACATATTTTAAATAGTACTTAATACAAAATGTTAACAAAAAGAAAAAAGAAACGTAAATAAAATAAACAATTTAAAGTAGTCGTATAAGGCATGGTTTATAATAAATCATCTAAAAAGCCGTGTAAGGCATGAATTCCAATATTGTGATACAGTATCGAACTTTATAATTCGTGAAAAGTGACGTCACTTTTATGGTTTTATTCGTCTCCTTTTCAAATGATATCCAAAGCGACCACTTAACGAAATTCGATCCGAACAAGAAATTTACATTTGTCGCTCGCAAACTGCACAACTTGGCACAATTTCATCACATTAAGTTAATTTGCAGCATCTCTTGACTTTTCACACGCGACCCCTGTTTGCGAGGGGCGGGGGACATTAGGGGTCGGTGATGAATGAGGGGATTACATGGAATGCATCATGCAACTGCACTCAGATTTTGCACGCTGGTGCTACAGGGTGTTGTATTGATGTTTTTTTTTTTAAATAAATGGCACAATATGTATTTAGTAAACTGGTATTGAGGCAAAAATGTATTTTTTTTATTTGAAGTCCAAAACGAGCATGTAATCCGATTGGTAAGGAGTAGTCACTGCATGGGTATATGTAATCTACTCCAAATATAATCGGAGTCTTATTTGAATTCTTAGTACTTTCTACCTTTAGGGATTTAGTTTAAATTTACCAATTTAGGCTCGCTGTCAACATTATTATTATTATAGTTTTTGAAGGAGGACAAAGTTGTGACGGCGGCACTAACACAAGTCTGATTTATTTGTAGAGTTGATTTCTTACGTGAAACCATATCTAATAAGGATTCTAACTAAAATATAAGGGACTTCTTTCGAGAAACCAAAATTCAGACCACTTTGCTAAAAGTAAACATATTTTTTACGCTTATACTACGATGATCATAACAAAATCCGCCCTACCAAATCACTTTTACCTGCCCAGTAATTTCCGATTTTCCCAATTTCGCTTTACGTTTTCTACACACCCTGTATCGCGGGGTAATGGCGTAAGAGTAATTTTATTACCCTGCCCCCATTACCATCACAATGGCCAACGCCACCGGCCGCTCGATCCATTGTCAGTGTTATCAATATCGAGGGAATTTTATCAAAATTAGATAGCTTTTTTGAAAAATTGATACAGTTTGACCATGACGAACTATGTGCTTTTGAGAAGTGCATAGCTTAAAACGATAATAAGAAAGCTTTTATTTCTCGTATTAATAAGCAAACTTAAATTCTTGATAAAGAATCTAGTGTCATATAAACAAAAATATCGAATTCCCAAGAAAATAAAAGTGCAAGCAATGGAAAAAAGATACTAATGGAATCGACAAATAAGTCTCAAATAGACAGCTTAAATTAAAACACCGAAACAAAGACAAAACAAAGACAAAACAAAGAGAGATGCAGTTTTTTATTTAACATCGAACATTACCAGACGAACAGGAATAAGATGAAGCTCACACCCGCTACAGTACTGATTCGATTTGTTCCTGCTACGATGAATATTTGATGCGGCTCAGTGCACACTAATTTGTTTATCGTGTTCCAAGCTCCTGCTCTCCTGGTACACGTACAGCATCGCCGAAGTGAAACTCCCCTTAATTATTCAGATATTCTTCGTAGCCGCGATCAGAAAACATCTTTTGTTTGTTCCGATGTACGTTTTCACGAAAATCCACTTTAAATTTAGTTGGACCACATGTTCTAAAAGAAGGAAACATTTTTCAAAGTCGTTGCAACCATTAGATGTAGACACGAAGTAGCTTGTCGACAACACATTTTCTACTGCTACGCAACTGGTTTGTTTTCTCTTTTTGAGAGTTGTCTACATTTTTATTAATGGTGTAGTGACTATCTAAATTGGTTAGCAAGCGTCTTTCGTAGTAGTCCCAGGTGTATTCTAAATCATAATATTATTTAGTTACCCCACTGTAAACTACAACGCTTATAGCACATTCACATAACCAAGCATGAATTCGCTGCGCACGGAAACAATAAAATAATAGTTACAATAAAAGCTAATCTAAATCCCAAATCAGGCATAACAATCGACATGTAATAAACCAAGCGAAGTGTGCTCGCAGCGATAAAGTAACAGTATGTAGACGATTTCCGCGCAAACGCACATCGCTGTAACGAATCCGCGAACCAACCAGACACGTAGCGAGACGTACTAAGAATTAATTAAGCGTATATACTCAAGATACGAATCAGCGGTGTGGCAGGTGATTAAATAAATACTAGTTGGCGTTTCTAATTAATATGCCAGACGCACGGGTGATAAGCGAACGACGCGACGCGACATCTCTTGCGGTCCCTGCACGCCTGGTACCTACGGTGCGATTAACACGTTATTGTAATGAGCCGAGTACGAAATTTGTCTCGCCTGTCTGTCTGTGGCGATGTGTGGTGATAACGGGCTTTTACTTGCTATTCTAGTAATTGGATTAGAGGAAAATGATAGTTAACACAAATTTCTGGTCCGTTAAGCATCAGTTAATAACATGGATCACAAATAAAGCTATTTTCTGGTCAATATTTATTCAACGAAATAGCTGTAATTGTAGACGTCTGCGTTTCCTTTGGTAAAGTAGCATTAAGACTTACGAAAGACAGACTTGAAGCTACAAAAATTGATGTGTTTGAGGACTAAGTTGTAAAGCTTCTACAAGTTGGTCCGATTGTAGTTGGTTTCTTTCAAACAATAGGTACACGAACACTATACTATGAGGCAAAAATATGTTCGGCAGAGGAACAACAAACTGAGCTACGTAGATCTAATCTAAATCAAGAGAAAGCTGAAATGAGAGATATAAAACCCTTACTTTGGTTCCAGGTGACGCCAGCAACGCGAGTATCGGCTCCGGGGAGGGCACGGGCGAGGAGGACGACGACACGAACGGCAAGAAGAACCAGAAGAAACGGGGCATCTTCCCGAAGGTCGCCACGAATATCCTAAGAGCGTGGCTCTTCCAGCACTTAACGGTGAGTACTGTAAGTTGCTTATACTAAAGGTGATGGATGGTGATGTGAGATGGAATGTTAGGACTAGAATTCACTGATAATTCTCATATACCTTATTGATCTTTTTAATAGATTGTTGACACAACCGCGTGTTGTCTTGATGAGAATATTAGGCTAGGCTTGTGTAAATTAGTTACTTAGGAAATCGTAGAAAAAGAGTTGCTGCAATTGAGAGTCTGGGTATAACAAACGCAAGATGGATCTCTTGGATCCAAAGTAGTGAAGAATAATTTAGGAACAACGAGAGATAATATAATTTTTTAAGAAAACACAATTACGAAGAATAAATAACTATTAGTTAAGACATTTCATGACTAGTTAAAATTATTTATTGTACAATTTTTAAAATTACATCCAGCCACGATGTCCATTATATTCAATAACAACTAAATAACTTTGTAAACAGACACAAGACAGACTTAAGTACATTAATTTATTATTTCCTTTTAGTTTTCTAAACGGGTGTAGCTTCCCATACAAATGACTAATGGAAGAAATGCATGATTGACTATGTCGTATGCGAATTTACACACCATCAATCTATTTTCGTCGACTATTCCTCATAGTTTATTACGTGCACACATTTTAAACTGATTAAACTTTCGAGAGACGATTCGACAGTTTTAAATCGAAATTATAAATCTCCATTAAAAAGCTGAAAGTGGCGAATGCAAAAAACGTATTAATAACAAAGCGTCAACGTTTCGCGAGACAATTGTAAGCGACGAGCCTCCCGTTCAATTAAAATTTTCCAGCGAAAGCAATAAATTTTTCATTGCGTAGACAAAGAGTGTTTGAAAAGGCACCTCTTCCATGGAGAACGCAATTAAACTGGTCCCGTTCGACGCCTCAATACCGGCTCCACGTTTTATCATTGTGATTGATGACGTAAAAAATAAACATTAGCATAAGACGGTACGGATAGGGAGCTCCGAGTGTCGCGAATGCACGACTCCGTGTTGCGTAGTAATTTCTAGAATGGCTTTCTGGCGCGGGGGCGCGGGGTGCAATTTCATTACCGGTCCGGATCCGCGCCCATAAATCACCGGCTCCGAAGGCGCTCTCTCGCTCGGTTCAGGTGACGCTCGCAAACTCCGCTGAGCCCGCGCCTCTGTTTCATTCACGGCCTCCCGAATCCCGCTTTCTTTATGGCTATGAATTCCCTGAATTTTCCACGAACGAGTTTTAATTGCCGCCACTGAAAAGCGTGAAAAGCTTTCGCTTCGACCCGGTGCGACCTTTGTCGATTTATTTCTGAATTCGAATACGGTGCACCGTTCGTACAATAATCCGGAAGCTCTCCTATTTCCTGGGACGTCCAGAGTTCGAAGTTTAAAAAGTAGGCGACCATCGACAATCGAATTAGGGAGCTTTTAGCGCGTTCCGTTTCGCGCGTTTTTGCGCATCCCCGTCCACGGCCATTACCGCGTTCCAAATTACTTATAATTGCTTCGCTTAGCGCTAAGTGCTTTCATTACGGGCTCCCCGAAGCGGTACCGGCATAGGTCGGTACGTGTCAATATTAACTCGAAAATCTCCAATCCATTATTGAGCGGCGCAAATCGTATTTCATGTCGGAATTTTAAAGCTCCCGAAATCGGAGCGTCGATAGGTGGCGGTGGAAGCGCGGTCGGACGTAGACAATATTTCAAATTGGCATCAAAAAGCGCATTCGACCCACATACGAGCCGCGAGTGCATAGCTGTCAGCGTGATGTTTGTAATATTCATTCGATTACGGCGCGGGAAATGGAGCGGCGCGCGGTGACAGCGCGCCACCTGCGCGTTTCAATGGAAACCGCACCGCCCCGCTCGGCGACCGTGTTTCAATTCGAATTTTCGAATCAAATGAATTCAATGTCGCACGCCGGCATCCTTGGCCGCGGATCCAGATACGAATATGGACGTTCGATTAGCGATTACACAGGTCGGAGTCATGTCGCGACACGGCGGCCGCGGTGATTGAATCGAACGCCCGAACGCTAATTCGGAATTGCTCGGCTATAACGGCCCAAAAAAGGAGAGTAGTGATCTCGCTAGTTGGAAATCGTCGACCGTGGTCGCATTTAAATTCAGCGCGGCGCATGCAATATTGGTAACAATCCGAATGTCCGTGACTGTAAACGGTATGAATTTTAAAACACTACAATCTAGTCCGTTTGAATTTGAATTTCGACGATCCGAGCAGGTTACTGCCTGTTTTGTAATTTTAGATCGCTGGATATATATTCCATCGTTAGATGGAAAATGTCTGTGCAATATGTCGAAATATTCATGTTTTTGGTCCATAGTATCAATGAATTGAACAGGAATATAATTGGAATAAATTATCACATCATGTTGTGAAAAATACTGACATGGTATCCACATCACAGCTATAATAAAGCTTAGTGTCCTGATAGGAATGGAAGATACCGCTAGAACACAACAAACGGTCGAGCATTCAATAATAATCAATAAGGATAACATCGCACACACCTATTAATCAGCTACACACGACCGCACGATTATTAGTTTTGTCTCGTATAATCTTCTGAACCATCGATCCACGGGATCGTGAGCCGCTAAATCTCCCATAATGCGTTACCTGCCGTAACATGTCTCCCCGAAAATTTCCCAAGAAATAATATTGAATAACGTCGCCGGGAACAAATCCCACCAGCGACTTTAAGCCCTTTTAGGGGGCTAAAAATAATTATAAGGCTGCGGTAATCCCGCGACAGGATCCCCGCGGCGTTTCTCTTCTTCTATTGTTTTTGGATTCTTGTTCTGATGTATTTCTGATCGCCTGGTACTTGTTTGTATAAATCAAATGTTTAAAGACATGTTATTCGTTTATAATACGGGAAAACTTTATAATTCCAAAATTTATTGACACATGCAATGATTACTGTCAGAGTTCATTAACATCTACAAACAGAGCGTGTCAGACACGTGCCGTAGCACAGACAGTACTAACGTATTTATAACTACCATAACACAGTCGCGCAGACACGGACCGTGCTAGTAAAGATATTTTGTTTGCCATGACTGTAAGGGACCTAAATGTATAGACGGGACCTAAATGTTAATAAGTTAGTGTATCTATGCATAATGAATGTAACATTAGTAAGACCACCGTCGAAGTTTATGCCGAAATTCGTAGTTAGCAGAAACATTAGACGATCTACGTTTCCCATAATAACTTTGTTGCGTCTTCTTTCAAGCACACGAACATAATTCCCCGCGACAAGCTTAACATAATATTAATAGAAGCACCAAGACATCATAGAGAGGAGATATTGCGAAACACGGAATTCCTAGGCGTGCGGTGTTGAGTTACGTTCGTATCGGGTTCGCTTTGAGAGGCACCGCAGCGGAATGGAAGCATCGCGCCGAAAGAATTTATACTTTATTTATGCGAGTACAATGTCTCTTGCGTTATGCCAACCTGGTACTTTACGATTATTATGGAGGCATGTCAAACCGCTCGATCCGATGGGAAATAGAACCGTTGACCTGATGTTTATTTCATCCTAATGCGAGCGGTATTCTTTGCTAGATGTTGTTTTCCGCGATCGAGCAACTGCTCGTTTTCTCAGATAAATACATCCTGAGATTGTTCGGTCTATTAGCTTCGTTACGCCGTTGTATCTACGTGCGGTAAGTGTTGTGGACTAGAACAAAAATGATTCCATCTTAACAAAACTCTTTGAGCCCCGTAAAAATTACCGGACTTATTTACCCACGTCTACCCGTTAATCCAATAACTGGTCTCTCCCCAAAATATGGCTCAATTTTGTTCGTTTTCGCGTTAAAAACGTTGGGAAAACTTGCTCTGCCCTTGCTTTATTTAGGGTAAGGGCAAGTCGTAAGTTTTACTTGGAGGAGTCGGGGGCAAATTGCATACGAATCCTGGAAATGAGAATTTATTAATATTGGAAGGCGACGACGCTGTAAGGGAATCTTCTAAGAATTAACTTGTAGGATTTTTTTTATTTGGCGACGAAATAAACACTGGTTGACTGGAAGTCGTCCCCAATATATAGAGGCGTTTATTTATTAAGAAGTTTCCTACGATGGATAAATTAATCCTTGGAAATTAAAGGCTTATTTATAAATGTAATCAAGGAGATATTATGAAGTCTTTTTCTATAAATTCGTATAAAAAATTAAGTTTTGTTCCAATAGGAGTGTCAGAAATCAGAATACCTTTTTCACTGGAACAAACTTTAAAACTGCACGGTTACTGAAAAAATCAATTGAAATAAATGCCGTTCCAAAAGCCTCGTGTCAGGACTAAGTTATTTGGGCAAAGTTTAAAATATCGCCGTTTCTTTGCACAAAGTTGGTTGCAGTCGGTGCGCGTTGCCAACTGCATACGTCACTACACTTTTTGTTCCGCAACTTTTATTCATAACAAGAACGAAATCTTCGACATGCGGACCGGGAACATCCATCCTGGGACGACAGGAATCATTTCCGTTTATCCCGGAGCCAGATATTCCTCCCACTTTTTAAGTCCACGATGTTTAATGCCTCCGCAAACGGTCGGACAGGATATTCGGTGCTGCCGGAAATAGAGTGTGTAGGTGAAATAGCACGCGCTGCAGTATGAATTAGACAGGGATGGAAACTCCCAAGTCCGTCTTGGGATGCGAGAACGAAATTTGAATTTGCAATGTATTTTAAATGGGATGCCTTTGAGATTGATGACACGATTTCCAAATTCAATAACGGACCAGTCTCATACGTTCAAAATTTTGTAGGTTATAGAGTTGAAAAGCCAAGTGTGTCGAGTGTTGACTAAAATCATTTTAGGGCCATTTAAACAAAGCGTTCATCTTTCGTTAGCTCAGTTAATTAATACTTGTCATTCGATAGCACGGCGAGTGTTTGCGAGGGTCTCCGGTTCGCTTCCCGGGGTGGCTCCGAGTTATCGGATTCCTTGCGTTTGCATAGGATCCTCGTGTTGGCGTTTGATATTAAAGGGTTATGCTGCGAAAATATTGACACTGCTTCAGAAAGTAATCTATTTGCTAGTCGCGGATTACTTCGGTAAAATTTTCGTCGTTTCAACAAGTTTTGTTTGGATGATCCGGCTCGGAGGACCAAAAATGTTTTTCCAACGCCATTTTACGACAGTAATTTACGAGACTGGAACCCTTGACCTTGCAAACTTCTAGCATAACCCTAATTCACTGAACTAATTGGTACTAATAGTCATATTTGGAACTGTTAGCCTATTATGAATAGGGATAAACAGTTTTGTCCCGGTCGGCCAAACTTAAGCAATGCTATTACACTAAAAGGCGTTACGCGAGTACGTGGACCAACTCCGGTGGCAACGGGCACCAAAAATCAAGATTAAACGCAACTTGTACATCGCACAATTACTTACGGCGAACAACAAACAGTCGTTTCGGTAGTGTAGTTAGCGGAGTTGACCAAAATTGCCCATTTCATATCTGCTCGGTGTATCGAGGGGTCAGCGGAGGGAGGGTCGTTAAGATAAGATATCTCCGGGAGTGGACAGGGGCCTCTCAGGTTTCAGGATGAGGGGTTCGCGCAGAATTCGGGCCAGCCAAGGGTTTCGGTGAAAAATGTACGGCAGCTATCTCTCATACCGTATCTTTGGGTTTGCTTGTTGGTTGTATAATTTTGTTTTGAAATTATCACTGGTGTATAAAAATTAAAAATTTTAAGAGCTTTTTTATTAGGTACCAAAACGATTGAATACAAGCTTAATTTTAAGGGGCATTGAATGTTGAAAGTTTAAACGTAGATTGATAAAAAAAATTTTGAACATTTATTCATCTTTATTTTTTTAATCCAGTGCTTAATTGTGTAACCCACATAGCGACATGTATGTAAACTAAGTGTACACACGAAATAATTTTAATATCACATATACCAGAGGATTACCAGCACACCATAAATAAAGTGGATCGCCGACGTGCGGAAAGAACATAATCTACAATCCGAGAGCGATATTAGGTACCAGGACACCATAAGTTAGATGCGTAATATCCTACCGAAAAATCCCGCTACCTCTTTGATTAATGTATTCTGATGTCACAGTTATTGCAAGGAAGCCCGTATATTCTGGCGCCCGCGTCTGAGGTGTTATTGCAAATCTAGGGTATATTAAAAAGGGCGAGAGCACCTATCTTTGCGACACCTGACGGCTTATCGGATGAAGGCGGCTCTATAGAGATGTATTGTTTCTTGTGGTATACGGGTAGGTACGTGTTAGTACAATATAATTTTAGAGATTATAATCTGGTTGATTTAAAAATGTAGGTAGGAATATCTAATCCTATCTGGGGTTGATTACAAATATCCATGGGCGGCAGTAGCCACTTACTTATTTAGTAAACACGTTTATCAACTAGTAGTATGCATTATAATACTTGTGTAAATAAAATCTCGTATTTATATTTATTACGTACCTACCTATGATTCCCTAGAAGAGTATAATTTTCCATTATTTTCTTTAAGTAATTATTTTACGTTTTCCTGTTAAAGGAACTCTTCATAATTCGTTGAACATTAGTATTTATTAGTATAGCAAGCATAAATATTAACGTATGTCGTGCATAATGCGGACCATTGAAGCATATTATGCACGAAGGTGACAGTAACTTTATAGAAGTGTAATAAATACGGTATTATTTTATAAAATTTAAATAATAAAGTAATATAAAGTACTGCAATAATCATAAGTGACCACCGCAATTAATGTCCATCAAATCAAATAATGTTCTTTTAATTGAAATGAACATAACACATTAATTTAATATGTGTATATTTTTTCTTTGGCTAGATATTTTTTAGATAGTTGAATGTGAACCCTCCAACCCTTTAGACGTTTCTCAAGAAAACAAACTGTCCCGGACATAAGTCCTTTACCTTACAATTGGGAACCCTCTTAAAAATGTATCGTCCGATACCGCCGTCCATCGGGATCCGTCCTAATAGGCGGACGCGCCAAGTGTTTTCAATGAATGTTTAATAACGAAATGGACTCTTCAAATGTATTTTACCCTGGTACCTACACGCAATATTTTAAAGTAGAATCGTTTAAAAACTCAGTTAAAAGATATAAAAGATTAAGATAGGTTGCATAATATTATTTATTGTATTGGTCACTAAAGCTTCTGTAACACATAAATACTTAAAACCACTCAAAATTATTTTTTTAATAATATAAATTAGACTCATATTGTTACATTGAAGTAACAAATGACCATGCAGTACATTTAATGATAAGTGGCAACTGGCGTCCATGGAGATCTATAATCAGTCCCAGATAGCTCTAAAATTTTACCTCAGATTATAGATGCGCTGCAACCACTGAGATCTACTCGTAAGTTGAAATGATTCATATAAGTCTCCCTAACCACACTAACAAATAACATTTATACAGTAATAGTGTGACGTAGGTGCCAAATATAGAACTTTAACCTTTTTGTTGCAAAGACATCGATTTATAGGGCCCAGCCTAATAGGGAAACGCGGCAAGTGTTTATATCGATGAATGTTTAATAGCGTTATAACCCTACAGTTTTTGCTGCCCTAGTACTGCGAATGATGGGTTTTTGAAGGGTGTCGTAAGGTATTAGGGGATGCTTTTAGGGTTTTACGATACTAACGCGACATTATGAGTACCTGTGATATTTTATGAGTACATTAAGTAGCGATTTTAAATCTATTTGATGTCTATTTATGACAAAGAAGGTATAAGAACTAATATGTTCCGACCGGTAAGGTACCACCGCCACACCCATTTCTAGCTTGAAGCAATACTGCGTTTCGGTGGAACGTTGTGAAACCTTGCTAAATTACATATGAGGAGACTATCTTACTCCTCAAGAGTGATAAATGCATCTGTAATCGACTTCAGCTAAAATATATTATATATTGAGTTGCTTACATAATGACGTCTATATGGCAGTGACCACTGTGGGTGAATTGCTAGCTCGTTCGCTACTCCAAATTCGAAAATCTTTACGTAATCCTACTAATAGTTAGTTTACAATAATTGTACTGGTAGGTAAACGCAAAAGTGACTCGCAACCCACGAATGCTTCCTTATTTGTTATTCATTCGTATCCGTAATTGTTTGGTACTTCCATTCCGGGCCGGGTTGACTATTTGCATGATTACTATGTAATTTCTGCAGAAGCAAAACATCCAAGTTAGACAGTAAATTCGAGCCGAACTGAATGGAAGTTACACGGGAATTTTTCCGAGGAAACTTACCGTTTTCCCCGGAAAGTCGGTAAACTTGTGCAAGTAATCTAAAGTTAGGTACCAGGGCGGCAGAGGCTATTTAGATGCACATCTTAACTCGCCCATATATCTAGATTGTGCGCAAGTTCTCGCTGCCGGCTAACTCGGAAAGTGTTTTCCCGGATGTTTTCACGGTTTTTCTTCTAAAAACAAAATGGCAGCGTGGACGCTGTGTAATCCAATAAGGTTCGCCCAGTGCGCAGGAAGGATCGGGTCAAATTTATAAGGGCCGAGTAAGATCGTCGGTCGAATTTATGTTTTTTCTACCGCTCAGGGAAAATAATTTCGTTTGACGCAAATGGAATTGGAAATCGATTGTTAAGTTTTTTTTATAATATACGAGTAGGGGTAGCAAACGAGCACCTGATGGTAACTGGCTACTACCGCCCATTCCTGTGATCTAACCCGGATAAGATTCTATTCCTGAAGTTATCACATATGCGTTGCCGCAATTGAGGAATAAGTTGGAACACCTCGGTTAAATATATTTCCCTTACCACACCCTTCAAAGCGGAGCACTCAACACTGCTGTGTCAAGTAATATGAACTATTATAGATTTTCCAAATATTTGTTCGTGCCTTGTAACGGGTTTATTAGTTTTTCACCTAAGTTCGTTTTTTCTACATTTAGTTTACATCTGGCTTTTAAATATAGTAGAGAATCGCATAAATTTAATGTCACACAATCAGTCAAACAGCCGGCTACCTAATTATAATGCCGGCGGCCATTATTAGTGGCATCGCTTATACGCAAAAAATATGAGTGTCTTCAAATTTGACAAATGATATAATTATCCTCTGCCAATCGTTGATCGCGGCCCTTAGGGCTGTCGTTTCGTCGTGCTATAAATAGGGCTTTGTCGTAAGGCGCTTTACAAAACAAAGGATAAAAATAACAAATTTAGAAGTCTGCCGTAGAATAATTTTTATAAAACAAAGTATGAAAATAACAAATACTAGACGGGCACTTGCCTCATTATCATAGGCAATAAAGGAAGGTAGTAGAGCTATTATAGTTCGGTCGAAGAGGTACCACTGTCACACCTATTTCGTAAAGCAGTTCTTGCGTGACATTGGGAGTGTGGATGCCAGATGACTTAAATATATGCCGACTTTTTAAGTTCCCAAGAGTGGCAAAATATCTGTGTTTAGCGACGGTAGAACAATTCAATTTTCTAAAAAATATGTTATTTAGCCCATCTATCTGTTTATCTTTAAATTGATGGATTTGTCGACTATTTTCATAGTTCATAAATCCAAAATATTTTAGATATTCAAAGTAGAAGGTGGTAGAACTCTTCATAGTTCGTCTTCGGCGGCACCACCTCACCTATTTCTATCTAATAACAGCGCTGCTGTGTTCTGGTTTAAAGGGTGTGGCGCATCTGTGGCCGACCTCGGGATATAATATCTAATCCTATCTGGGGTTGATTACAGATGTCCATGGGCGGCGGTAACCACTTACCATCAAGGTGGACTGCATGCTCGTCTGCTACTCCAATTTTATATAAAAAACGAGTAAATTTATCGATAATTTGTCTAGTCGATATAATTGAAGCGAGCAGCCCTACCCATCGGGGACAGGGCCGTATTTATTTTATTTTAATAAACAAGCCATTTGCATACTGCCTGTTGGCCGCTGATAGTGTTGTATTTGCATCTCCCGACTATCGGTCAGCTGGCATTTGACATTTACATGTAATAACATATTTACACGAATTTACATTATGTTTAGTTTATTAACAACGGGTGCCGGTTGAACGGAAAATTAGTATTGAAATTTTCATGTATTGTAAGTAATGGTCAGAAGTAAAAGTGCATAAGTAGGTTATTTAAAAAAAAACTGTGCATGTCGTATGAAGACATGAACGACTAGGCTATGTATTTGTCAACATACGAATATGTTTGTAAAATTATATTAGAATTAAGGTTTTATCCAATAAATTAGGTACACATAGGGCTATAGGGCGAACTTTGTATTGTACTGGACTTTCATACAAAAACTTTCAACCTGGTTTACTGTGACACCATCTCGGATGGATTGATGTCAAACGTCCAAGTTACTACCAATTAGTAATAACTCGTAGATGACACTTTACGTTCCTCTGTCCAATCTACTTTAAATATCTTTGAATTGATTACTACTTAACATAATTTTAGTTATTAATCTATAAAGTTAATGATTTTTATACTACTTAACGCAACTTCGCTTATTAAACTACTCAGTTAAGCTTAACTAATGGTCCAGCTCATAACTCCAGATACAACTTAAACCCTTCCGTAATCTGGCTCGAAGGACCAACTTTTTGCGTATCTTCATTTCCCTATGGAAGGCTTACGGTGGCAGTGGAGCTTAGCTAATCAGGCGTGGGGCGCGCGATAACGCCGACTGACCGCTCGCCACCGCTGACCCCCTGGTACTGGGGGTCGGCTAATCCGGGATAAATATAAAGATATATTTCCCGTTTAATTGATGTAACAATACCTTTATGAAGTTAATTTTGCGCAATTAAGTGGTTTATAGGCTGGTTGTGAGATCTATTTATAATTTTTTATTGGTTTGCAAGCAAAATTTTCTATTTTTTTAGGAAGTACTAAATTTTATAATGAATTTATCGAAGTCATAATCAAGACCGACACAAATGAAATTTAAAAATATAAAATGATATATTTGAATACTAAACGGTCTTGTTAAAATAAGAAAGGTCGTATTCATTCAAACAAGATCGTATGAAATTTAAGCCCTCACATACAAACCTCATGTATTTGCAATCTTTAATACTTTCAAAACATCTTTCTACCTTTTCTCGCCATACGAAGAAGCATAATATTTGGTAAAAGTCAATTATTAATTATTCGAAATATTTCTTCGCCTCACATTTCTATAATTATTTTAAAATATTCTCCAAGGACAAGCGAAGCTCATAAAAATAGCGGCATAGACGCAAAAGCGTATAACCCGGAAATTTCCATTTTGGCGAGCGTCCGTAACTCGCGGATGGGACGAAATAAGCGAACTTTAAGCCGCCATTAGCGGGATTGGACCCGCTGACGTCACCGCGGATTTACGCTCAACTTTCCACAGATATATTGTTGTTGGAGTATTTTCCAACATTAAAATGTTTTAGAAAATCGCTGATTCGTAAACGCTGTCGTATTTAATTGTTTTTGTGGGATATAGTAGGAAGAAAAGTGTGCACTATTAATGCTATCATGTGTCATGATATTAATACTAACTTATACGTTAGTGATTTTGAGGTTCTAAACGCACCCTTAGTTTGGTTCTTAGATGCGTGGACGACGAGTAACAAATTTGTATGATTCTTATTCCAAAAAATAATAAAAAAATGAGGCAGATAGGTTTATTAGAAGTGCTGAGATGGAAATAAAACGCCAAAATTTATTAAAAGTGTTTAGTTTGTTTCTTTTTTTCAATTTGTGTACGCTATGAGGCTTGGCATGAGAAAAATAATTACAACCAATATTATTGGAAAGAGACGTTCGTAATGCAAATTCTTGTATAGATTTCAAAAGAAGTAATACTTTGTATGCAAATGATTGTGAGGTACGTAATGAGAAATTTTCCTACGGCCACTTGAGAATTGTTGGTAAATTGAAATGAGAAATTCATAAGAAACTGGAATGTGTAATTGTTTTTATCTGGATCTAAGACAGTTGCATTGCAGATGACACAATCTACTTTCAGAGTCACTTTTGTTGGGTGCATTTGTGCTGATATTAAAATGAAGATGAATCATAGAATAAGGCTAAAAGAATAAAACAGTTACTTAGTTTTATGAATCCATTAGGGTCTTTGAAATATGTATGTAATGCTTGTCCCAAAAAAAGTGTTACTGTTAAAACGTGTAAACGTATCGCACATAAAGCAGCCAGCAAACACAAGCAAATCAATTAAATGGAAAAGGCAATTACAAAATAGCATTCTAGATGTCTTATATGAAACAATTACTTAGAGGAGGCGGGGCCGCCCGGGGTGGGGGTGCCAGCCATTTTCATAATGCACCACGACTCCACGAGTTCACTTCTTTAAACTTTACACTTTAAATAATTGCTGCTTAGTACGCCAAGAAAGATTTTGAACACAGGTGCTTTTAAATTGCCCCCTTGTTCGGTAAAGGGTTTATGAAAGATGAAGGGTTTACGGTTTATTGATAGTCTTAGCGAAAATAAAAGGTGAAGTAGGTAGAAAATGGAAGCTGACAGGAATTATTGTGGTCCACTAGCTAAATACCATCATACCTATGTCAGCTTAAGAGTAGTATAGTTTTTAAAAGCTTTAATTGTAAATGAATTCTGAATAGTGCCGAAAGCCAATTATTCTTTGTTTAGCAATATCTGAAGGTAGTGGCTATCTAACATGAGTTACTTCTCATCTTTAGTGTCATATGAGAAATTTTCGTTGGCTTCACAAGTTACATAATACGATATACGTTAGCAAAGACTATCCGCAAATAGAAAGTACAGTTTAAGAAAACGAAAATATCACAAAACACCGCTAAGAAAGAGCCAACAGACTTATCTAGCGAAAGCTTTACCTCATACATAGTCTTAAAATTCAGACACCCGCACTTTTAGACTGCACTCAAACCGGCGCATACTAAATTATATCGCCAGGACTCCACTTAGGAACATTAAAAATGTGTCTAGCCTCCAAGATCCACTAAGTTATTTGCTCAAGTGCTTCAAACTAAAATACTTCGAACAAAAACTGCATCTTTAAAGATTTCAGCATATTTAGAGTGTTTTCATAAATTCGAGAGATATGTGCTTATTTCGACTCTTTTTCACTTTTTCAATTGCATGAGCCCTTATTTGATTTGACAAGTTGGAAGTTTTTGCTGATAAACATTGCTTTTTATAATATTTACTTTCAACTTTTGTGACACTAAATCGGTACATACTTACTCGTAATATGACTACAGAAACGCGAGCTGATCTACGTATTTGCTAAGTGTATTTGATAAGACTTAATAGGCAACTTGAATATTAAAATATCCGTGTGAGGCACTATAAGCTAGTGCTTAAATGACGGAAATTTCGCATTTTTTAGGTCAAGCATTACATTGCTTTTGCTCACGATAGTTCCATTTTTACAAAAGCTTTGAAAACTTGCACCATTAATAACCCTCAAGTGCTTTAAACCATTGCCTATGTAATTCACGCGAGCTGTATCAACTGGCAAATAATTTAAATTGCGAATTCACATTTTTTCCCGCCATCGCTAAGTGGGCGAGACGTCAAGTACATTTTTATATATTTTTTAACCCGCAAAAGCTTATGATAATTTGGCGGGCCGAAGGCGACGCCACCTTGCGGCGAATACGTTAAAAGTGACTTGTCGCGTTTTGCCATGCTACCGCCGGTGCATGCTTTTTAGATTATCCGTTTACAGGTTGTTCTGAAATGGAAAAATAATTTAAAAAATGGCTGGTGTTTTAGAATTGTACAATATTATTACGATAAAGGGCATGAGGCACTTCAAGTTGGTACTCAGGTGTGACATCGGTGATCGACTTCACATAGAACTCCTATATTGAGTTGATTACAATGATCGGCAGTGATTGCTTACTATCAGATGGTCTGCATGCTCATTTGTAACTTCAATTTAAAAAAATGGCTATTGCGACTATAAAGTAACTCGCCTTTTCGAATCACGTCAAGTGGGTTGACGTCATCATCCTCATTCCCTATATACACAATAGGTAATTCTGAATGCAGCACCGTCAATTATTTGCTACTGATACCGTTTTTAAACATCCTATATGCATTCACGAATACAGCATAGTGCACACGATACGATCAGAATTGACTCGTCACATGCCGTGTGCGGCGGGCCTTACGTCGCAATCGAAACCTAATCACACTTACCTATGTTCCGTATAACTTATTAGATTAATAGTTACTTTGATTACTTTAAGTAACTTAGCTTAAGATTTAAGGATTGATTTTGTAGGGCTCGGTCCGTGCTTGTGTCATTGGAATAAATATCTTTGTACTGCTGCGATAGCTATAAGGCCAGTAAGGCTAAGGTTAGTTAGCTTAAGCGTTCCAATTTAGTTCGTTTAGAGTGATACTTTATCGAGACGTTTCAGCTTAGTCCTCAGCGGTAGCGGCGCATCTGTGGCCGACCTCAGTAATATCTAATCCTATCTGGGGTTGATTACAGATGTTCACGGGCGGCAGTAGTCACTATCAGTTCGACTGCATGCACGTCTGCTACCTCTATATCATAAAAATAAAGGTGGCAGTTCCATTCGTGGTTTAACTGCGGTAGCACCACTGTAACATCTATTCCAGCCTTCTAACAGTGTCAATTGTTGCTGTATTTTGACTTGTAGGATATGATAAGACTTATACGAGGCATTCCAATTTAGTCATCAATCGTAACCGACAGGTAGGATTCTAAGCCTTTTCGGTAATTACAAATGTTCATAGCCAGCCGTGTCCCCATATAATCCGGTGGACAGTACGCTTAATTTTACTTTAATTTAGAATTATATAGGATTCTACTATCAGACGAATACGCCTTTCTCCGTATAAAAGATAAAAGCGTATCCGCGTAGTGTCATGTAAATACTTCCAAGGAATCCTCGGAGCTCTGATTGGCTGATCGCCAGCCTGCCTTGATTGGATCTGCGTCTAACATAGATAAAAATATAGGCGAAATATATAGAAATTTATAATTTGCTAACAAATAGCAAATTAAGAAGCTGTCTCTTCGTAAATAAATTACTTATCATAACTAATAAGTTTTATTATTGTAGACTTTTAGACAAAGGACTAACTTTTAGACTTAATTTTAGTCTTATGAAGCATACCACCCTTAGGGTAAAGATAATATATTATAAAATTAAGTATCTGTTTCTTCTTAATTATAAAACTATCGTAGTAAGAGTTTATTAGTTATGTAAGGTTTTTCAGACAAAAATCTAGCTTCTCAGTCTTAACCTTATTTTAGTCTTTTTTCAGTTTTGGTATTATCAAGAGTAACACACATAAATATGTCCTAGTTTATTTAAACAAGTGATTGAAAGAAAGAAAAAATTAACATTTTATTCCTATAATTGCAACACAAATGAAATTACAGAAAGATACAAATTAGGTTTGCTTATTATTTGACTTTCTCTGAATATATATTTCTAAATTAAAATCGCCTCTTTAAGGAAATCGATTAAGGCCAAATATCTTAACAGTTGCAACTAGTAAGAACATCGGAAACTAGAAATCTAACATATAGTTAGTTAGCTTCAACGCATTGTGTAGTGATGGCCCTCATTGTGTACACGGCGCTTTGTTCACATTGTGCCGTGATATACGATACCACTTCACTGTATCTCCCAAATTAGCAGACGAATGTTACGTTGAAGATAGTTCTCGTTAGTTCGACTGCGATATCATGGCAGTTTCTGCTTATAAGCAATAGTGCTGTATTTGATTTGAAGGATACAGTTCAGGATGACTTAAAATTACAAGTTGCAAGTGTATGTATTATGCTTTAGGTACGACTTTTGTTCCGTATAGAGTAAATACGCAGTATGAAGCAGTAGATAGGGAAAATACAGTAGATGATAGATATAACTAAAAAGTAGTCTTAATTAATTTAACTGTAATTTTAAAAAATAGACAATTAATAAGTCTACGTCTCTATTTACGTCTAAACGCACCCTAAAAATACGAGATAAATTTATAGCCACTTTTGTTTAGAACATCATTCAGAGAACTTCTCAGAAAAATGTGTTAATTATTGCGGATTCTAGTACACCTAAGATCGGCAACTAGTAATCTAATATATAGTTAGCTTCAACGTATTGTGTAGTGATGGCCCTCATTGTGTACACGGCGCTTTGTTCACATTGTGCCGTGAAATACGATGCCACTTCACTGTATCTCCCAAATTAGCAGACGAATGTTACGTTGAAGATAGTTCTCGTTAGTTCGACTGCGATATCATGGCAAGTCTGCTTATAATCAATAGTGCTGTATTTGGTTTAAAGGATACAGTTCAAGATGACTTGAACTTGTTTAGAGTTTATAAGTTGCAAGTGTATGTAATCTGCTTTAGGTGTGAATTTTCTTCTGTATAAAGTGAATAAACATTATGAAGCAGTAGATAGGGAAAATACAGTAGATGATAGATATAATTAAAAAGTAGTCTTAATTATATTATCTGTAACTATTAACAAATGGATAATTAATAAATCAATGTGTCTATGAACGAACACACTCTCTAAAAATACCCGATAGATTTATGGCCTTTCTGTTTTGAATGTCAGTTAGAGAACTTCCTCAGAAAAATGTGTTAATTATTGTTGATTCTACTATACCTTACATCGGAAACTAGAAATCTAACGTATAGTTAGCTTCAACGCATTGTGTAGTGATGGCCCTCATTGTGTACACGGCGCTTTGTTCACATTGTGCTGTGAAATACGATGCCACTTCACTGTATCTCCCAAATTAGCAGACGAATGTTACGTTGAAGATAGTTCTCGTTAGTTCGACTGCGATATCATGGCAGTTTCTGCTTATAAGCAATAGTGCTGTATTTGATTTGAAGTATACAGTTCAGGATGACTTAAAGTTACAAGTTGCAAGTGTATGTAATATGCTTTAGGTACGACTTTTGTTCCGTATAGAGTAAATACGCAGTATGAAGCAGTAGATAGGGGAAATACAGTAGATGATAGATATAATTAAAAAGTTGTCTTAATTAATTTAACTGTTATTGTTAAAAAATAGACAATTAATAAGTCAACGTCTCTATTTACGTCTGAACACACTCTAAAAATACGCGATCAATTTATAGCCACTTTTGTTTAGAACATCATTCAGAGAACTTCTCAGAAAAATGTGTTAATTATTGTGGATTCTAGTACACCTAAGATCGGCAACTAGTAATCTAATATATAGTTAGCTTCAAGACATTGTGTAGTGATGGCCCTCATTGTGTACACGGCGCTTTGTTCACATTGTGCCGTGAAATACGACACCACTTCACTGTATCTCCCAAATTGGGATATTCGATAGAGCTACGAACGTTACGTTGAAGATGGTACTATTTGTAGTTCGACTTATAATAATAAGTTATTACTATATTGCAATTATCCTGCTAAAATGCAGAAATTACATAATTGGCAATTTTTAGATTTTTACCAGTTGGCAAGTTGTAAATGTTGGAACTGTTGTGTAATGGTCTTCAGGTAGAACTCTTCTTCTGTATAGAATATTTTAGTGATGTATAGAGATTGTCTTTTATCTAAGGAGTAGTCTGCTACTCCTTAGATAAAAGACAAATTTTAGTAATACCTATGTTGAATGCAGCTGCTATTGTAGCTTATTTAGTAATTCTATTGATTCAATAGATAAATTTTATGTTCATAAATTATATTGAAATTTATAGACATTATTTGTTTACGAAGCCATTCTTTGCTATTCACAAGTGTTTGAAGTCGGAGCCCCGAGCGAACTCGTGATTTGATAAACAATCCGAGTATTGCTGTTACTTCAGTGCCGTCGCGTCACAGGTACCAGGGGATCATATCAACGCAGAGACTTCAAAGAAACTACGAACAAAGTGGAAACGGGACTTGCTCGTTTGATTAGGCGCGTTCTTAACATGCGCCCGCCTCGAGGCTCGCTTTGTTACTCCTACCTTTGTGTTACAAACGTTAGACGCGCCGTCCGCAACGAGCGCTTTGATATCGCCAAATTCAAGACGCTTGTCGAATTCTGCTCGCCTGGTAACTTTTCTAGTCACGTGCCAGTGAAATCTTCGTCAAAAACAATTTATCGTTACAGCCAAAGGATTAATAAGCGCTTTAATGATGTCAATTTTTCAGCAAAAACGAAATGCAAGAGAGTTGTCGAAAAAAACGAAATACAGTGTATTGCAAAAAAAATGCAGCACGCCGCGCGAATGTCAATAAAATTTGATGTTTACGCAGCGCGCGCGATATCTCCCGCTAAATAAAACCTCGACACACTTTAAACTGTTTTGTTCGTTCAAAAATGAATTTTGGGAATGCTTTCATGGCTTTGGCCGTGTTGCGAAACTGCAGCATTGTTTATATTTCGTTTGTAGCGACAAACGTTTCAATTATATTAAACCTGTCGCATATTTGGTGGTATTTCAAACGTTCACTTTGAGATCTGAAGTCGAGATTATTCATAGAGTTCATAACTCTATTTATACCTCTTACGGACAATATTGTTAAGTAAAGTTTAATTTGGACATTTTGTTAGGCTGGAGTGGTGTAGTATAACGAAAATAGCAGTGTGCTACATAAGATCAAATCATAAAATTTCCCGGCGCCCACTGGAACAATGACGACGCTGTTTCCTTTCAAACGTTTCAAATTTCCGTGCTTCGGTGAATAACGAATTTGGGTAGCTTACATTATCGAGCGACGTGCAATTTTGGGCTTTAAATTCGCTTTTTATTATGGTTCTCGGTTACTTTTTGCCGGCGCGTCGCTCCAGCGTCGCAGATACGCGATTGACAGAGCTGTCGCGTCGGGTTTGTCGCTGGCTTTTATTTTCTGGGCTAGACCAGACAGTGATTAGTCAGCACGTGTTCTGATGTCGTCGGCTGAATTTGCCGAAGTTTTCATCGCCGAACGCACCGTCGCTTCTTTTAAAAACGATACCCAAGCTGACAGGTGACAACGTCAATTCGTAGCACAGCCACTGACGACGTAGGCTCGTTACTAGCGTTTTTGGTAGTAACTTTTTCGTATCCACATGTGAAAGATCTAGATGAGGGTTTAATACTTTAATAAGCAAAATGTTTATAACGATTACATAAGTATCCATTACAATTTAAGCTCTACAATGATGTAACACATCGACGTAACAGTAAATGAAAAACGTCTCCCAAAAACCGGCAAAAGTATCGGATAACACATACCGTTATAGACCGCAGCTCTTAAACTAAAAGCCGCCGCCATTACGGCAAAATGGCTATCAGAATTATAATATCAATTACCGATGCATTAACAATTCACATCAGAAGTCAGACGTAGCAGAAACGGGAGTCTTGCCTACGATGTACGTACGAGAGAGATAAAAAGATGGTGTGGGTACGGGAGGGAGGGGGATAGGAGAGAAGGCAGCCGCCGTCGGAGAGCTGTCAAAATGTCAAATTTCAGAACGTTGCTCGGCGCAACTTCAAACGTGCCCCTACCGTTGGCATGCGGTGTACGCTAGCATCTCTAATATAGTTATGGCGCCCTGGTACCAGCTCCGTGTTAATATTCATGCATCTCATCCTGTTCCTAGCTAGACACGGAGCCATTTTCGTGAAAGCCTCTCCGTTCCACCACTATGAATATGAATGAGTGATTCCCCGTTCGTTTCTTGGATTAAACTTTTTATACGCGTCGGTATGTTGATATGCATTCTGCGAGCCAGATTCTAATGTGCTACATATTAACATTAGAAATTTAATATCAGCGGCAGCGCGAATGTTGCGGGCGACAGGGCGTTTAAAATTCATAAGATACTGGAGTCAATAGTTTCCTTGCACTTAGAAAATGGAAAAGACGTTCGCTCTTTATGTCTTCCTTGCTCTGTAAAATATATTAAAATAATTTATCTCTGTTCTTTATTCACATTTTTATTACTGTTAAGTTTGAAAATCAACTATTATGATATATTAGAATATGTACCTATACCTAATAATAACTTACTGATTTTAAAGTTCATAACGTTTATTTGATAGACAATTTGTATTATTTTTGTTTTCTAAAAAACTAACTAGAGCCAGTTATAAACGACGTGTAATGGACAATATCAATTTACAAACGTTTCAATTACCACTTGAAAACGCAAAATAGCTAACCAAAAGGGAGATGGAATATTCCATTTGGCGTCTATTTCCTGAAAAACAGGCGGTTTTCTATTTCATTTCGGAATATCCACGAGTGGCCACCCGTGCTGTCTATCTCGCTCTTGACGTGGAGGATATTGGAACTGGCCGAAAATGTGAAGTAAAAGAAACACTGATTTTTGACATTTCAATATGCACTCATCTGCACCAGACGTGGCCCTCGGTTAATTAATATTATACCATCGAAAACCGATAGATCCCTCAAACAAATATCCACTCTAAAACTTGCGCATTTGATGTCAGATTCCCAAAAATTCGGTCGAGCGAGCGGTGACATCGAAAGCTCTCGTCTTAATAAAAACGTTTCTTACGTTTCCGAACGAACGTAACAAGCTCGCACTTGGCGTATTTATGAACGTCAATCACAACTGTCAAGAGTGACAGTAGTCAAATCCCGCCCCGTAATAACGGTAAAGGACGCTTCCAATTTGAAAAACACACGTTCGAAGTTGGCGCGCGTGCTCGATTTGTGCGATTAGTGTTATTTTTGAGAATAGAACTGGGATCGTGTCGCCTTCGGGTAAGCCCGCCCACAAGATGGCCGCTCTAATCAACCGACGCGCCGGGGAAAGAGCCGAATGATATACAATTTTATTGAGCCGATGTGTTATTACCGAGTTGAACCTATAATTACACTGGAACATTGTGCGTGGGAAGAGATTAGAAAAAACATCTTTGAACGGCTCGTGCTTTGTAATTGGGGTGTTCGCTACATCCATTCATGATTCCGATTTAATTATAGCAATTTAACTTCGCAAATAATGAGGTGGAAACGGTTTTACTTTAACCCTATTTAAGTTAAGAACTACGGTTAATTATTGATTTCTTTTGTTGTTCGTTTTGTCTTTAATTGGATAAATCATTCACGTTTTTACTTAATCACTTAGCTTTGGTATATCATGATTTTGAAAACGTCACGATTTTATTTATGTTGAACTGAATATAGCTACGAGTGTCTAAACTCTTGTCTATGCCAAAAGGTTTTGTGATTTATCGACTGTCATGCCCCTTGTACCAGATGTGAATTTTCAAATCGAATGTATTCTAGAAATCTCGGGGACAGGCTAAGATTTCGTCATCTTAGATAGATTGTTCTATTTCATTGTATTCATATATCTATTCCAAGGTGTTGAGCATAGACAAAAATCGAAATGAAGTACTCAGTCAAAATGATGAAAATTTAAATCTTTTGACATATCTTAGACAATCTGCCCAAGTCTTTTGGGCATCTATAACGAACTCTAAAATCATCGATCTTGAATGGGTTTCTACTCTTAAGAACTAAATAGGAAAGACTCGTATCATCTTACTTCATTCATCAAATCAGAAAAAAAAGCGCTTCACTTGGCACAAGGGTGAAATGTCACCATACTTTGACTACAGAATATAAAAAATCTACAATTCAACAATATTAGGAGAGGACATGGGAAACTGTCATACATAAGCAGTATTTATTACAAATTGGTGCTAAGTCGTGCTGTCTTAAATGGCAACAGACAATCAATCCGAGATAGTGTTATTGTGCAGGTAGGTGAAAATTTCTGAATGAAAATGTTGACAAAAATCTATAGCTATAGGTAAGAAGGTTACCTTAACATCCTGCATTTATACAACATTAGAGAGACGTCTAAACACTAAAACAATATTGTTATCACCATTACGGATGCACCAGCAACGGAGAGCCATCAGTAATCCTCGGCAGAGCCATGCCAATGCTCCGGTGATTTATCGAATGTCGCCGCGTGCTTCAACCGGACGAGCGGTACATTTTCGAGTCGGAGTTCTCTCGAGAGGTCAGGTCAGGCGGCTGATTGGCACCTTTTTGTTTTGTCTCACTGTGTTGTAAATTTTCGACCTTTAGTAAGCAAAAATTGGATGGATCAATTATTAATAATGGGATATTGAGAACGCATTCCAACAGTTCGATCGATCTGAGATGGGGTGTGTTAGAAGCAGGTCGAAAGTTTCTGTATGAAAATGTTGGTGAAAAATTAACAGCCCAATATTTAATCTCTTTGTTATACGTTAATATCACTGACATTGAAACAATATTCCAGGGTCCATCCACCCAGGGTTGACTGGCAAAGAATGCCATCAGGCTAAAAGAGAGGTGCAATAAATAAATAAATAAAGATATAAACATTGGAGAAACATCTAAACACTAAAACAATATTGTTATCACCATTACGGATGCACCAGCAACGGAGAGCCATCAGTAATCCTCGGCAGAGCCATGCCAATGCTCCGGTGATTTATCGAATGTCGCCGCGTGCTTCAACCGGACGAGCCGTATATTTTCGAGTCGGAGTTCTCTCGAGAGGTCAGGTCAGGCGGCTGATTCGTACCTTTTTGTTTTGTCTCTCTACTGTCAATTTTCGATCTTTGGTACGCAAAAAATGGATGGATCGATTATTAATAATGGGATATTAATAACGCATTCCAACAGTTCGATCGATCTGAGATGGTGTATGTTTGAAGCAGGGTGAAAGTTTCTGTATGAAAATGTTGGTGAAAAATTAACAGCCCAATATTAAATATCACTGACATTGAAACAATATTCCAGGGTCCATCCACCCAGGGTTGACTGGCAAATAATGCCATTAGGCTAAAAGAGAGATGCAATAAATAAATAAATAAAGATATACACATTGGAGAAACATCTAAACACTAAAACAATATTGTTATCACCATTACGGATGCACCCAGCAACGGAGAGCCATCAGTAATCCTCGGCAGAGCCATGCCAATGCTCCGGTGATTTATCGAATGTCGCCGCGTGCTTCAACCGGACGAGCGGTACATTTTCGAGTCGGAGTTCTCTCGAGAGGTCAGGTCAGGCGGTTGATTGGCACCTTTTTGTTTTGTCTCTCTCTCTCTGGCTTATTTCGAAATATGTGAAAAATGATTTGGTATTGTAAAATGCATTTTTATATCGCTTAGTTCAGATACTGTAATATGGTCACTTTTATTTATACGTGCAGCAGTATTTTCTTAAGAACTCCTATTGAAGAGCTCCAGTGCATGTTGTCTTGCAATGATTTAGTTTTAATACGCATTACTTCATCACGGGTCTGTGACTAATATTCGGAGCTCTGTGACTAGTATCCGAGACTTACTAAGCACTGATTGTAACTGCCGTATAGTCTATAGTCGTTCTATTTTATTATGTTATATCATCAACAACCCATTACTGTCCCACTGCTGGGCACGGATCTCCTCTCATAATGAGAAACATTAGGCCATAGTCCACCGCGCTGGTCAAGTGCGTATTGGTAGATATCACATACCTTTGAGATTTTTTTTTATAAATCTCTCAGGTATGCAGGTTTCTTCATGATGTTTTCCTTCACCGTTTAGCAAGTGATAATTAATTTCTAAAACGCACATAACTTTGAAAAATCAGTGGTGCGCGCCTGGGATTTGAACCTCGGACCCCTTGATCGAGTGGCCAAGTTTCTTAACCACTAGGTTATCACTTTATTATGTTATAGAAGGCATTTAATTCCTCATCTACCATTTTACTATTTCATTCTCGGTATCTGATCTTTGAGAATAGGGGCGCCTAGATACCAATTATTACATTAATAGGTCTAAAATCCAGTAAATTCAATGAGAAATTGACTCATTTGAGTTTTTTATGAGTTCATCTCATAATCTGTCACTTGTTTCAACGTGTCTCAACTCCTATTAATAGTTACGGTTTACGTCATTGGCGGCGTCCCACGTCACGGATTCTATTATACTATTGACGTACTACGTCATTGGTCAACTTGACTAACGTCCGCTATTCATAATCAATCTATACAATGCTTTGTTTTATTTTTGCCCACAATTCTACTAGAAATCCATTATAAATCGTTACTGTCATGTCTATACTTATAAATTTAGAAATTTTTGTTTACGACTTACTTTTGTATGTCATCATAGCACTCACATGTACCTACTTAATTACGCAATTGCCGTGACAAAAGTGGTTCAATGTTCATTGCTATATTGAAACAAAAACAATGATACATCACTGCTCGTAACTCATCAATCAAGAACAAACCAAACCCTTGTTGATCGACTTAGGTCAAGCCCTGGTCCTGTAACCGTCCTGTAGCGTCGTTCAGTAGTGAGGCGTGAAGACATCTCGTAGGGCCCGCCAAAGCGGTGTCGTCAGCGCCGCCCGAGGCCAGGGCGGAGCGCCCGCCCTCGCACGTGACCCCGCATGTTACAGTAAAGGTCTTTAGATTGTCGCTTCACTTGGGATTTAACGAAAGATAACTATTGCTAGCTATTATAATAGTTTGTTTAAGTAATTGAGATATTTTTAATTAGTATTTTCATTGTTTGGAAAATTGTGATGTGTATAATCCTCTTATTATTTAATAAATATCAATATATTGAGATATTTATGTCTTAAAATGAAATGAAATAAAATATATTAATTTTGTACAGGCCTACGGAGGCACTCAATTGTTTTAGTTCTTAGGAATTCCTTACAAGCTTTCATTAGCTCTATTTATTGCATTAGGGGATTAATTTAAAAAAAAAAACATTTTTTACTAATTATTTATGTTATTTAGGAAATTCTACATATTTTCGGCTCCAAGATTCGCCATTTTAAATTGTGAATTTCTTACTAATCATTTACTTACTTAAGGAACTCCTGTAATTGTTATGCTCCAATAATACGGTAATAAAAATTTATCATCTAGTTAGTGATTATATTAAGATTTTACCCTTCTACCCTTTACTTAAGTAACATAGAGGGTATCAATGATCAGGATTGATAAAGAGATTGTTTGAACAATCAAATTTGATGAAAAACTGCTCTGGTCAATCAAACTTTGATCCTAGACCTAGGGATCTATTGTAGATTAATATTATATCCCTATCACTATATATACTGCGGGACCTATATTAAATAAGGCATTTATTAAAAGGTACTTATAATTTTACAGCAAAAACTATCCAACTGACCAATTGACCATACATTAACGTGTAATTCGTCGGTCGGAAAGTATAATCAATATAATTAGTACCAGAGGAATGAACCGAAATGAAAATTATTTTAGTTAATCGGATTGCTGTGTGCCGGACACTGATTAGCGCTCCGGGCGAATAAATTATAAAATCGCATAATGTTGCCATTTTGTGTAAATACCATATTTTTGGGTAAATCCGATCAAATGTGTGGAGTATTATAATTAGACCCGTGTGGCGTAGAGTCTGATATGTAGAGGGTTCTGGGTTTGATTACCGACCAGGCATATGGTAGGATGAAGTATATACTTATTTTGTAATTTTCCATTACCATTTTTCCAAAGTTCCAAGGAGAAATTAAAAATTAAAAATAAAAATAAAAATTAATTGCACAAAATAATCATACGTGTACGTTTGGAAAATAATTTTGAATTTACAAAAATTTATGTCTGTAAATAAATGGTTAGATAAATATGTTTATGGATATGCTACAGATAATCTCGAAAATAACAACATTATAATTAACAGCATTTCACCGTGTTCGCAACTTTAACTGACTGGACGTGATGACATCCACAGATAAATAAATAATTTTGACATGTCAAAATATTAAGTACTTATATTTTTAATTAAGTATATCATAAACTAACTATTATATTAGGGAGACATTTGTCAACACACCTCAATGCTACTAAATTAATTCTAATTTATATTATTACCTACTAGCTGACCGTTGTGAAACGTTGTGTTGCCATATAAATAAAAACATGTTAAGAGTGAACAACCCTTATCACGTAGGGGTATGAAAAATAGATAGAAGCCGATTCTCAGACCTACTGAATATGCATATAAAATTTGGTGAAAATTGGTAAAGCCGTTTCGAAGGAGTACGGTAACTAACATTGTGACACGAGAATTTTATATAAGAGATACGTTATATATTACCTTTAGCATATTGTGGATAGTCCTCGAAAATATGCCATAGGCTGAAAGACGTCAAGTTTGAGCTTGTTTATAGATCCATAGACAAATGTTGACTCTTTGAGCTTATAGAGGGCACTAGATTTGTCAAAAAAATCGGTTACTCGTCAGACACCCAAACCATAGACATCGCTGTATCATCTGTGACTGACAAATTGAATCTCTATACTCAGCGCTAGATCGTCAAGGCGCGAAAAACTGTCCCATCCAACTAAACCTAAACCATAGACATGCATTATCTGTGGCATCGACAAACGTTGCGTTCGGAAACGCGGTACGAACACGTCCGCGCATAAACAGCCGCTATCGCCGCTTGACAAATTTCATATCTGCCACGTATCGACGCGGCGTAAATCATCGCGACCGCCTGTATGTCGCGCGTGAGTTATCTGTGTGTATGCGGCTTTATTTCAACACTCGGCTTTTGAATATTATTAGCTATGTTTTCTCTACTTACATCCGTAAGTCGATTGAGTGAGAAAACGGGTACGCCGAAATACAGATTACACATAAAAAACACAGTTTTGGCGTGTTAGTTTTTTTGGATCTAGAGGGGATATCGGGCATTTTTAATCCAAAGTTGACAAATTAGGGAATTTCTATATTGTAATCAACCTCAGGTAACATTAGACGCCTACTTAAGGTCAGCCATAGATGCGTTCCTATTCTATTCCTGAGAACTAAGTTACAAGGCCCCGAATAAGTATGGGTATATCTGTCTTATCACTAGAACACAGAAACGATTAAGACTTCTGTTATACGACAGAAATAGGTATCCGATGGTGCCCTATCAAGTACGCACCAACTACATTCGTTTTTTTTACAAACAACAAAATCCTATATCAAATACTTCTTTTACCACACTCTTTGAACCAGAAAATAGCGGCGCTTAACATTGCTGTTATTTGGCAGAAATAGGTATGGCAGTAGTGCCTTACCACCAACTATGCATTAACTATCTTTCAATTTTTTTTCTTACAAAAACAACAACAAAATCCTATCCAACAACATACCGCTCAACGTAGACGCTTTGTATCCTTAACACCACTATAGTAGGTATTTGAGTGAATATCAGCAAATCAGTGCAGTTGCAACGTCAGCGGGACACAATGGCCGCGGGCCGCATGCAAAGCGGACTAAATTGACAACTAGGGCTACCAACTGCTCTTGTACAGGACAACAAAAAGGGTGCAAAAATCTCTCCTTCAAAGCAGGCGATGCATTAGCGACTCCTCTGGTGTCGCAAATGTCCATAGGCGACGATAACTACTTTCCATCAGGTAGCACGTCTGCTTTATCGTCAGGTTCAAATATAAAAAACTAAAAAAAAACTGCAACACGAGCCTAAGAAGTAAAACTGTAGCGAACAACATAACAACTGTATTAGTAAATTTTTAAAAGATATGATTTTTGAAATGAAATTTTGTTAAAGTTTACTTAACAGTTTGTAGTTAATCGCTAATGCTCGAGTAGAACTTTGCCGTTCTAATGAAGAACGGAGTATTAGCAAAATAGTACCGAGAAAAACGCGTTTAAATTAAAGGTTACTGTCAAATCCAGTGCAAATACTGCATTTTTCGCTACGATTTTACAGTCTTCCAATAAAATAACATTTCGTTCTTCCTATCATAATCTTCTGATGCCATGTCTGATGTAAAAAACTGAACTGCGCCTAAGGCAGAACTGGAGTCTTGTATCTATTTATCTCTGTATAGGTCTCCAAAATTGTCTGTTACAATATTTTTTTCTTATGCTACTAACGGATCGGAACGCGACCTCAACTGAGATCGAACTCGCCACCCCTGCAGCATCCGCTACCTCCTCATGAATACTCCTTTTTGCGTTTATTTCGACTGTTTGAGCGCGCCGCTGCGCCCGCGCGGGTCGCAGGTGTGTCGCCGGCTTTGATGTGCCTCGATATGCAAAGTTTATAAGTAACTACATATTCATCAGCTTCTTCTGGGTACTTTGCTGTGTCATTGTTCGCAAAAAGTACGGGACAAGTGTAGTCGAGTTTTCGGGATACTTACATTTGCTTGCTTATTTATAGTCCGCGCAAAACTGCTAGTCCGCTCTGAATATAGAAATAAATCGCCGTAATAAATTGTATGACTAACTGCTCGCAACAACTTCAGAGCGGACTAGCAGTTTGGCGCGGACTACACCCATGTTATTACGTATAGCTATGTAGAATATGCACGTTGGTAATCAAATACGCTTTAGACACTCAAAGCTCAACATAAGAAACCATCTATCGCGGATCAAATACCACTTTCAAAGTCAAAGTTCCACATAAAAAACATCTATTGCCGTTACCTCAACAAAGCCTTACAAGTTCCTGTATTCTGGTTAGAAAGATAACTCTGCAGCATTTTGTCAAATGAAACTTAATCCTTAAGATTAGTATCCTTGTCCTTGTAGTGTTTTAAGACTTGATTTTTGAGATGATTATAAATCATTTTGCATTTAGATACAGTTGTTTAATCCAATTTGATGTTTACGTCACTATAATCTACTAACTTTTTAAGTGGGGATAACTTGCAGGAAAAACAAGAGAACTCATTCATGCCAATTAAAATGATTTTAATATCATAATACGCGTCTCAAGTTGTTAGAAGATACTCAGCACCTTTGATATTGCAAATTAATACGATACAATACATCTGGACACGACAAATACCAGGACACGATGAATGGGACAATCGTCTTCGGAATCGACCTTCAGGATGTGTGACGTCAGCGGCCCAATTCCATCAAAGGTACCAGGCTGACATGGGCGCACGGAGTTCTATCTCATTTCCCAGCCGGTGCGGCTTCCGCCGTCAGCCGCGTCCGGCTCCACAGATTAGTATCGTTTGACGTCTATGCCATTGTTTCTATTGGTCGATTCATGCGCGAGAATAGCTGAAATACTGTGCCATTGGTCCGTTGGTTTGAAATGATTCGTGAAACTTACTTAACGGCGAAAATTCGAATTTTAAATCGTTTAATCTTTTAAGAAGCGTTTGCGAACGATTTTAAAAATAAATAATTAAAATTGTTCTTACACATGAAATATTAATTTGTACTCTATTCTGAAACTCCAGTTTGAAAATAATAGTTTTATTATCAACACTTCGATCCCGTTTTGTACGCCGCATAAAAATGACAAAATAGAATTGAAACCGTTAAAATTTTCCACTCGGTAAACTAATACGAGTTTTTAATTAATTCGCCTGACAGCTCACCGTTACGGGGGACATTTGGCAATAAAAGTCTTACAAAAAACAATTCCAAAAATTATTCGCCACAGAAGGGTTAAAAAACTATTTCGGTCGCGCAAAAAACGCGGACGTTCTGTCCATTACGGATTTGCATAATTTAACACTATCCTGTCGTGGTGGATCGTATTGACCGCTGAATTCTTTATCTGAATTCGGTAAAAATGTACCCGTATTGGCAGATGTCCGCATTAATTTCCTTCGATATACCGGCCCTCCCAATTTCGACATGGAGATCTAATTAAAACTTCCAATATATCACCATATATCGTTGTCACTTTAATAGAGTAATGAAATTGTATTTATTGACAAAATCATATTATTGTAACTTTTTACAATAGAGGAGAGTTATATGTAAAAATTGTGAATGGAAATACAGTAATTTAATCTAATTAGAAGAATGGAATGTAAAACAACGGTGAGACATATAAAAACGCTATCTATGCTCATTCAAACGCATCTTACTCTACCGCTATAAAATTTAACGAGTTACTTTTAAAGTCATCAACATTAAGATGGCGTATTGTTTTTATCTGAACAAGGGAAAACGTGTCGCTTTAACAGCTTTTCATAAGTAGTTAATTATAGCATTCATTATTCATAGAATATGGATACCTCCTTTTCTCGTTTCTACATGTTTATTCTGCCATTACTGTCACATTACGTCACCTGAAACGGTTTTCTTGCGTTGAAGTAAAAAGCGGCATTGTTCGCACATAAACTACGGCGTAAATAAACAAAGAGGCATGTCTAGCAAACGGTGAGATACAGGCGCGTGGGGTCACGATAGTGTCATCCATCTGGTCGCATTGATAGGGTTAGGACCACCTCCGTACCTTTATGCGTCCCTGGTCGGTCGTAAAGGCCCCATAGCATGGGACCCCCAGTTTTTTGACGTCTATTTGTGGTCGCCCTTCGCCCTTAACGACTCACAGTGTCCCAGTAGTGTGAGTAGGTGGATTTTAATGTTGAATTTTGAAGATTGCAATCTCGACTCACCCATAAATCTTGTTTTGTTATTTAAAACTGTTAATTGAATTGTTTGCAGGGAGGAATTATAGTCTCTCAGATGCGAACTAGTACAGATTTGGAATATAAATAATAAAATATTATTAACCATTTTCTTCTTTCTTTATGATATTCGGCATCAATATGTTAATTTATTAATTGAAGATACAAAAATAAAAAATATAGAAATATAACTATATTTAAATAGCAAGAGTTATAACATCTTCAAATCCTTTACTTCAGTTTTCTATCAAAAAACTAAACGTCTCCATCCAAACTATTCAACATCAGTAACTGAATCAACCTCTTCGCCTAGTCTCTTTCGTTCCAGTACTCTTCGTGTACTTTATTACAAAACAAAATACAGATTCCCTTCATAACTCGACTTGAAGCTAAAATCCCAAGTTGCTTCACGAATGCGCCCTAACCAAGGGTTAGTTTGAAGCAACTGATACTCAAGGTTGATGGATTAAATTTTTCCCCGGCAAGACGTGACGTTTCCAGATTGAGCCGTAAATTATGCATGCCACGCCACGTGTCAAAACTAGTGTGTTTTCTTCATACCTTCACTTCTTATTCCCAACAAGACTCATTTGTAAAACTAACTAGATAAACTCATTATACTATATATCACAAAGGTACCACTGTTATAGCTTAGTGGTTAACTTGGTCTCTTGATCGAGGGGTCAGAGGTTCAAATCCCAGGCACCTCTGATTTTTCAAACTTATGTGCGTATTAGAAATTAATTACCACTTGCTTGAAGGCTGAAGGAAAACGTGAGGAGGTTTCCTCATACCTGAGAAATCTTAAAAAAATAATGTTTGCAAAGGTGAAGTATGTGAAGTCTACTTATTCGCACTTGACCCGCGCGGTGGACTATGGCCTAATCCTTCTCATTCTGAGAGAAGACCCGTGCCCAGCAGTGGGACAGTAATGGGTTGATAACGACAACACCATCTCCTAATGTAATTTTGTATTGGGGTTTGAAGGGTGTAATGTCGTTTGTTCAGAATTACAACCATATTCCTCGAATATGATTAACAAAAACATCTCAATTGTAGACGAAATAAACAGAAGAAACGGCAAGGATTTCGAGAAAATGATTCCAATAAATATCGATGCTCATCACAAGCGCACTTAACCCTGGAATACCGACGGTGTTGTTTGGTCCCAGCTGAACCCGTACGTACCGACACGCACAACTTCCATTCAGAGCTTAAAAGCAACATCGCGTTCTTTTTTCTTCGCATATTTACATATCCCTATTCCAACACCCCATAGATTTACGCGCCAACAAATGGATTGTTTCTCCTCCATAGCAAAACAAAATTTATAGTTCGCAAGGCGTATTTTTCGAGGCAGTACCGTGGGGGCTCGCGCGTGAGTTTTTTCGTACTCGATTCTCGATTTATTGCTAACTTATGCCCGGTATAATCGTGATTTTAATACTCGTTGTGATTTACGAGGGTGGATGAGAGCGGAACGGGATTGCCTTTCGAAATTTGATATCTCTATAGTGTTTATGAGGCACTGGTGCCTCGCGCTTGCCATGGCAGATGAAGATTCAGTTGTTCTCCTGTTATAAATAAGTCTGAATAAATCTATTCTTTCTTATAAAAAGACCTTATGTCCTTTACGTTGGTAATAATATTTATTAAAATAATCAGCGAATGAAGCAGTTTAAAAATGACAAAATAAAAATATATAGAAATGGTTCGCAATTTGTCCACGATGCTCAAGATCGGCAATACCAAAAGCAGATAAGAAAAAAGACATACTGTTAAATTTGGAAGCAAACAAAGTCAGCTAACTCGCGATCGGGAAGGTAGTTAAAAATAATTGTCATCGGACAAAAAGCCCCGTCGTATATAGCCGCGGTCCCGTTACCCGGAGGGCCGGCGAGTTTATCATTTTCCAGTTTTTGCGATCATCGTAATAGGGTTCATAAATTTTTGATAATGTTTTTTCGATTACCGACGCGCCAACTCAGGTTTGACCACGAAAAAGTCAGCGCAAAAAATCCGCTCAGATCGGTCGGGGCGAACTTGAATTTTTTTGCTGTACGCATACCAATTCTAATATTTTGAGTGCAATGCCCCCTTCCGAAAACGAAAAACTCTTTATCTATAGACACTTATCATTCGAAACAAGCAAAGCAAACGTTGAAACAGCCACAAAAAGTGACAGCGCCGTTTCATACAGTGACAAGTCGTGTTAAGTTTATGAATATGCAAATTAATTTTGTCATTTTACTAATTACGAACATAGCATTTGGTATACTAATTAATTAACGGAACCAGATTAAATGTAGATACAATCAATGTTATTTTCGTTTATCAAAATAACTTGAAAACTAATGTAGATGATTACTACAACTTATTATATTTTTAAATCGTCTTACCGCAAATGGTTTAACAGTTACGCTGCCACGGTGGTCTAAACCACCCCGGCTATTGCAGCAATCAATAAAACAGGTCACATAACCGCTTCATTCGCTCAGTTTAGACCGACGTCGCTCAAGGAACAGTTATAAACATCGGCTCCAAACATCCTGTGACCATTTGAACGAATTTCATGCATTATGGATGCATTAATGCAATTCAACAATGCCCAATACATTCAATTGTAATAATAAACACTGAAGACCTCCCGTCTATTCCTGTTCACTAACACATGTTTAGAATTAAGATCGAACTATAAAGTGTAAATATTTTTGGTAATGGCGATCGATTGAAAAATAGTGTAAATCTCATTCGATTCATTGTTTAGTCGTTTATAAACAACGGTAATGAAGTCGCTATATGATCAATGGGTGGGCCAGAAATACGTATCGGTCGTAAACAGTGCGATCGCGTTCGTACGATCGACCTAATGTGTATTTCACAATTAGTTTACTTTACGGAACGCCGCTAAACTTGCACAATAGAGGAATACTGCGTCTTCGGTGTAACAGTGACGCATTACTCTGGTAATGACAATTATGAGCCACCCACGAACGCTGACAATGGGTTAACTAGGCGCTTCAATATCAATAATAAGCTGGCGACGTAACTAGGCAACGCTGATCTGAAATTGCAACATAACTTTACATATTGTGTAATAGATTTAACGTTAATAGTATGCGATGTCATACAAGCTGTTAATATTAAGATGTTCTTTATTAGCTTATGTCTATTAGTCAGCCCGCTTGAGAACACTACTTTCGAAATCTTTTCATCCTTCTTTTAATTCGGTTTTCTTAAAGTATTCCAGTAAAAAATATCCAATTATTTTTCATAAAACATTCTGATGTTAAAGTATTTAAAATGATATTATTAAGAACCCTTGAACCTCATATTTGTGTAAGTGAAAAACGACCATGCTTTTTGTCTCATCAAACGAAGTAAGTCGCTTATAAGTAACGTTCTGGGAATAAATTTGCAGAAAAAGTCCTTCATATATCTCACCTGTATGACCCACTAGCTTATGTGAGGTCAAACAACTTAACCCTCATTATGATTACTGCCAAATTTATCACCGCGCCTCCACATTCCCCTACTCTCACGCTAATGAGACAAACAAGAGGACAATGTTTTACGCGGTATATATTACGAAGGCATTTAGTATCAAATTTTATAGACACTCCGTTTTAAAATAACAGCAAAAAGATTATTGCTTTACGAGCGGAGACCGGCATAAAATGCACGGAACGACGTAATTCGCCCCATAACACTCCCCTTTCCTCAGAATAGGATTGCGAAGATCTTTTTACGTGTAATTTTCACTATGAATATATTATTTACATACTCCCGCGCATCAGGACGCCTCAGTGATACGACGTATGTTGTTTCGTTTTATGGCTCGCTTTTATGGTCCCGGAAAATGTTATTGGGTCTTACAGATCAACGGTGGGTGAGTAAGGGTTAATTTTTACAAGCGAATGACGCACTTGAGATTCGAAGCGAAGGGTACGTATTGTACTTGTAATGCTCTCTTAACAGAAATAATGACAACGCAAAATTAATTTGTTTATTATTTTTAGTTATGTACCACTCAGTGTTAAGTGGTCTCCCAACTCTAATTAAGATTGGAGTAAATGCGTTTCTACACTGGAGGATTTAACTGAAACGTTTTAAATGTATTGTGCACCGTTCAAACCAAAGTCTACTCACCTGGAGTAGGTTCATGGACCATTCTCTCTCAGATATAGGTGACTTGCGCCCAACAGTAGGACATAAAAAATGTTGCAATCAAACCAAGGACGGCAGTGCACCTCTAAGGCAGATATACTCGTAGCTACGGTCTTATGAAATCAGGAGTTGCAATCAAACCAAGACAAGACGGCAGTGCACCTACAAGGCGGAAATAACTACAGTCCTATGAGACTAGAGTTCTACCGTCGTATGAGCAACTGAAAATATCGAACACACTCGAACAATACCTCGAAACCTAAAACACAGCATAATAAAACACTCGGTCGTGTTTATAAATCATAATGAAGCGGTACAGTCGCGCACAATGCGCGTTATGCGTCAGCTCGTAACGGATGACGTATCAATTTCTTCGGCGCGTTATCGGCCATCTCGTCGCCTCGCGCGCTTTTATTTATTTTATTTTATTTATTTACGCTCACGACTGTACTTGGGAACGATCTTGTATATCTCGAAGGGTAATATGACGCCCGTTTGATTTTTGTTGAGATTTTTCGGGAATTTATTAAGACAATATCAAATACGACGCTAAGATACTCCTTCATTTGAATTAACACGTAATCTGTGAAATTAATGTTATTGAGGTACTGGCATCGCATAGTAAATGATTATAAATAGATAGTGAATTATGTATCTTTGTATTTTAATAGCGCATTTGAATTTTTAATTAAAATCACAAGCACACGAGTAGTTTCATAGGCTTTAAAATTTATACGCCGTTTCCAATAACATTATAATAATAAACAAGAGGGACACGGGAAACGCAAACCGAGAAACCGGCTTAAATTACGAGAATATTCCGAGAAGATATAATGAATTTGAGCGGGACGTCGTGTAGTTTTATCCGTTTTACCCAATCCGAGATTCGCGCAAAATGATAAGTAGTCACGTATCATAACAGCGGGTATCGGCCGGGGAGTCGAACGAGTTAATAATTTACTACCTACCTACCTGCTACCTGCGGCTACGGATGAAATAGAGGAGGTCTCAGAGGAGCCTCCCTGCGAAACCAATATCATTAGATCTACGTGCGACTCATGTCGCCCTGGTACTTTCATATTCTGAGAGGTATTTTTCTTCGGTTTAAATAATTTTCTTTGCGTGTGTATATCTTTTTGGATCTGTATTTTTCATTTTTGCACGTTTTCATTTTGAATGAAATTGTAAGACACGTCTGCAATTTTACATTAGTAGGTAAAGTTTTTTTCAATACGTTTGTCAATAGCTTGAGCTTTTAAAAAGTTCAGTGTTCTTTTTGGGATACGATAAAAAGATTTTCGACGTCGTCGTAAACCCATTTTCGTCCACTGCTGCGCACGGATTTCCTCTTCGACTAAAAGGCGTTTCAGACAAGTCCACCTCTTAACCTTGAAAAACATTTTTAAAACTCTTATTTTACTTCACCATTATAGTAATAATACGCATATAACCTTGAAAACTCAAAGGTTGATTAATTAAGAACCTATTAAGAAACAGAGTTTCAGGTGAAATAATTTTGCATACTAACAATTACACAAATTGAATCTCAAACAAACAGACAACTCCATAGCTACACCCTTGCCGTAATCCCCACTTCCGGGCTTAAAAAGGCGTTTTATTTAAATTAGAAGCAAACCGGGCAATCGGATTTAATTAGTCAATTTGGTTGTCCAAGCAGATTCGATTAGGATCCTGTCTAATTGTGTTCCGTTCGCGTTCGACGGGTTAAAAAACTTCGTAAGAGGGTAGAATAGGAAAAGTTTGGCGTTCGGTGTCTTGTATGTTGTCTATTAGTTGTGTTAGTGATAAGTGTTTGAAGGTGGAAGAAGTGTTGTGGTGCGACTTCTGAGGCACCACCGTCACATCTGTCTCTTAACAACAGTAGTATTAAGTGCGTGTGTACATTATGAACACATTTGCGTAATAACAGCAGTGTTAAGCGCGTGTTTCGCTTTGAAGGAAGTGGTAAGGGACATACTTATAAGAAGCGTACCTCAGTGCTTACTTGCTCAGGCATCTGGGGCAAACCACTGGTATTATTTTGGGTTGATTACAGATAGCCATAAACGGCAGTAACCACTTATCATCAGACATACTTGTTTATTAATTCTATATTATAAAAATAAACTTATATTTGGAGGCAACTCATATGTTTATTATGTCATCACAAGTTTTTAACATAACTTTTGTTTATTTGTTCCAGCACCCCTACCCATCGGAGGACCAGAAGAAGCAATTAGCACAAGACACAGGGTTAACGATACTACAAGTAAATAATTGGTAAGTACATTATTTATTATAGATACTATTAACCGTTATAATTGGTAAATGCATCCTACACATAGAGAGATTAATTTTGACTGAATGCTTACATAGTCGTTTTTCTACGTCTCCGTGAGGATCGCGATAATATGACCTAAATTTATGACTTTATTTTGGCGGTAAGGATTGTCTAGTCTTTAATAAAAAACTTTATTTTGCACTCATTTTAATATGAGTAACCATAGAATAATTCCATTGGTATGCTATACCATATATAAATGTAGTTTGATAATATTGACTTAGGTATCGAAATTACTTAGTTAAATGAAAGTCATAATCAGAACTAATAAGAAGAGAGTACAATGCTTCTATATAATGTTAAAGGTAAATAGGTAATAGGTTATGAGTAGGTTTATCCAACAATTTCATTAGTAACATAATATATATGCCATTATCGTTCTACACACGGAGTAGGTGTTATTACATTATATTATCCTACTGTTATATTTTTCGCGACTTCAGAAACACGACAATTAGTAAAACATGAAATAGTCGCATTCAAAACATTCCTACTAATTTTTTTGGGTTAAACTTAAACTTTACACAAACAACAGCTTTATAATCTTATATATGAAATTCTCGTGTCACAATGTTAGTTACCGTACTCCTTCGAAACGGCTTTACCGATTTTCACCAAATTTTATATGCATATTCAATAGGTGTGAGAAGCGGCTACTGTCTATTTTTCATACCCCTAAGTGATAAGGGTTGTTCACCCTTAACATTTTTTTATTTATATGGCAACACAACGTTTGCCGGGTCAGCTAGTAATAAATATACAAATATTCTGAGGGTTCCGTAGTCGTAACTTAAACAATATATTTTTCTGTTATTTAGTAGATTTTCCCAAGAAATAGCGCTCTGATAGATTTTAGATATTAGTATCGCGGCAACTGACGCTCACCATCCGATGTAACCGAACACCTTAACTATCTACCACCATCGCGTATAATTAGGCTATTGTTAGATACAAAGCGATAATCGCTATGACATGGGGCTTTTAAAAAAGGTGCACAAAGAGCTCTCCTCCAAAGCTATGCATTGGCGACTCCTCTGGTGTTGCAAATGTCCATAGGCGTCGGTCACTGCTTTCTATAAGTTAGCCCGTCTGCCTCATCGTTTAAATAAATAAAAACGTTAGTTACAATGTTTAATACGAAAATAATTAAGAATATTTTCATTGTCATTTCATTTACAAAGTTAGAATAAGTGTAAGTATAATAATAATAATAATCCTAGTTGCCCCATCGTTGTGTACGGGAGTCATCTAACTTTGAGAGCGGTTTAGGTCATAGTCCACTGCGCTGACTTCACACTATACCTTTTTCTCTTCTTTTACAAAACTAACAAGCAAGTAGGTTTCCTTACGATTGTGCTATAAAACTAAAAAAAACACAGTAATAATTTTGCTGGGATCATATTAGAAATAAATGAATTCATGTGCTACAAGTAGCGTTGTCTCGCGGTGTATAGTGAAACCTAATATATGTATAAGCGAGTAGCTTTAACATCTTTTAAATCTCACCGCTAGCAATCGAACAAGCCGCCAACCAACCAAGTTCTTAGTCAGTGCAGGAATAACGTGATTATCTCCGTTGGGCTGATATAAAACGCGTATTTTATGAGCCGTGCGCTCTGCCTAGCCAATAAATGCGCTTAATAATGCGCAAGGAATTCCCGACCGCACTAAACATGTATCGTGGCGTTGGTCGACTTTTTGGTTTGGATTAAATTACGAGAAAATTATGTTAGGTATGAACCTATCTGTATTTTTTGCAAAATAGTTATTCAATTTTATTTTTGCGATATTTAAATGGTTAATAAATTAGTTCTCTTGATGGAAAGGCTATTGCCGCCTCTGGACGTCTATAATCAAACCTAGATAGGATTAGAGTACCCTACATAAGGTCCGCTACAGATGATTTGCCTTTCCTGAGAACTAAGTAGCATAACTCGTTTGAGTGGGGTTAGCTTACCACACCCTTCAAATCAGGACACAGCAGCGCTCTAATAAACCAGAATTAGATGAGATGGTGTTGCCTCTACAATCTACCATCCTCCAGTTAAAATTTGCGAACACTCGGCCAAATAACTCGCCGAATAATGACGATTATGTAAACACCTCGCACGAGAACGCGCAATCATTTGATTTATTCTGAAAACCCGAATAGATGATTATATCGTACTCGCGTCTATTCGCCTTTACTCGGCGAGTACCCAAACCTCGCATACAATCGAAATCCGATTCAGTCCGCGCAAACACGATCCATTCATCTATTAGGATTACAGTATATAATACTATAATACTGTCGAATGCCGCAGTAAATTAATTAAATTACTTTATGCCGGCACTAATGCGGCCAATTATCAAATAATAATCAGATCGGCTCTTGGATATGGCAGATATGATTAATGGTTTGAAAAGAAAAACTAAATTACTTAGTATGATTTTAAGAGGGTTCTCGTTGGATTCGTTAAGGCCTGTGATGGTACAACTTTTGTACCGATATGTAGCTAATTGGTGTTTAAAAGGCTTGTGTTTTCTTTTATTTATTTTGACGCCTTTTTAACAGTATCAAAATAGACAACTAGAGAGAGAGAGATAGGATCATACGAGGCATTCCAAGTTAGCCCTCAGGTAGCAACGCATCTGTAATTAATCTCGAGTAGGACTTTTATCCCAGATCTGAGATTGGTTATAGATGTTCCTGAGAAGCAGTTGCCACTTACCATGGTGGGTTGCATGCTCGTTTGTTACTTCTATGCAACCGATTTCAATGAATTTTTGAGTATGTATACGTTAATTGATTCCAGCAAGAAAGATAGATTAGTATTAGATACTTTTGGGTCAGGACCTCATCTGCTCGGACTCGAACCCATTAGTTATAATACAAGTTATACGCCAAACAATATTTAATTTACAATAATACAAAGAAAACTATTTTTATTTAAATAAATAAAAACAAAATATTTCAATATTTGTTCACGTGCGTTCTTAGTTTAAAGAAATAAAGGTAAAAAATAGTAAATTTGTCCATATGCGTTGCATTAGCGTGTGGGTGTGCATATCGCATGCGCGCGCGCATCCGACAATAAACCGCGGAGTAAATTGGCCATTGCGCCATGTCGATCCAACATGGCCGCCGAGTTCCTTACATGCCGGTGCTCGATTTTATATTTTTTTAATCCAATTTACATAATACGTGTATTTTTCACTTAGTCTATTTAGACTATTGAAAAAAAAGACAAATAGATTATTTATTAAATTTATCGTATGTTACAATTCTTATTCATAATTATCAATCGATAAGTCATAATTATCTCGAGTTTTACTGTTATTTTGTTTTGTTTCTTTCAAATCTCATAATAGATAGGTACTGTAACTTTTTTATTTTATTTTATTCTCCAGATATTAATGTCAAAACATTTTAACAAATTGAAAGTATATTTCTGACATTTATGAATCATTCGATTTCCATTCTGTCAAAGTATTTCTTCACATCTATCACTTATAATCATAGATACACTACAATTTAAGACAAAGTGTAATTATAGTATCAAAGTACATAATTACATGGTGCATCTTCAATTACATACAAAAGTCACATCAAGTCGACGCGAGCGGGTCGGAGGTGAGCCTTTGTGTACTTCTGCTCGCCTGGTACCAGCGCTAGATAATTACTATGTGTAATTAATTTTTTTTTCGCTAATCACAAATCCAGGAAGTGTCAGACACTTGAAATAGTTGTGGGTGAATAATCGGCTCTCTATTATAATAATAATTAGATGTCTAGTGTGTAATGGTATTAATTGGTCACGACATAACTTTAAATATTTAAACGATTTTTTGTTGTTATCTATATGAATTTATTTCTTGGACATGCCTGTTCCAAATTTAAATGATTCTTGTCTCAAAAAAAGATGAAATTACGTAATATAACTATCATACGTCATAACTCCTACCTTATCTAATACGTAATAAAAATAAAAAAAATACGAAGGAAAACTTAATGTTATCTTAAATTAAAACATTAGTTCCATAAAACCAACGCAATAAATAAGAATAGCGTAGTAATTAGTTATTAACATCTACCAGGGCTACATAAAGTTAAGTCAATTAAAATTAAATTAAGCGTACTTTTCTTGACTTGAGTTCGTACCGTGTGAATCATAAGTGTATTTAGTTTTAATAATAACAGGTAATTCTGTTTCTCTTTACTTTTATTACCTATTTGTATTAACAATCTCAAATCTGAAGCTGAGTATTGCTTCTTATTGGTTGTAATTGCACTAGAAGTTGCTTAAAACGAAATCTTGTTGCTTAAATTCAAAGTTAAAGCTATAAAAAGATGTAATGTAAATTTAAAGCAAATATTATGGAAATGGCCCTCCAATAAACAAGATGAAACAATACAAACAAATGTATTCAAATCCGTTATTGAAGGTAACGGCTAGTTAGACACCGGGCGCACATAAAATACATGTAAATGTGCTATAATCACGTTATGCGCACAAGGTTCTATCCGAGCCACGTCAAATTGAAACCTCCGCGCGGTGGGACCCTGTCGAATTAACGAACGCGCCCCTAATTGCCATTGTATGAAGATGCAAATTCGGGAAGAATGGAACCAAAGAGACACCGCTATCTCTTATTGTTGGGCTCCTAGTACATGTAATTGATAAGGAACGTCGGATTTGAATTTCAAATTTTATTTTTCATTCATACCTCCCGGGAATTGAGCGGGTTCTTTGTAGGATCTTGTTTTACAAAACGAGAAATTCTAACTTTGTTTTTCTCTTTTGAATGCTCGATCTAGGTTGGTCGGTTCTTGAAGTAATTTCTTTCAAAGGTAAGCCCGTTCTTTGTGGCGCACGGTGTTGGCTCAACAGAAGTCGTAATTTGTAGAGCGTGCAACATTTCTCGAGATTGTTCTTATCGTAGTAATAAGGGTGTATTTGCGGACGCTTAAGAAATCCTCTTGTGTCCTCTATACGTTCTCTAAATTGAACACACCTGATTCTTAAATCTACAAGGATATTGAGACAGTAATAGTTTAGCAACCTTTTAACCATAACTAATGGAAGTCCCGAGATTTGATTAAAATAATGCGCGTAATAATTCAAGCTAAGATATAAGCAGTTTTAACGATAAATGGCAAAGAAACCTACATGTCCGAGTTTCCATGATGTTCTTAAAGGTGTATGAATTCAATTTCAATGTCCATCTTTTTATTTATCAAAGATCGACGTTTGTCCTATTTTGCTACAAAATCTCAGATTTCGATCTTGATTGGCAAAAATAGTTTAAGATTGATTATAATTATTCAGCGTTACGACGATTTCAGTCGTTTATCTCTAAAAAATACTGTCCGTGTGCAATACACTATCTTTTTCTCTAGACCGGCAGAATTCCGACATATCGTCTAATATGAAAATGCCCTTAGTCGAATCAGCGTGAACTCTTTCTTCGCTTATGATTCTGGGAGAAACTTAGCATTGGAACAAAAAGCTGTGATAGCCTAATGGGTGCAACGCGGCCTCTCGAAGAAGGTTCAAATTCTAGGCATGCACCCCTGATTTTTCAAAGTTATGTGCTTATTAGAAATCAATGATCACTTGCTAAAACGGTGAAGAAAAACATCGTGAGGAAACCTGCATTCCTGAGAAATCTTAAAAAAACGTTTTCAAGGGTATGTGAAGTCTACCAATTCGCACTTAGCCAGCGCGGTGGACTATGGCCTAATCCTTCTCATTCTAGAGGAGACCCGTGCCCAGCAGTGGGACAATAATGGGTTGAAGTTCTACGAAGAACTATTTTACAACTAATCACATTAGCTTACTAACCAAGGTAACATAACCAATATTAACTAACAAAGGATGGCCGATACCTATTGATGGCTTACAATAGCAATGATATGCCAAGTCTAGCGTACAGGTCTAGCTCGACAGTCCAGATTAGGCGGCTTACCGGATTACACTTGATTAGTGGCCAATAGATTATGACTGAGGGTATTGTGATTCGAATAATACCATAAGCCTCCGCTTAGGGAGTTCCTTACTATGGGAACTGGGTCTGTGTACATTATGTACCTATTTGTATCACTGTAAAGTAGAGTAAGATCTTGTATCGGCTGTAAAATGTAAAATTTACAGTTGTCAAACTGTTAACTTTTGTCGTCATCAACCCATTACTATTCAATTGCTGGGTTTGAGGTTCCTCTTAGAGTGAGAGGGGTCTAGGCTAGACTACCACGTTAGCCAAGTGAGAATTGGTAAACTTCAAACCATAAATCCGTGAAAGTCCGGTGGTTGAAACTGAAAAATCGGGAGGACCGAGGTTCGAATCCCAGGCACCTCTGATATCAATATTTCAAAGAATTTTCAGGCGGGTGAGTTTCCTTACGATGTTTTTAACGTTTTAGCTAAGGGAAAATAATTTCTAATGCGCACATAACTTTAAAAATATCTGAGTTGTGTGCCTGGTACTCAAACCTGGGAACCCCGATGCTAGAGGTTGTCCACTAAGCTATTGCTGCTGCTAATTTCATCATCATCATCACAAAATCCATACCATAACTCAAATTAGAACGTCATATGTCACACAAATACATAGATTTCAATATAAAATTGTCACGGGCAATATATCTAGTTGTAAATCAACACTATGACATACGCTACGTCTTTGTAGGCACATAATAACAATTTACTAGCTTAGTTGTAGGTTCGCATTGTAAGCGGAAATTATTGCCGAGTAAATAACATAATCAAAACTTTTGTTGTGGGTTGCCAGTGTAAGCAAGTTATCAGCGTCGAAGTTGAACAAATTTAAATTTTACTGTAAATAGCTTTTAAACTTTTATATGTATATTAGCCATAAATTAAATAAGTGTCTGCCTTTATTATAATGACGATTAAATGCATCGTTATTTGCTTTAGTTATATTTCGTTTAAATAATTGTTTTTCATGAAAAATCTAATGATTTGAGAGCCATATAAAAACATTTTTTTATTAAATTAAATTAGCGAATTTGCACTTTAAATGCTCTCTGACATCAATATTCAAACCCAAACAGATTTTAAAACCTATCTAGAGTTGTGATGAACTGAGATGTGATGCTGTTGAATTCATAACTTAAAACGCCTTTTGTAACTCACTTCACCATTCAAACCAGAATTAAGCATTTCTTAACACTGTTGTTTTCTTAACAGCCAGAACATAAATGTGACAGTAGTTTCGCCGAACTAGGACCGTATTCTATCTACCCAACATAATGACACTTCTTATGGTAATTCTTACATTTCGACACCAATTTTGTTTATTCCATTTTTTCATGCGATAAATATTTGTCAACGAAATTTCCGCTACTATTCGGTCGAGCCTTTACTTCGCCCATATCAGACGTACCGTAACAATAAACTCCAACTACTTGAGGTAACGGCAAGTGCCCGCTTTAGCTGGTGCTAACAATAAAATTGTTTATGTCCTAACTTAGTTTGACACATTGTCGTATTAGGCACCTCCCGACACGGTTTTATGGATAGAAGCAAACAAGTAATTTTATGTATTTCTTCGTCTTGTTTTGCTTTTTCGTTTTCAAACTATGCAAAATTTGGCTTTATTTAAGGTTCCGTATCGAAAAAGTAAAAACGGAACCCTATTACTATGACTTCGCTGTCTGTCCGCCTGTCCGTCTGTCACAGGGCTCTACCTCCGGAACCGTAATATATAGGATACTTGATTTTTTTTATAATATTGAAATAACTAACGACAGTATGTGGCTTCTTCCGCCAATCTGTAATCTAGCTCCGATAAGATTGGATTCCTACCTAAGGTTGGCAATGCCTTGCTACCCCTGAGTACTAAGTAAACTCTCGTATAGTGTCTCTCTTATCCCCTTGGAAACGGAAGACAGCAGCGCTGAATACTGCTGTTATTAGGCAGAATTATGTATTAGGTGGTCGAACCACATATGGTTCTAAAAACTGCAAACTTGGCGTTACAATTTCTTCATTTTAATCCTCCGTTATCCTCCTAAAAATAACTATACCGACTAAGTATATTAAGACAGATCGTATGATAAAAGGGTTGAATGTTTAGTTTCTGCGCCTGATCATAAAACTATCGAAATATCCAAATGCAATATAAATAAGGGAAATCATACGGCAGAAACCCCAAATAAATCGCGTATAAGGAATAAAACTATGAAGGTCGAATAAATTTGCAGTTAAATATCCTAGCGGGGTAAAACGATAGGATTGATAGGTCGGACCTAAGTGAAAAGTATTCGGAGTGATGGAAATAAGTATTTCAGTATTAGATATCTTTATTAGTTCAAATAGCTGACAGACCTATTTTACTATTTATACCATTTCTATCGATGAGAAAAGAATACGAATATCGCCTTTAAACTACCTAAAAACCTCATTATAACTTCCATTTCATATCTTCCATAACTAACAGTTTAAAAACAACATCTTAGCAAGCACCGTAACACCCCCAATAACACATAACAATAACTGACACGTCAACTCGGAAAACTATGCCTCACCCCTAAGTGGACGCACCCTCGCCCCGGACGCAATAACACGCGTTACTCCGGCAATTACCGCTCTCACCTGACGCGAAATGAAATACCAGCGACATACTTTCCTGACGGTTATGCCCGCCTGGTACTTCGCTACGCTTTTGTGTACTGATTTCCTGGGAATTTTGCTGTATTTTTTTTATAAAGCGTTCATTGGTTAATTGTTAACTACTACTATGTTATGTTTGCCTGGTAGTAGTGTGCTACAATAATCTGTACTGATTTCCTGGTCACTATCGCTTTATTTAATTATTTTCACGTCCGTTTTATCCGATTTTTTTAAAACTATTCTAGATAGATGAGAAAGTAAAAACTAAGGCTTTTATTTTTGTCTTATTGACATGCAAAATATCTTGTAAATATATATATTTTTTATAACATAGCGTATTATCTTATATTTAAATTTCTCGTGTCAAAATTTTAGTTACCGTTCTCCTCCGAAACGGCTTTTATGCATATTCAGTAGGTCACAGAATCGGCTACTATCTATTTTTCATACCCCTAAGTGATAAGGGTTGTTCACCCTTAACATTTTTCTATTTATATGGCAACACAACGTTTGCCGTGTCAGCTAGTATTTTATAAGTTTTTCGTTACACCACTCATATTATCGAGGAATAAAAAGAAACTGCTGTTGAATTATGTTTGCCTAGTATTCCACTAACAGTATTGTGTGCTGAATTCCTGGTAGCCTGATAGCACTCGTAATCTCATTCCCTCCTGGTACTCTCAAAATAATCCCGATACGTAAAATCAATGTTTCAAATATAATATAATAAACATTTACGTTAATATAACCAATGACAACACACTCCAAAAAGTTAAATAGTCGTCGCATTCACCCAAATTGCGAACAAGTAATAACTCGAAATCGCGCAGTTGACAACAATTTCCCTTTCGTAAAACCATTCGTAATTCCCGCAGAGTTAGTGATAACGCTCCGGCTCCCCGAGGCTACGACGCTGAAAACTCTCAAATTGTCCATCAAGAATCAGTGTCAGGCGACCCGACTTTTACGAGCCCTGCCCCGTAAAACAACATGCGAACGACACTCAAGTTTAATACCCCTGGATTTTTGTTTACTTCCAACCTCTTGATAAGATCTTTTGAGAGTTCGCGAGTGTTTTTTTTTTTATTTTCACCTCACCTCCCGCTTATTTTTTATGTTTAAAGCCCTCTCGAATTAAATGTGGGTTTCTCTGATTTTAACCCGCCGTTTTTATTACACGTAATTTTAGCGGCCTAAATATAAAGCTAAACAATTTTAATTCTGTAGATTTAATAATACTAATTTATTTAAAGAAAAAGCTTTTCAATTTATTTTTAATAAAACCTTTTCTAAATTATTTATACTTTACGCAAGAAAGATAATGACACCAAAGACAATAATTCCGTAGTTCAATAGTTTGATAACAATATTTTAAAAATAGAACAAATAAATTTAAAAATAATATTAATAAGTCTAAAATTTTCTATGAATAAAACAGTCTCAAAAACTCTTATTGAAAACAAAAGTCGCAAGCCCATCCACCACACGTTTACTGCACATAAAGGGGTATCTAAACGCGGAGATAAATCGCTCCATTCCAACACAGCCACACGCCACACGTATCATTGGAGCTCGTTGGAATCCATTGGAAACAACAATGAAATCACGCCCCATCTCCATACCGTGAAGGAAAACACTATCTCGCGTTTTACTTTTGCGTTTACTGCACCGACGAGGACCTCGTGTGATTCTATCCCCTTAAGTGTGGGAAACACACGGTAGGTTGTTACGGGCGCGCCCGCTTCAGGTGAAATTAAACGTTTACGAGAGAATGCCTAATTTTCGTGATATTTGTTTTGATAACATTTTCATTTAAGGTAAATGTTATTGTTTAATCCTGCTTTACATGGTGCCTATTGCTTAAAACGTTATAACTAATAGAGCAAGTTCATATAAACGAGATACGTTAAATTTTTAACTAGACAATTACTTACTATTAAAACAAAAAAAAAACCTAAATGATTAAAAATATAACATGAATTCCTACAATTAAGACGAATCCAACAACACCTCATAATAATATAATGTTATAAAGTTCATCAAGACCTTTGAACTGAAGAACGTTCTAGAGAAGACATACATGTCATAATGACATCTGATTTAAAAAATATGTACCTAATTTGACCTAAATGTATAATGTCCAAGTGCGAAGTGCCAATAAAACAATGTGCACTCACGTTACCTAAAAGTTACATCCCATTCAAATTCAAAAATATTGCAGTTTACTACGTCACAACTTCGTAGTTTAGAATGTACCAAAACAGCATCGTGTCCGCCGCGAATCGTCACCCGTATATCACGCTGTACCATGCCGTTGCTCGTGATAAAACACTCGTTTCCCCTGTAATCGGAGCCTGAATTTTTACCCGCGATCCGTATCGCCAGAACGGCGCGGTCCAAATGCGCCATTTCGGAGATCTTACGCAGTTACTGCCGCTTGCTCCCACTACACAGTTCGGATTGGTTTTGAAGGGTCATTTATTTAATCTTTATTTTTCTATCGCTGTATCGTTGTCGCTAAACAACCGTGCTGCCCAGTTTGTTTCTGTTTGGGAGCAAATTGTGAAGTAACAGAATTTTACTTTTTCATCGCTATATTGTTAAAAAGAGCTTGTGAGATATGGCTTTATTCAGATCTGATTATTGGCTTTATTATCTTAATAAACGTCTTGTTAGTGCTTTTTGGTATCCCATCAATTATTCTGCTCCAAGGTTCATAATTTCTGTATCATATAAATAATCATTGACCATCTTACATTCTTCTTTGAGCCTGTCATGTTTTATTGTTCGCTGATTTCCTCATTCATCTAAGTTCAAATTTAAGAGCCATATTGATTGTTTATCAAATATGATTTTAAATTGTATTTAATAAACAAAAATTATCTCTACGAAATCGTTCAGACGTCGCACAACCTTCTGGTTTCCCTAAAAGTCTCTGTAAACATTTCCTAAATCGCTTCCCTATCGTAATTACAATCAATTGATCGTTTACATCACATTACGATATGTTAATCGGGAGCGGCACCGCCTTTCTCCTAAAACGTTTCACTAAATCCTAACAGCCGTAATCAGCGCATTAGAGATGGACTCACCATTACGCTATGCAAATTTACGTGTTTGCAAACTCAATTTTACGGCGCAAATCCCCGTAAAGTACGCCCCGCAGCCCAATAACAGGTTAGCCGACGTAATTACAACGAAAACAAGCTTTGAATTAAACACAAGAAAAACAATTACCCCTTATAGCGTAATAACAATTCACCTCAGCAGTAAACGAGGGTTACGCCTCAAAAAAGCCCCTTATACTCGTCAAAATAATTCATTTTAATTTTCTTTACGGGCTAGTAAACCTTTATTTTACGAGGCTAGCGCCGAGATAACTCGGGGACTCCCTTAAAGGCTCTTATAGACCCTTTTACTGTCTGCCCTCCTACCCAGATATCTACGCTCTCGCTAAATTTCCGTCCGGGTAACGGTTGGCGTTTTGGATTTTCGTTTCGCTATATTTTTAAACAATTCTCTGTTTCGTATTCTCTTTCATTATTATTACTTTTTACGGACATTTTTATATTGTTTACAATTTTTTTCATTGATTTCAATTTTGATTATTTTTAACAACTCAATGTCGTTAAAATTGTATTCTACAGTTACTACTACAATTTAGCAAATAAAGAGATTCTGAAAAATAATAAAATTTAAACAGATCCCTTTGCTCAATTGTAACCTAAACAAATTAAAATTAATTACCAAAATAAGATGCAACCCGCAGGACGTGTACGAAACAAAAAAAACTTTAAGTCTCTTTTGCAATTCTATTATAAACAATAATTAAAATAAAAAGGGCTTTTCTGTAAATAAATTATGACGAAGCACTTTTTCATTGTAATTTTAATTAATTTTTGCCTTCTTTGTTTCAGGTAAGTGCCTTTCGTTGTCTTTACGCTGCGAAATAATTACGTCGGTAAGTGATTAAAGTATGCCTATTTTTAAATATTATATTTTATGCTTTAAGTCTCACTTTGTTTTAATATTCTTAGTGACACGTATTATTAATGTCAAACTTAGGTTCGTACTATACAACCATAGATAAGTAAGACACTTTATGTTCAGCGAATATATATTTTTTTTAATTTCGATATTTTCTGCGCTGCAATGATTATTTATAAATTTAAATGTTATACGTAAAAATGTTATGCGTAAAGAATGCAAAAGAATGGTGTTAACCATCTAACATGACATCAATGACAGATTATTTATTGTTAACTTCGCAAATAAAATAAAAATATATCACTAATTCCATTTGCACGTAGTTACAATATAGAAAGAACCAAATCTATTTGAAATGTTAATTACAAAATATTTAACACGTACGTATCAGTCCAAATCACTTATCTAAAAGGGTTGTAGGTACCAGGGCGTTAGAAACATGAAGCAACTAAGATGTGCAGTTAGTAGGACCACTTTAACGGGTGCTAAGCGACCTTGCGAAGGCTTTACGAGCCACTTTATGAGGGCCAAAGCCCAGAGGATGTTCCGAGTGGAGCCTTAAACGTAAGGGACGTTTAGGAGATTTTGTTTGTTAAAAGGAGAACAATTTTGATAGAGAATTTAGTGGATGCTAAATATAAATCACAAATTGTTGTGTTTGACGAAAAGTTGCCTATCAAAAGATTGCCTATTAAAGGTAGGTAAATTTAGCAGGTGGTAGAACCCTTTGTGGTTCGATTCCGGCGGCACCACCGCCACACCTATTTCTGCCTTATAACAGCAGTGTTAAACGCTGCTGTGTCCTGGTTTGAAGGGTGTGGTAAGGAAGACATACATTTCCGAGGCGTTCCAGCTTAGTCCTCAAGGGTAGCGGCGCGGTGAGACTACTACTGAAGACTAAGTTAAAACATTGGATAAGTATGTCTCGCTTGCCACAACTCTCAAAGTCAACCTGCAATACCGCAGCGCTTAACACTGCTATTAGGCAGAAATAGATGTAAAATACATAACATTACTGTAAATAAACAATTACATCATATAATATTTTATATGTACCTACGCATTACAGGAAAATATGTTATACTGTAGCAAATTCCCATTATACATATATACAACCGGAAAATACGTAACACCGTAGCAAATTCCCATTCGAAACGGCTGTTCCACACCGTGTCCCGGACAAAACATAGCTGACCGGGAACGAAGCGCGACCCCTTTCAGGGTGTCTTTCCGCGCCGCAGCGTCGTCATTTTTCACTGTTCTCCATTTATTTTATCTGCGCAACACACGCCCTGTCCGGGAGACGATAGGGCTCCGCTGGTAACAGAACACGTATCAATCAGACATGCCATGGTATGGCAGTTTGTGAGATAAATCGGCTTAAATTAAAAAAAAAAACTAAAATTTAAATTCGAAAAAAAATGCGAAAGAATTCCGATACGCTTAAAAATAATGCGTTTAAATTGCTTAAAAATTAGTCAAGTTAAATTTAATGAAAAATCTTAACCTATTTCATGAATTGTGAATTCATTAATTATAACTTTAAAATTCGTGACGATTTTGAAGACTCGGAGGAAAAACACGAAAGTTTCAATTAAACCTTAAGCACGGTATAAAGAGAACTCTTTACAGATACCCCAATAAATATACACCTATTTAAAAAAAATGAAAATAATTTAATCAATATTTTTACGTTAGTGTTTTGTTGACCATTTTTGTAAACAAACCTTACCCGCGAAACAGACCACCTCTACTGCTATTTATTCTGTGGTTTGGAGCGTACATCAGCTGTTGAGACCCAAAGATTTATTACTGAACCCATTGAGCTAGAATCCGACTTTCAACTCGACTTGTTCTTTTTTCTCCAGTAATTTACTACGGCGCATTTAAATTTTCATTTAGGAACCTGTATTTTAGATTGAATTCGGAAATGGAGTGAGCGGATTCCTATAAATTTTCGCGCTAAGTCCTTTAAGACAGCCGGACGGGGATTTAAGATCTGTTTTCGACAAAATGCAACTGTTTACTCTTTTTAGTTGTCACTTTTCGCCGCTAGATGACACTAGCTATGCTAGTGCATAGTTATGATTTTGTTTGTTTGGTACGGCAGAACAACTTCAATCAACTCTGTCCAGCGTTCAAGTCCTGAGGTGGTGGGTCGACATTGGAAATTTATTTCTATTTGGGATTGAGTACGGCTTTCTATGGGCGGCACCACTTATGGACACTTATCAAGCGAAGAAGAAAAAAGTATGTATGGTCAAATTGGCACATTAAATCAAAGGTTTTATTCACTTTTGATAAATACTGCAACCAGACGTGGACGTTATGTCAAACTTTTTATGAAGCATTTGCCACTTTGTTAATGCAACAAAAAGTAAACAACAACAGAACGATGAAATTATAGTTCACTGGCCACTCAACTCCATTACGCTTTTAATTGTAAAAAAGAAAATTAACGTCAGATTCCAATTTTTTTGCAATAAACCACTCAAAGATCCATTTTTAAAACGCCGATACGGACACGTCGAATGTTGCGCGCCTGAAAAAAAATAATGTTGCACACAATAAAAATTCAATAAGCGTTCGATTTTACATTTTTTAATCGGCAACTTTTCAATTTTACTTTTTAATTTTCGTCGCGTGACCGAAGCCTCTACGCGGGGGTCCATAATCCATATAAATAGCAACGAAATATTGCGATTATCAAAATATTCGATCGGGAATGTTTAATCTGTATTCGTAAAAGTGAAGCACTCAGTTTAATTAAATGTCAGCATTCCACTGAAAGGGCAACTTAGCCAGCATTTATTTTTACAAAATTAATTCATTTGACGTAAACAGTTTAAACGAAGTAGGTACGTTTAAACGCAATCTAATATTTTATCTGTGTTGAAACTGATTTTTATTAGCGAATGAAGTTTACCGCGTAAATGTAAGCGTGTCGCAATTGTAGGGTGGTTTTGGATTGCTGCACACCGCAAGCGATGCAATTCCGTTTTATTTTTAATTTTCAGGTCATTGCCGAAATTAACGCTATTTTTCTGTTTTCGGTACATTTGGTACCTTTTGGTAGGTACATTAAGTACTTATCTTAATAAAATAATGAATATGCATTTCATTTTCATTTTAAATAACACACTCTTGGCCAGCATGGTGAACTAGCTTAAGAGCTCAATTTTATTTCTTGATTGAGTTCTTCATAAAGGGTAAAAAGTTACATTAAAAATAATAACCCAGGAAATAATAATAATAGATTCGTATAAAACAAGTACAATCGCAATCAAATATATTTAAATAAAGTCTTATCATTTTGGTAATATAGAAAAGCAGAATATATTAATTTAAGAATTAGTATTTGAAGCACCAACGTACTCGTATATGGAGGTTTCGTATATAGTAATAGTACATTACGATACGAGGACGAAAAATTTTTTTCTGACAAGTGTGAGTTTGCAGGCCGAGCCGCAGGCGAGGACTGCAATCACACGAGTCAGAAAAAACATTTTCGTCCGCGTGTTGTATAAAATTTTATATTACGGGGTCGGAAATGGGGGTTTTGCGCACGCGAAGCGTGCGTAAAACGTCAATTTACGCACGCCGTGATATAAATAAATTTTATATCGTGTTGCACTAATAACTAATGATAATCGCTTAGCTCTAGCCTCGCTTGCATACGAATACAGCATAACAGCAACATCAGCGAAAAGGTCGCAAATTCAGCGCCGTCTACATTTCCCTATCTCATTTTCCATTTGACAAACATCATTACATCTTCCGTTGCGCCCCTCGGCAACGATCGGCTTTGTTCGGGAATATTCGGTAATGATCGGGCGTGCGTTTTGGGCATTGACACTTTTGTACTAAATTTTAATGTAAAACGTTTTAGTTTTTCGATTAAGGTGGATTTACAGATTGATGATGTATATTTTTGTGATGGAAATAGTCTATAAAAATGCAAAAATGACAACAAATTCTAACAAGTAATTAATTTAAAAAATCAAAAACCCGACTGCATCAAAAAGGCTGAAATAGAATTTCAAAAGCAGTGAAATAGGTATTTCATTATTTTTATCCAGAAAACCAAATACAAAAGTTTCAAAGTACGTGTCTGCTTCAAAAACAAAAAATGTTCAAACAATATTATCCTATTTTATCCTCGTAGTGCTCATTTACACTATGTAAAGAACCTATGTGTAAAATTCCAGCACGCTTAAGTTCAGCGGTTTCCCTTTGCATTGATCTCTGGCACAGCAACTCATTTAGTCAGACAGTCATCCCGATGTGTATATACCTATATACGATTGTATATGTACTAGCTGACCCGGCAAACGTTGTGAAAATAAAAAAAAATGTTAAGGGTGAACAACTCTTATCACTTAGGGGTAAAAAAAATAGATAGTGGCCGATTCTCAGACATACTGAATATGTATATAAAATTTGGTGAAAATCGGTGAAGCCGTTTCGGAGAAGTACGGTAACTAACACGAGAATTTTATATATAAGATAAATTATGTTTGGTTTGGTTAACTTTTTTTAAAACGTGTTACTATTTCGCGAAAAAATCCACCATTTACGGTCTATAAATTATATAACTTCAGTAAATCAAAGTTTCGGTCATTATTTTACCTCGTTAGAGGTAGAATTTAATTATTTTTATCCAACAAGCCTGATACAAAATTTCATAGTGTTTGCTTCAAAATTTAAGATTGTTCAAATGAACTTTTAACCCTTATTTTACCCTCTACGGGGTTGATTTTTCGGAGGGGGATAAATTAGTGCGTCCTTGTTCCTATTCAGAAAGCCAAATACAAAATTTTATAGTAGTTGCTTCAAAATTAAAGGATTTAAAAAAAAACTGTTTTCCCCTATTTTACCCTCTTAAGGGTAGAATTTCCAAAAGGCCTTTCTTAGTACTTATTCACGCTATATAGAGAACCTATGTGCAAAATTACAGGACTGTAAGGTCCTTGGTTTAGGCTGTACGTTGATTTCTGAAAAATTAAAAAGTAATTTAGTTCGTCAATCAGTCAGTCACCTTGATGTTTTATATATATACAAATATGTTTTTATAATCTCCATTTAATTTCCTTTCATTTGATACCCTACTCGATAGGTTTGGTTAACTTTTTTGTTTAAATGTGTTACTATTTCGCGCCAAAAATCCGCCATTTTGTTTTTCTTTTTCTAACACCTATCTAAGGACACTCGGGTCATTGAGACAAATATAATGACACCTTAACTGTTGAAATTCATCCAGCCGTTTGTTAGATCGGATCAAATAAAGAAAGACAAACATACAAGATACGCGCGAAAAACATAACCCTTCCTTGGCAGTCGGGTAAAAAATATGTAAGAAATTAATATTTTTATAGTATAAAGACATTATTTATGTAATGCAAAAATATTTAAACTATATATTTTGTTAGACTGTTCTTATCTATGGGCTGTTTTAAGCAAAAATTGTACAGAAGGGACTAAGTTGGAATACCTCGTATTCTGTAGGTATTGTAATTGAATAACTTCGTTTAAAAAAAACGCTCAATTATCCGAACAATTTTTTAAACAGACACTGTATGCGGTAATTAGCAAATTAATCGATCTTAAAGAAATAAATGACCAAAGAAGATTCGCAATTAAGTGTAATACAATTAAAAAATAGTTGACTCAGCGCCGAACGGAAAAACAACGTAGCCATGCCACGAAACATTTAATTATATTTATGCCTTGTTAATATTTAATTAATTAATCGCCCATTTATAAACTTAACATAACAGACGAACATATTTTGTTCTTAATAGGGATGGCGATTCCGATTCTTTCCGAAAAAGATCGATTCGAATCCAAGTGCAATAAATCGATTCACAAAAAAATCGAGGCCCACTGAATCGTATCTCAAAAAATCAATTTTTGATCTTTTGAGTTATAAAAGGCGAAAAAGCGAAAATAGTTCATCAGGACAAATTGATCGATTTCGATCGATCGAGGCCAAAATAAGCGATTTTTTGGCCCATAAGATCGATTCTTCGATTAATCCATCTCATATCGCCATCCCTAGTTTATAATAAACTAACGTAAAAGTAACTAGGTGTTACACGTTAGGAATTTTTTAATTACCCATCCGTTAAGCGGACAGGCTCTTCTTAATTAGTAAATTCTTAATTGTAACAAAGTAAAACGACTAATTATGATATTTTTATTTAACTGCCATTTTTATACGCTCGTTTCGGATGTAAATATTAATTGTGATACAAAATTATTAGTAAGTGTCGCTTCGAAATTTTAATTGTTATGGCAGTGTATTAAAACAAGTGTAGGATTTTTTTTATTTTCAATTGTAAATTATTGATATTGGTATAGAGAAATTAAAAAAAAAACTAGTTTTCTGATGATTTCCAATTCCGTATTAAGTCTATTAATTTTTTTGATCGAAAAATAATCTTATATATAAAATTCTCGTGTCATAGTAGACATAGTTAGTTACCGTACTCCTCTGAAACGGTTTTACCGATTTTTACCAAATTTTATATGCATATTCAGTAGGTCTGAGAATCGGCTACTATCTATTTTTCATACCCCTAAGTGATAAGGGTTGTTCACCCTTTACATATTTTAATTTATATGGCAACACAACGCTTGCCGGGTCAGCTAGTATTTTATATATTTATTACATTTCTTACTTTCTTTCCTTGACTTTGCTTACTCAGGAATCGAAGCTTCATTACGAGTGCCGTGGAGTCGTGACCGCCTTTGTGACAATGAGCCAGCCTCCGGGCGGGGGATGATTAATTGTCGTGGGGGTGATCGAAACCTCTTGATACCGGCCATTGTCTGTTTCGGTTTTTACCACCCTTAATGGATGTGTGGAGGTATTGGGTTGCGGGTAGGATTCGGGTCGGGTTAGGTATTAGGTATACCTATTGTGTGAGTGTGTTTCATCACACACTTATCCAAGTGTGCGATGAAAACACTTTCATTAGTTATGTTCCGCATGACGGAGTGGTCAACTCCGGTTTGACGCGCAAAGGGCTCCGGGTTCGATTCCCGGCCAGACAGACATCTGAACAAACGATAACTGTCCTGGGTATTTGTATTCGTCTTTGTGTGTGTCCATGTCCAACTATTGCGCAGAATACAGACACTTTAGAATATCTACTCTACCGTGGTCACTCAACATCAATGAGTCTAAGTAGAAGGGAGAAAATAGGTTGAGGAGAAAATATGAAAGCTTTTAGACTAGACGCCCTATCAGACGTCAATCATAAATCTTTAACAACTTAATTGTAAATAAAACAGAACAGCGCTACATTGCCGCTTTCAACCAAAAGTTCAAATAGCGATTGTGTCGCTACTAAAGGCAACCGAAAACCAAATATAAAAAAGAATTTATTTCTTTTCAGTGTTTTCAGTAATTTCCGTGTAATTGCAAACAATGGTTATCGGTACAACACAGCACTAGCTCGCACCCTCGTCTGTTATCTGCCGGAACATCCCTACGCCGCGGGCTGACAGCTAGTGATGTACCGTTGTTAACGATCGACGATTTGTCACCGTATATTAGTAGCTAAGAAAATATATATAAATCAAATCAAATCAAATGTTATTATTCAAAATAGGTTCTTTTTGAATGTCATTACATCTACCACAACTTCACTAGGTGTTTCAATATGGAGAAGAAGCGGCGAAAGAAACTCCATAACACACACCTTTAAAAAATATAATATAATATAAATGTTTTTTTTTTACAATGGCAAACTTAATCGAATGGTACATGTGGAGGTGGAGCTGGAGCTACTTCAGACCGTATAACTACTTGTTGTTGAAGTATATATTCGGCTTCACTTTACTCTTAGTTAGTTTCTACCTAATGTCAGCTACAAAAGCTATCCCTCAAGACTCACACCCTTTAATCGTTAAAAGAGCTTTCTACACGCATAGCTCCTCACTTAGACTCCCTGTATTGTGGGTGCCATGGACACACACAAAGACGACACAAAACCCAAACCCAGGACATACATCTAATTTTATCATTAAGATATTTGTCTGGCCGGGGATCGAACCCGGAATTCTCTACGCGTTCGACCGCTCCTCGCTCCGCCACGCTGATCGTGAAATCAACGATATTCACAACAAACTGCTTTTGATTTTTTATAAAATACTTTAAACAAATTAAACCGTAACCACCCCATCCCTACCGCCGTAAGCGATTCCTCCCCTATTTATACGTTGTTTGTTAGTTCACGGCATTACAACAACCACCGTATTGTTTTTAAACCAAACATTGCCAAACGCAACGCATCTGTTTGCAAAATCAATTAAATTGATATCAAAAGTGCTGTCGTTTACAGTTATAATAGTCTTTACAAACTATACAAACTTTAGGCTTTTATACATACATACTTTATATATCATAGTTGTTTCTATAAATATGCATAGACATGTATTTAGAAGGTGGTAGAATCCTTTGTGGTACGACTCCGGCGGCACCACCACCACACCTATTTCTGCCTTATAACAGCAGTGTTAGGCGCTGCTGTGTTTCGGTTTGAAGGGTGTGGTAGGGGAGACATACTTTTTCGAGGCGTTTCAGCTTAGTCTTCAGGGGTAGCGGCGCATCTGTGGCCGACTTCAGGTAAGAATATCTAATCCTATCTGGGGTTGATTACAGATGTCCATGGGCGGCAGTAGCCATCAGGTGGACTGCATGCTCGTCTGCTACTCCTATATTCTAAAAAAAATAAAAGACATTCCAGCTGGTAAGTGTCCATTGCTGCCCATGGACATCTGTAATCAAACCCAGTTAAGATAAGTTTCCTAAATACTTCGCTGCCCCTGAGGACTAAGCTGGAATGCCTTGGATAAATATGTCTTACTTACCACACCCTTCAAACTAGACTATGTTCTAGTCTTTCTGTCTATTAATAGCTTGACAGCTATTAATAGACAGAAATAAGTGTGCTGTGGTTCGGTGGTGTCGGAGTCGAACCACAGAGAGTTATACCATCGTGTAAACACCCTGCATACTACTCTTGGACTTATAAGCTGTCCTTAGCAAAAAATACTATTAAAGGATATTCGACTATTTGTAAGAATGTAAAGCTTTCCAGGTCTTTTTTTGCAGGAGACGGTTATATGCACTTACGCTGTAAGATTCCCTAGATTTTAGTTCTTAGATCTAGATATATCCAGGTCAACATTAAGGACCCATTTCGTTAAAAGCTCTAAGCTTAAAGCTCTGCTTTTCGAAATCTAGTCACGTGTTACGTTAGCAAACCAATGGCGTTTGCCACATGCTGATTGCGAGGATTGCACAAATTGCAAGTTTCTCTGCAACTGCAGTCGTGTTAGCGAAGTAACTGACGTTGCACTTCACGTGATAAAAAATGCGTCTCGATATGACGTTCATAGACATTTGTTATCAACTTAAAATGTTCCCTAAACCCTATATGAACTCATAATTCCACACTTAGATTCCCCGTGTCGTGGGTGCCAAGGGGACACAAAAATATAAAAACTCAGAACAAAGAAGTTCATTGTTTAGAGGTTTGCTTCATCGAGGATCTAACCTGAAGTCATTGTAATTTTAAAATGCAATGTTACCTACGTATCTACTACGACCTTCGTGAGGTACACAAGTGCTGTCAATGCTGTACATATAGACTAAATGGAAACGTTTAATATGTGTACATACACTACCCACATCTGCCTTAAGAAGTGACCTTTTAGAAAATAACTAATTACGTAAGATCGTCTAACTACATAAAACTTTCTCAACCATAGTAGTAAATAATTATAACCGAACCGTTTCATTTTCAATTCGAAATCGGTACCAAAGCGACTGAACTCGTGGGGTAATTGTGAAGGTGGGTCCGGCAATCAGTGTCGGCCTGCCTGATACATCCTGCCTTGTGTTTGTATACGCTGTAGGTTTCCGCCTTTCGGAGATTTTTTGCAACGGAGGTCAAAAATACAAAAAAAACGTCTTGAGAAAACGTCTTCCAAAATAAGTTTTCCATAAAGTTCTCAAAGGAGTGTGATTACCAATATGGACTTTGCCGGCATCATGGTCTACTTTAGGTACTTGGAAATTTAATTTTAAGCCACGTGCCAACTACTGATATAAAACTACAGATAACACTTTCAAATGTTTTTTCAAGTCAACATTTATTGAACATATTTTGGAATTACTTGCTCATTTTATTTTGAAAGTCAATATAATTTACATAATCTATGTTGCATAGAACACAACGTATCATAGCTAACGAGTTAGAATTTCCTTAGTTAATTTGCATCGAACAATAAATAGGACATACACACAGTCAAACAAGCAAAGCCAATTGTAACAATGAGAATCTAATCTCATCTAATATACCAGGATCGCAGAACAAGTAGGACCTTTATAGATCTCGGGCGACCTGCCGCCGTATATGGGTAGGCCCGCTGGCTTGCAAATTGCGACATCTCTTTGTTCTCCTATTACAGTAAGGTATCTGGTACCTACCGCTACCAGATACCAGCGGAGATAGCTAGCGAATACGGATAGATAACGATCGGTTAGGGTATCACGACCGTTAGAATTATACGTTTTATTAATACCAAGTGGTGTCGACCAATTGGTGGTCGGTCTTAATATCGGTTCTACGGTATCAATTGGTTCTTTTTATATTTTCCATTCGCACTTTAGTCGCTGAAGCTACTTTTCATGAATATTAATAATAGAAAACCCGCAAAATTTCTTCATATTCAAAATAAATATTTTTCATCAATTTTTGTATGTACATAATTATATTGAATAAAGAATGTACTGTAAAGTTATAATTTACAAACTTTACAAAAAATAGAAATAAGAATTATTAATCGACATATTTCTGATTTATTAGGTTTATTATAAATCTAATCGAACAAGAGGTAAAGTAAAAGGTATGAAGACATGATATTTCAATAAAATAGAGTCATGGAATTCAATAAATTGGTTGGTATGTTCAAGTTAGACGTTTAAATGCAGAGGTATTTAATTAAATTAAATGTTGGTATTTTGTAATTAGTCAACTTTTGGAACCTCAGTGTCTGCTATCTGGGTTATAAAAATATTTAAGATAGACAAACGTGATTTTAGACATTTTAATGACGGGATTGGCCACGGGAATGCGGTAAACAATTTGATTTACGTATTTATTCAAAAGCGAAGCAAACGGTTGCTTTATACACCATCAATTCGCGATTTCGTAAAAATAAAATTTATTTATAAATAAAACCGGTGAAATGTTTTTGATTATGCCCCAGTGATTTATAAACTGACTTTAACCGTCTTTCTAAAGATTGAAAAAAGTCTTTTGAGTTTTAACGCGCACCATATATCACTGAGCACAGTAGTAAATAAATATTATTTCAACTGATCTGCGTCCGATGGTGTTGTTACGAGATTAGTTTTAAGGTATTTTTGAAGAGTTAATAAATCAGTCGGGCTGTGAAAACAATGATCCCTTTGTAATCGTATAGGCAATTAAATTTTAAGCATAAAAATGTCGGAGGGAGCATTTACGTCCGCTCGACGTCTCGCGAGCCATTTTTGGCTAGGCGCCGTCTCCTTTACACTATTCGGGCATGATTTACAACATGTCTCCGACTTAATAGATTTTATTTGCACTCTTTAAAGTGGAGTTAATTTATATCTCTCGTACGTTAACGCGATCTTAAAGTCAAGCACGTTAATGGCTTCACGGTACGATTAGAACAATAGACGTAGTGTCGGCTTGTCAACCGCTTTGATATAGGCTTTTTATTAATAGATCAACTCATTTGTAGTTTTATATTTGTGTAACAATATGTTGAACTGTTAAGTAATATAATATAAAGTTTGAAATAGGTAAAAATATATCAAACCCAATTGTCATTTATTACTTACGTGAAATAAAAATGAAATGTCAAAGCAAACACGGTTAACCTTCTTATAGTTTTCATTCGTACTGGTATTGCAAAATATATCAGCAAATTTAGAAATAACTCAAAGCAGTGTAGACATACAAAAGACTAGCACGACAAGAACTAATGAGAATTTTTCTTGATCCGCACAACCTTTGCGTAATTATCGCTAGATTAGATAATCAAAACAGCCGAACACGCAAACAGACGATTGAACATAATAGTGCAATCACTTGTAAATTACCAGGCGAGCATACGCGCGAGGTGGTCGCAGTTTCGGGTCCCGCGCGGGGCATTACGAGACGAGTGCGGTCATTAGGCGGCGATATTAGCTATTAACCCCGCCCCGGCGCGCATAAGTTACAAGGTGTCTCACAACCACGTACCAGGCGCATTTGTCTTACAGTGAGGTACGGGTATGCGCTAATTACGATGTATGAGACGATCGATTTAAATCGACCCTGCAATCGATTTGTTAGGAGAGTGAAATGCAAATATGGTAGGAGTTAATGATAATTGCGGTAACCCAATTATCGTTATCGAGTTGTATATCGATTATTTATTCCATATAATATAGATCGAGTTACACAAATAAATTGATTTGATTTTGATTTGCGTTGACCTTAAATTTTCGTCGAAACTTATGAACCACTGCTTGAACCCTCGATGTATTCAAGTCATACTGTACCTACCATACAGGACAATGTCATAGATCACACAACACAGGTACCTACTTTTTAAGACGTATATGATGTTTCAAGTTACATTATTTTCACACGCTCCACCATTTAGGACTGCTATTGTAATGCGAAATTGCGACAGCATTTTCTTTTTCTTTCTGATTAACTTAAACATTAGCTACCATTGTAGATTGACTACGAACGAACAAAATCCCAAATGAACTAGGAACATCTCATTCACTGTCCCGGCAACGGATGTCGCCATAAACTCAACAAGTGAGCAGAGGTCGGTTTACGACGCATAAACGTCGCCATTGACGTCTCACTAATACATCATAAACTGGGAATTGTAGGGCGAATCCTCGGATAGATCCTCGAGTGACGGCTACATCTTGTTTTATTACAAGCTTTGTTAAGTTAGTTGCGTTTCGGTGGCGTTTTATTTGCGATGTAGCAATTGGCGTGTTACGTATTGCTTTAATACTCGTATTATGAATGAAATGTTTGTGTATACCAAATTATTTTGTAACCCGTTTGATGATAAGCGGTCACATGGAGGGATTAAAATTTGTAACCAAGTTTCAGTAAATGGAATAGGAGACAACCCTACCTCCCACAAAACTTTTTTTCTCCGTTATGGGCCTCTAGAACATAGTAGCTTAATCCTTGTTTCAATAAAGTAGAAAGAGAAATATTGGAACAAGGGTGAAATGTAAGGCTCCTGAAAAAAAATGCAAAAATACAACATAAATAAATTTGTCTTTCTCAAAATTGTTTATGCATTGGAAACTAATTTTGCAAATATCCATAGACAAATATACGTATTTCCATCAGTCATGTTAGTCCAACAGTCTTGTCATAGTAATAAAGTAAACAATAGAATTACTATTTAAAAAGTTAAATCTGTATACTGCAATCCCTTCGAATATATCCATGACACAAAAATTACAGAAAATTGGGCGAGCGTCACGCACCGGGCCGCGTGACGCGTGCGCAATCGAAAACAATTCGAACGTCCCGGAGTGGAGATCCTGCGTTAATGTCACGGCGTTCAACGGGCCTGCACCGCAAATTGCCCTATTTCGACCTTTAGGGCTACCACTTACAACTGCAGTATAAATAAAAAGAGACTATTTGTATACCTTGTAGTTGTTTTCAGTGACAATAATATTATAGCTAATGTCTATCTAGGTTTCCTAACTTTGCATAGAAATATAATTTGGGCTAATACTTGGGGTAAGTTTGGGTTTAATTTCAACGTTAGTTATTATTAATGAATGAAAAATCTGTATTTTCGATCTGGATCTACACAAGCAGAATTGTGTCAGTTTTCAGTAACTAAAAAAATATTGATTAACCTCGGTATAGACCTGTCTAATTCATTATACAAATATACATACTGTAAGTATATAAAAGTTTCAATTCTTTAAGTGTTGAAATTGTTTTTTCCTGCAACCTTCATAAAAAGTGACAGACATATATATAGATTAATATATTTAATATTCTCCGTTTTTAAACTTTTCAGTTTAAGATCAACCTATTAATTGTTTTTCCTCACATTATTTTCTATCAACCCTAAAGTAACCACAGTTAAGCTAGTGGTCTGTTTACGCCAAATGTCACCACGATTTTTATACGACGATGCGGTTACAGATAGGGCCAAGGTTTAGACAATATGCTCTAATTGGGGCACCGTTGAAGGGCAGTTTCGGGTTGGCCTTCACGCGATTTGCAAGGTAAACCGCAACTTTGATAACAGAACCCTACCTTGCTTTTATTTCTCGCCTGGCAACCCGGACCATCATATCTTAATTTTTATGCAGTTTTTTTAAATATTTGTTGGATAGAAAATCCTTGTTAGTAGGCGTTTTTTAATATTTTTATAATATAGGAGTAGCAGACGAGCATCTTATGGTAAGTAGCTACTGCCGCCCATGGACATATGTAATCAACCCCAGATAGGATTAGATATTCCTACCCGAGGTCGGCCACAGATGCGCCGATACCGATGAGGTCTAAGCTGGAAAGCCTCGGAAAAGTATGTCTCCCTTACACCCTTCAAACCAGAACAAAGCAGCGCTTAACACTGCTGGTGTTAGGCAGAAATTGATGTGGTGGTGGTGTCACTGGAGTCAAGCCACAAAGGGTTCTTACCACCTTCAATAAATCCATAAGAGTTTACAAACGAAACAAACTTAATCCCACTGCAAAAAGGTTCTGTTTTTATCGTGTATTAAACAAATGCACATAATCAAACAATAGCAAACCAACGCAAATCGAAATATTTTTACCTTAAATTTGACTACTGCAATTAGTATGAAGGCTGACCTGCCATATAGTATTAAATGTGTGAAATTTCATAATTTCATTATAACACGTAAGTTTCTTAGATCATGTTACTCCTATCGACCAGCTATTGAATATGTATGCTCTATTACGATGTCGACGTCTGAATTATTAAGCATGCCGCACCGCCTGAAACGACATGCGATTGCTTCAGGAAATACCCCCCCTTTATGAATAATTAGAAATTCAATCAATGCCTAATAGCTTTCTTGGATATCCTTCGTCGATACCTATTTTCTGTTATGAATTTATTTTATGGTTTCCATTGTTATGTGCTTTTAAATATGAAACTTATAGAATACGTGATATTAACGTGTCGCGAGTTTTATGTGGATTTTCTTATACTTTGAATTTGACTTTGAATTGAAGAAGGTGACTTTGGTGTCTTTAAATTAAAGCAAAATTCTTTCTATCATAATATAGGTATTTTATTAAAATGTCGTAGTATTTTTTATTAAATGTTTCTTTAAAGCCTTCATTTAGAAAAAGTTAAGTCTAATTATTCAACTTTTAAACTTAATGTACCAAATATTTTTAAGATGCAACGATGTTAATATACCTACCAAGTAAATATTTGAAGAGTAAAGTCCAAAAGTCACCCTAAATCTTTCGGTCACAACGTTAAGCTTAAACAGTATCGGGTCCACACAATCTTCCGCACACTTCCAGCGACAATTCAGTTTCCCTTTATATCGGAGCAACAAAATACATCACGTACCAGGGCGGCATAAGCAAGAGGCAGGTGTGTTACGCCACATAATCCGGAATGCGCGGTAAATTTTCCGGATGCCTTACCAATGATTTCCTTGGAGACCGCCGGCCCAGATACGGTGGATTTCGATACGATAACGCTTCTCAATTTCTGCTAGCCCGCTGCTCCTGCAGATATTGTGGCCACGCCTCTCTATTACATATGTATTAAGTTGAGTATGAAATGGAGTCCCCTTGGTCCTTCTGATGTCTTGGTTATAGTTTGGACGGTTATAGACGATTATGCTATGCAATATTAATAGCCAGTGTAAAAGACTAGAAAATCGCCTTGTGACTTATAATGTCATGATGTCTTTTATTTACTATTTTTCACAGATCAGACATTTTATGATCTAGTCTAAAGTGTCTAAAGAGTTTTACAATATTTGAGCAATTTAACAATACTCCTACATTTAAAAACTTAAGTGTCTTGCAATGGGTAATAGTAATTTATTAACAGGTTTTATTAATAATCTTTATTGTAATCAACGTAAAGAATCTCTTGAGATGTTGATTCAGTTGCAATTTCAAAATAATCTCGTAAGTTTTCAAATAAAATCTGGTTTCCTAGACTATTTTACCATACTTAGATATTTTCAAATAATATTAAGCTAAAACTGCCATAAATAAAGTAAATAGTAATAAAACTAACATGAGAAACGTTCACACAAAACCATAGCAATATCTTGTATACATGATAGAGGCTCTATTTTTTCCCCATACGAAGTCCCCGGGGACCTCATCCCGAGGTATCAATCGGCAATATTCGGTGCGTCCCGCAATAATCTCGAGAAATTCCCTGTTTGTTACGGGTACAATTTTCGGGATATGTAGGTATGTTGGTCTGGAGATGTGGAGATATTTTCCAAATGTAAGATTGACGGTTTAGTAATGTGCGTGTGTTATCAGTGAGTTTGAGTCATAGAGTATTTGTTTTTTTTTCGTTTAAATATAAAATAACTTATGACATATGAATGGCTCCACAAAATGTTTAACATTTCTTTATTTAGATTTTTTGGCTGTAGAATATTCTTTCTTATTCTTGGTACAAATTACTTTCAAGTAGCCAATTTAAAATGTATTTTTTTTTTATCTTTTATTTTATTTAAAGTGTATCTTACAGAAACAATAATTTAATGTTTCATATCAAAACTTATAAATTTTGTCATAAAGTTATCATTTGTTTCACAGTAGGTAATGGCCGTTTACAGATCAAAGACAAATCAAAATCTTAAATTTTCACAAAATTAAATATAAAACATCTTACAATAGGTGTTTATAGCTATACAAACGACGCGTCACTTGGCGCCATTTTTGTAATATATTAGTTTCGTATTATATACTTGAATTATTTATTCTTTGCGCTTATATTTTTGTGAAATGAGTACATATCTAAAATGTTTAATACGTTTTTGTAAAAAAACGATAATGTGAGATTTTTTATGATTTATTTCATACAATCATAGATAAGTAAAGATACTTCGCCGCCTTGAAATTGAATGAAGCCACAAACGGCTTATTATAATAAGTTCTTTTTTTGAATTCTTGACAAATAAAACATTTTTAGAGAAAATTTACGAATAAATAACTAATACTGCGTAATTTACGTAACAAATAAATAATTATTTCAAATATTTTAGCATTATTTTAGGGATATTTTAGCACGGAGACGTGGCAAAACTTTTTTACGCAACTATTTCAATTCTCAAAACTGGGTACATTTTCTTGTTAGGAGTGAGTAATCTTTACTAATCTATGCATACAATTTGAATAGTTTAAACAGGTATACGTTTATTAGGGTTAATACGATGGGTTAATATGTTTTTTTTTATTATAGAAAAGTATCGCCATACTAAGGTCGTTTTTAAGGGATAGGTAGGTATAGTCCGCGTAAAACTGATAGTCCGCTGTGAATATAGAAATGAATCGCGTCGCCATAGCAAATTGTATGACTACACCTGTTCGCAACAACTTCAGAGCGGACTAGAAGTTTTGCGCGGACTATTACTTACTTATTTTTTTTTTATTTCATTTTCACCCCACAAAGGGTCTAAATATCAACTAATCGTCTTGTCAATAATTTAAGAATAATCTATTATTTAAGTTCACACAACTCACGGCGCCCCGGCAAAGTCACCTAAACCACAATTTTAGCAATTATAGTAATTATCAAATATGTTTTGTGGTTGCGCAAACATTGTTGTTTTGCGGTAATGTTAAATTTATATATATTACAATTGCTTTTAGGAAGTTAATTGTAATTCTTTTGTAATGTTTGGTGTAATTTTACTGATTGGAGTGCCTTATGTTTGGCACGACATTACCTTTATAATAGCACCGTTTATCCTTCTGTGTCAAAATACATTTTTGTTTAATATCTAATATTGAGCCATAGATTAGTATATTGAGTACTCATTGTCGTTCATGTATATGTCCATCTATTACTAACGTTGAACAGAAATGGAGTTCTATTTTGAGAGCTATCATCAATTCATTAGTACTCTTGAGGACTTCGTTTCCTATTAGTATCTGTGTATTCACGCCCTTAGTACAAGGAAACCGCTCTTATCAAGTAAAAATAGATGTTACGACAGTCGCATCAATCAAACTAAAAATAACTTTACTTACCACCTTCTAATATAATGAATTGGCATATTATCATTGTTTGGATATTAGTACACTTGTATTTATATGCGCCGAAGAAACAAACGTAGAATTTATTTATTTAAATAATGTTCTAGGATTATGTTCTAGGATTAATATAGGATTAATTTGAAAAACTAATCAACAACTTATCCACACCTTTGCAAACGGCAGCTGGCGTAAAACACAACGACACAATCGTTTTAACTTTTGACATGATATGATATATAGCGGTTATTAACCACTTAATAAATTAAACGCTTGTAGGTACCCCGTAAGAAATATGACATATCTATTTATTTTGAACACGTTCTTACATCGGTGGTAGTTTTTGCGGGATAAAAGGTTAAGTGCATTCCAATGGGTTAATTAATAGAAAAACAAGCCGACACACGCAATTTTACTCACATGCAACCCCATGATAGGTTTTCAATTTTAAACAGAAATATTACGTATTTTTGGATGGTAAAGTAGCTCATTATACTCCCAGTAAATTCGTCTATATTTAAGAGAAAGTATTGTAGAAATCTAATCAATAATTTCTACGATATGCCCGTAGAAACTAACATCATATCGTATATATTTTACAGAAATACAGTTTTTAATACAATTAAATAATTACATCGCATTGAGCACAGTTTTTTATATATTTAGTATCGTAATTGCACAATAATAGCCCATAAGCGTTTATAATGTTTTTTAAAATTACTATTGCAAACTGACACGCATTTTTTTATTTATGTAAAATATACTTAGATCGGGGCAAATGAGCAATTTGCATTCCGTCCTTAGTCTAGGCCGGGTGTGTTGTCATCTTGACATTGGTAGCTACTTAATATAAAGTAAGTCTGTTTGTCTGTTTTTATAACTGCCTAATGAACTTTGATAAGGCATACGTCATTACACAGATTTAGTTTATGGAAATTATTTCTGTTTTACCAAATGCTACTTGACGTATATAGGTAACAAAAAGTGGTTGGTACTGCCAACCTATATGTCCATAAATATATTCCATAACTAAATATTCTTTAATCTAGGTATTTCACCCAGTTGTGGGTTTGTGCCCAAAATACAAAATCCACGACGACTCGCGGGAAATCCCTAGCGCATAAAATAAGTTGGACAATTGAGCAATTCGTATTCCGCTTTGTGGCCGGTGTGTATGACAAATAAATGGTACTAGAATTATTTGACCTTTGACTACAATGTGTAGGCCCAACGCCTTGCTGGTGACCCTACAATCAATTATAATTACTAACGATACTCGTAAACTGATATTTTATTTGGATGCGTGCTGGCTATCGAATTATTAAAAACTCGAAAAATTTATCCATATGTACCTATTATGTTAAGCTAAAGCTTTATGTACCTGTTAGTATTTAAACATTTAAGTGTTTTACTCGTCAGCATAAGGACAATTTATTTCAAATCTTAAATGCTTAGGTAAATAAACAAACTCATCGATTTTTAGTTTAGAGCTATTGAGTACCTAATTCTGTCGAAAGCTCATTAGTTGTCTAAACAAATAACAATAAAATAACAACTAAAGACATCTTGTACTGCAAAACGAACTAATTGTGAAATAAGTAAACGAAGGTGTTTTAGACCATTCGCACTCCGTGGCTCCTTTTAGTGCAGGTGTAAAATATAATATTTATGGGGTAAAGAAAGAGTCCGAATGCTTGTTAGCGGTAATGAGGTGCGCGCGCAGCGATAAATTCGTTCCGCCGCCCGCCGCCCGGGGGCGCGGTTCATTTGCATCTTTATGTATTTCTGCGTCGTGATTGTTTTATTTCAATACAATCACTCAAAGGGTCGTTGACATTAGGACGTAACTTTCAAGCTCGGTAGTTGTTCTACTTGATAACAGATGGCGTTGGGCGCGGCGGGTCGCGTGGTTCGCGTCCAAGTCAAAAGTGCGTCGTCACGGTGACGCGCCGGGCCCGGACGGCTCGTTAGCCCGACACGGCGCCTGTCACGTTTTTGACAGTTTTTGACAGAGACATCGATAGTGAGGCGCTTCGTTACCGGCGAGGCGGGGCACAGACATCTTATCGCGCATTTTGTTGGTTTATACCTATTTGATTTAGCCGTGTAAGCGCATTGTTACGCTTGTGCGTGCTTTTTTTGTTGTGCGCTGATAAACATCCATTTTGGAGCGAATGAAATGTTTTATTTCCTTTAGCGCGTAACACTAAGAGGCTGGATGGGGCTCTCTGTATCGCGCCAAGATATCTCTATTCAGTGAGCTATGTATTATGTCCGTCGAGATGAGACGTACAAAGCGGCAATTACAAATTTGACGAATTAGTTTTTGATACTGTCACTTGACGCCTCGTAAATCCATTTCTGTATTATATTCATAAGTAATGAGGTCTCGTGCCTTGTATGATTCATACACGTAGGATAATTTAAAAGTCAAATGGGCGTAAACTGGCCTTGTGATTTCTAATAAAGGCCTGCTTTGTCGTCGTTTTGAATGTTTTGTGTCATTGAAGTAGCAGAAGGGCATTAACTCCATTTGCTTTAAAAGGTGACTTTAATGTATGTACTATGTATAACTAAGAGTTCTATTTAATATCGATCAGACACTCTTTATGTAGGTACTCCTTTGCTGTCCCTGTTGATTTTGCAACACCTTAAATTTGCCAACACACAAGTACAAATCGATATAATGCTAGCAAATCTTGTAGGTACTTATGGTAGAAAAGTCATTATTGGTACTAAGATCCTGAAATAGCTATTTTACCGAGTACATAACGATAATCATACCAAACTGTCGCCTTATATTACCCAAAAACGTGTACATAAACAACGATCAGTTACAATTTGGGTGACAGAAGCTATAATGACGTCACGGGATACGGGATTCATAAGCGTGCAGGTGTCGCATCGTGTATTCATGGGCCGATATATCATAGCAAGACTGGGAGAACAGAGGAAAAACTCGAAAAAATAGGGGAAAAGTGGGAAAAAATGGGGGCAAAACTCGGCGTACAGTCGTGACGTGCAATTATAAAGATAATAACGTTTTCACCTCGCGCCAGTTTTTATTTGTTTGTGATTTATAACAGTTTGCGAGTTGGCGGCGGCGCGCGGCGTGACGTGTGCCGTTCCGTTTGCCGCGAATATACAAGTACTTGCTATTTGTTTTTGACGTTACGTTTTGTCTATGGTCTGTTTAAATTTTATTGTAACTTATTAGGTACTTAGACGATGCTCGTATGTTATTGGTTAGGTTTTATTTATCTTAAAAGCATATAGCAGTGTAGGTAGGATAGGTACATGATACATTTCGGTTTAAAAATCTGTACAAGGAAATTCAATTATCAGAGTTATGTCGTTTTTGTTCTCAGCTTAAATGGTGTGATAAGTTGTTTGTAAATGTAATAGGTAAAGCGCGTAGTTATATTACTTTTATTTAACTGAAATTCATAGAGTAGACGTACCTACATGAATAAGGTACATAGGTATTAGGTATTAGACTTCTAGCTTTTCAATTTAAGAGTAATGTACATTAGTAAGTGTGTCTGTACTTAAGAATCGCGACAGGTATCCAATATGTACCTACGTAATTAAATATTTGTTTATATTTTAGTATGCTTGTATTTATATTGTTATAATTTAAGTAAATAGTTGGTAAATTTGCTAATTTTCAAGAAACCAGCAATGAGCGGACTGAATTTATAATTTCTAACTTTAGTACGATTTCTTTAGGATTTAGACGTTTAAATTTGCGACCACACAAAATTGATACTCGAGTCGTGTCTCTACGGCCATCTGGCGCTATCTCTATCTAGATCTCCGTTAAATTTAGACTTCTACGAACGACACTCAAGGATCTCTGGACCTGTCAGCTTGATATATTTCGAGCCATTCACAAAATAAGTGTCAAATTAAAAAAACGACATCGGGCCGTCGAAAAAAAGCAAGCCATTCCCACGATAGACTGTTTAGCTTCGGAAACGAATAAACAAAGGGTTCGGGGTGAAAATACGAGCGACGCGTAAACTATTTTGATTAGAATGGCGTTCCCGCCAAAAACTGACCCCGAAAAAAACCGCCATGACATTTCTCAACTTGTCAACCGTCCCGCGCTTTTTGCGCGTCACATTCCGCGCGCTCGCCTTGAAATCTTAATTCCGAAATGTTTTTTCGAGGGACCATAAACAACCAGCGATTTATAGAGCCGGACCATCGACAATAACGATTTGCTCGAACCGAGATAGATGGCAGTCGGTCGCAAATGTCTTCATTATGTCGCCTAACAATCGAGGCGTGCGGCGTCGGCGTGCACGGGCGTTTATTCTTAAAATCGATTCTTTCCCGAGCTTAATCATTAATCACCGCCGCGTAACGTAATACGGCACGGGATAGCATTATCGTAAATATAGATTTACGAAACGCAGCAAAACGAGGACTCGCCGTTCCCACAGCGACATCCGAGCCCTGAGAATTCGCGACGCAATCGCGCCACCTTATCAGAATTTACACCCGGTTATAACGAATAACCTAATCCGCGGGTCAGCTTCATTTTTTAAGCGGACGTTCGAAGCGGAAAACAAAGCATCGATCAAGCCCGCTCACTCCCACATAAATTAGACGGACAAGAAAGAGACAGGTGCAAGGCCGACGGGCAGTCGATTTTACAAATGGGCGGAGCGCAAGCGAGATGACGTCGAAACAAAAGAGTGAAAAGGCTATAATGTCGGGTGCAAGGTGCAGTTGGTGCGAGCGAGAGGGCGGCTGCCTTTTTTCTTTCGGGAAAGGCTAAGGCGGTGGGAAAATCGAGGAAAGGTGGAAGACTGAATGGTGGCGCGGTATAGGTGGTTCATTAGTTACATTATCACGTATGTAATGCACTCCTGGTAGTTTCTATTTCTTTTCGCAATAAAAACTTTTTGCAAATTATCATTATTTTGTCCTAATGATATTGTTAGTACCTTCTTGGGTTTACCTATTGCTGATTTATATAATCTACATGTATTTGTTGAATCATCGACATAACATGAGCTCATTGCTGTCCCACTGCTGGGCACATGTCTCCTTGAATATAACGATGTATCATAGATACTAGGTATCAATTATTGAAAAGCCCTCGAACATATAAATTTTATTATCTTCAATTATTGACGTTCATTGCTAGTGGAAGTTAGTTTTTAATACGCACATAACTTTTTGGAAGATTGGAAGTGTGGGATACGAATCCTGGATTTCCAATGTTAATCTATTTTTTATAAACATAGGTATAATCCTCTCGTTATAATCTTCTTAAGTAGATAGATAGATAGGTACAAAAATAATATTCACATTACTTTTTTAGTTTTTTCATTTATGTAGCCGAGTGGAGCCACAGGTGGAGACGGTTCTAAGTTCGAACTCAGTCCAAATATCCACATGTAGATACCGATCTCACCACCTAATAGTGAACCACCATGAAAGTAAAAATTCTCTTCTTTTTTAAATGTCACTACCCTATTACCTACCTACCCATAGGTAGGTAATTGGTTAGTCACTGATAATCATTACCACAATCACACAAACGAAGCCAGGCGCAGCAGCAGGTCCACAATACCAACAGCATAATGGGCGGGCAATTCAAAATCGGCGATACGGCACGACAATGCCGTCACGTGACCGTGCAACAACAATTGAATCCGCTCCGAATCGAAACAAATTGGTTAATTAAACTTGTTTTTGAGTAATTTGAGCAATTTGAACAATTTGAGCAATTTACCTATCATGCCCTGAGTGACAGTCACGCGCCCCGCTCACGTCGGGACTAACTTGGGAAGTGACGAGGACTACTAAGCACGCTAATTTTTGTCACTTGTGTTGGTTTGCTACGAAGCGCTTTTGTTTGTTGTTTTTGGAATGAAGCGCCTTTGTTTTTTAACTGTTTTCGTTAGTGTGAAATGATTTTTGGAGAGGTAAATGTTCACCAATAATACGTACAATTTTAATTAAATATTAAACAAATAATTTTTATAAAAATGTCTGCGATTTCAATTTCCTGCGAATTTCTACACTCATAATATCGGCCATTTTTTTCTTTGATTTAAATTTTAATTCCTATATTGTAAATACGAACTTGGAAGTGATAAGTGACGAGGACTTCTAAGCACGCTAATTTTTGTCACTCTTGCGTTGGTTTGCAACGAAGCGTCTTTGTTTTTGGATGTAGCACTGTTGTTTTTACTGTTTTCGATAGTGTAATGTTACTGTTAGAGTTTACAACTTTTTAGTTTTTTTATAAGTAAAAAAAAATATTTTATAAATAAAATTAGAGAGTGTCTGTGGTTTTCAATTCCCACTAATTTTGTATAAGAGTTTTACAATAGCTTTTACCTAAATAGCAACTATGATATCGATATTTAAAATTTCACTTAAAATTTCATCTCAATTTTGTATCTACCCATATTTCAAAAATAGTTTTTGGTAATTGCACGAATGGATTTATGCCAAAAACATTAATTTATTAAAAAAAAATCTTTTTAACTACGAAATTTATAATCCTAAATTTTGTGAATGTAAATCTTACCCAAGCTTAAATTTCAAATATGAAGTTCAAAATAAATCTCGGAAAATCCAGCGTGACCAATTCTAATGAGTAACATATTGCACCTACAACTAACAATTTAACAAGGAGTTATTCCGATAAACCGCAATCAAACCGCCCCCATCCAGCGCCATGTGTGAGCAATTTGCCATTTTAGGGTTCCGCATCCAAAGGGAAAAACGGAACGCTTTTACTAAGCCTCCGCAGTCTGTCCGCCTGTCACAGGGCTCTATCTCATGAACCGTAATGATTAGATACTTGAAAATTTTAAAGAGTGAATATCAACGGTGGTCGTTATAACAACTAATAGGTACTAAAAAGAAAGAAAACTTGAAAACAAAAAAAAAAAAAAATTAAACTTGGTAGTACGGAACCCTTCGTGCAAGCTCGACTCGCACTTGGCCAATTAATATCACACTCCAATCACACACAAATTGGCGACTTATCAAACTCAAATTACAGTTGCCAATGAGTTATGCCAATTACAGTTGTGCGTCGTCACATTTCTAGGTATGTCATTATGCAATTTTCGCCTAGGTACTTTTTATTGAAGCGCGCACGCGATTTCCTTGAAATATACACGTGTAATTTTAAATTGATTAAATCGGACTGTATTTTATGTTTTTAATCAATGGTTTGTTGTGGAACTTGGATTTGAAAATCAAATTAAAGTTTATTTAAAAATCTATTTACCATTCCTTACCTTATTTAGGCTAGTTAATATTCAAAAATTGGCTTGTAACATGTAATAAATATATTTTTCAAATATTTAGGAATCCAAATGATAAAAGTCCAGCTGTCTAACCTAAAGAAAATGCAAATTATACGACAATACACCTTTAAGTGTATTACACCCATAGTCAAGAAAGGATAAGGATGTCTGTTTTTCTTATGAAGAATCATGTATTTTTTTATCAAAAATCTAGAAGATTTCTAAGAAAGAATATCCTCTGACACATACTTTATATATTTTAGAGTGCACCTAACTACCTATTTACAGAACGAAATCGAAGTTAAAAATAATCCTATACTGACGACTCTTAAATGCAGAGGGTGGTGACATTGATAACTAGGGAAGCCCAAGAAACACAATTACCCCTCAATCAAGGAAACTGTATAAAAAATACTGTAAATCACGGCGTAAACAGCTAATAATGGACGTATAATTTTTAAACCGCTCCTCGATAATGTGAGGGTGGCCACCCAATTATGTACCGATATCGGACAGTTGCGAATGGCTACGTGATATAAGAATTATAGTGTCATAATGGAAATTAACGGTAAAACACCGTACAGAGAATGTAAGACAGAAAATACGATATAAAAGATACGTTTTAAAAGATGTGTCATGGAGTTTCTTTCGCTGCTTCGTCTCCATAACAAAACACCTAGTAAAGTGGTTACATGTAATGACATTCAAAAAGTGCTCTGCAAAGGATTTATTTCGGATAAAAAAATGATTAGATTTGGTTTGTTACCTTGCAATATTGTGTTGAAGTATAACAATATGTTACAATGTAATATAATATTTCCAAATGATTTTTATTAATTTAAATTGACGTGTACCTAGCAGATAGAGTAAAAAGGATTGCAACTAAAATACTTTACAGTTCGATTGTGCAGATACAAACATTAAGTTTGTTTCTATAATACTATTATAAAAATTAAAATTAAAGTTTAGGTTAAATTTTCTGATACCTTTTTGAAGATTTTAAATTGTAATTGTAGCTAAAAATATTTTTGTTTGTAGATATTAAGCAGTTTATTCATGTGCTTTTTATTGTTTCAGGTAAGTGCGCAAACATTCCGGCCTTTATCAGGATGTCAAAAGGTTAGTTTGTAAGAACTTAAGGCACACCATTTGTGTTGCACAAATCAAACGACTCCATGAGGGCAATGATTTCAATGGCAAAGAGCATCTTAATCATCGATAATCGTTTCTATATTCAATCTTTTTGTACCTATCTCTGGCGTTCGTAAAATAGAGAATCTTTTTAGTTTCTCGAAAAAGTCTCTAGAAAAGTTTTACTTTTCTTATATTTTAGTCGATGTGTGATATTTATATATATTCATATCTTATTTGATATGAATATAGCGAAAATGCTCTCACTGTACGTTAAAAGATTTCTTTTGTTGATAAGTATTAATTAACAAAACCTTAAACGACGTTTAAGCATAAAGAGGGCGCTAGTGGACATACACAGTTGCACACTAGCGACATCTACAAAACCAAACCATTCCCATCAGCCAACAATAACGCAATAATTTCACAAAATGAAGTGTGAATAACAAAAAGGCGATCTCCAACAGCAATCTCAGGTCTCAGGAGTGCGGTACCGTTAGCGGAGGTACGTCGGCTGTTAATTTAGTGTGCTCAAATTACATACGATAAAGCTCATGTTATTACTTGATACCTACTAATTCTGTTTCATGACTTTGCATAACTTTGTTTTTTATTTACTTAGTTAATGGAATAATTGGGTGATTTAATGTGTGTGTTGAGTGTTGGCTTAGTTGTTAGAGATCTGTAACTAGCAGAGGGAATAGAAAGGGTTGCAATTAAAATTATTTGTAATACGATTGTGCTGACATCAACACTAAGTTTGTTTCTATAATAGCAGTATAAAGCGCTGCTGTGTTCTGTTTAAAGGTGTGGTAGAAGGAAGGGAAAGATAATTATACAAGATGTTCCATCTTAAGGATAACATCGTACTGTTGGTCACCGTCAAGTAGATTGTCAATCATATTTTCGTCGAATTACCAAACTAAATTGCTTACCATAAATTAAAAAACCAGCAATATGTAATGTTTAAAAAAAATAGCAATATCTAATGTTTTATTGCACGTGTTAAAACTCTTCTATGATTTCTTTACGCATTATGCTTTCGATAAGACAATTACTTTTTTAATAAAAAATATGATTCACGCATTATTAAGCGATATTAGCTATATATAACGAGCGGTCATCTATATATCTTATATACTACATGGGTTTGTCTATGTTTTTATTTATGGCTGTAAGAACTTTAATACCATGATGTTACGATAAAAAGTGATTCTGAAAAAGCTAAGTCCATATATGTAATGAAAATATATGTTCTAGGTTTTTTAAGTAACTATCTAATTCAATCATCTTAGGAGTATATAAGCTAAGTGGTCATGAACGTCTTCGAAATTTAGTAAACAACCTGAAATATTACAAGATAAGAGTCATATCTGAGGTCGATTACAGATGCATATAATTATATTTAAATAATTAGTTGGAACGTCTTGTATTAGTTCTTACCTTACCTCTACCTTACCATAGGAACAAGTAACTAAACAGTCGATTATTATGACATTTATATAATAATTTATTTTTTATAAAAATATCTGATTTTGAAGTTCTCTCTGAGGTCGGGCGTAAGCAATACGGCCTCAATTGATTAGTTTGGAACGCTCTAAACGTAAGTTTGGCAGCACTAGCAGCCTTCAAACTTCCGCTCAGCTTACACCAATGTTATAAGCCTGAATTGTATTGTCGTTCTGAAGATGGTAAGACCCTTTGTGGTTCGACTCCGGCGGCACCATCGCCACACCTATTTCTGCTTCATAACAGCAGTGTTAGGCGCTGCTGTGTTCCATTTTGAAGGGTGTGGTAAGGGAAACATACTTTTCCAAGGCATTCCAGCTTAGTCCTCAGGGGTAGCGGCGCATCTGTGGCCGACCTCAGGTAGGAATATCTAATCCTATCTGGGGTTGATTACAGATCCATGGGCGGCAGTAGCCACTTACCATCAGGTGGACTGCATGCTCGTCTGCTACTCCTATATTATAAAAAAAAATAAGCGACTCTACGATGCACCAATCTACCACTCTACGTAGAGACCGCATGAAAAACGTAGCAATATATAAAAACAGTTTGATTGCGCGCCCGTTCGTTGTTTATTCTGGTTACGCGTGGAATTATAATTATTAATAGCACTTTTTCAACATCACTACCCGAAGAGCGTCGTGTACAAAAGTAACTGTTGTTGTGATTACGCCTAATTGCGCTTAGCGTTACTTATCGTGATTAAAGATAATAAAGGAAGTTATAATATTTATGTGGCTTTAAGTGCGTTTTTGTATAGAATCTAAATCATATTTTAAACGTAATTACTGAATAAGAACGGGTAAGTTAGTGTACCTAAGAGGCGGTGCTTGGTGCTATTTAATTATAAATAAATTAGTTATGTTCGCGGCTATGTATGTGTATTATATGTACTTTTTCCTGATTTCACCCGTTTCATAACATAGATAGTAACCCATAGTAACCTATGGGCGCAGTTACAGTTTTGCTATTTCCTTTAAAATGTTTAACTACTCTCTATTTCACTTTATGCTAAAGCGGTGTCCGAAATCAATAGTCTCTAAATAAAAAATGTCATCCTGTTTGAAATTTATTTCTTTACTTTGGCTTATGAAAGCGATGTTCTCGGAAGTGCACGATGTCCTCCTCCAGAGAACTAAGGTGATTACCGGGTACCTAATCTAATTGGGTATAAGTCCAATAGATTTTTGAGTTGCGATGGGGATGTTACCTAAATCATACCAATAACAACAGAGCATAACTTTACACCGCTGTAATAAGGTACAAATAGGTGTGATAATGGTGCGACCCACCATAATCGAACTACTAATCGTTTTGGCTTTAAGTTATTATCCTTTACAAATCGTGAACAAAAAATCAATTCAATCTTGAGAGAGTAGTTATGGAGATCTAAAACACACTCATAAGAAGCTTGAACGTAATCGATTCTATCAATAAAATGGTCGAATCGGTTAAAACAAATCGATTCAAATCACACCTACCTACCGCTGCGTGGACCAAAAGATAAAAAACTGTTTTCATAAACTGACATTTGATTCCTTGATTCGAATTTACGCGTGCGACTGCGGGGTCAGCTTAGTTACCTTTATCTTTTTCTTTTTCTTTCCGATCTTTTCTTTCTTTTTACCCGCCCGGCTCTTGAAGGCTTAAATTTCTGATGTGATCTCGACGTCGCATACCGAACATATTTGATTATTTCTTGTTTTTTTTTCAACGATCCGTATTATGTGATATTTTTAGGCGGACAACTTGAGGTTACTTTTGAATGTACCTACTTCAACGTACGACGTACGTACGAGGTTCAAATCCCAGGCACGCACCTCTGATTTTTCGATATTATGTGCGTATTAGAAATTAATTATCACTTGCTAAACGGAGGAAACCTGCATACCTGAGAGATTTATAAAAAAAATCTCAAAGGTATGTGAAGTCCACCAATACGCACTTGGCCAGCGCGATGGACTATGGCCTAATCCTTTTCATTCTGAGAGGAGACCCGTGCCCAGCAATGGGACAGTAATGGGTTGATGATGATGATGATGTACGTACTTCAAGCGCAGGTAGATCTTTGCAGCGTCAGCTAGATGAAAATAAGTGAACTAGAGTGATTGTCCAGATAGAATAGTCCTTTGGGATCCCTAACTTTGGACCTTAATAAAGTCAACTCCAAATTTTAATGTTGTGTCCTTAAGTAACCCATGAAAAAGAACATCTCTTCTACAGTTTACCTTTTAAATAGCTAGTTAAAATAGCTGCTTTCCGCCTTTGTCTATAATATCGCCTTCACCATAGACAAAACTACATTCTTGATATCTTTGTCTATGTCATAGAGTATTGATTTCTTTGTTCAGACCATCGACAAAGAATTCCAGAGAACGTTGTACGAAGGTATATAGAAGTATAGTAGACACAGTTGGCTGTACCTACACAAGGAATTCTTTGCAAGAACGCATTTTGAAATTGCATCTCGAAACGACGCCAAGAATGCGTCCGGACGTCGGCAATCTTCTCGACGCTTCTCCACTTGTCCTTTAGTTGAGGATACGGGAACTAGGGATGGGGTATATATCGGTATCACGATAATATCGAACTAAAATAAGGATATAGAAACTATAGTTGATACGATATTATCATGTCAATTAAAATTGAAACATCGATATCAAAAATTATAAATATTTTATATATTAATAATACGATTAGGGCGGAAAAAGGGTCATCAAAATAAAATATTCTTGAAATTTATCGGCAAATAAAAAAGAGGTCCTTCTAGTTATTATTTTTTAGTTATCGTTAACATTGAAAATTGGTATCAATAACGCGTTAAAAATTGATATTATCAGCAGGTAAGTATCGATATTGATATCGTTAATTTCGCCAACTTGCATCTCTAACTTGAACTGCATCCTTTTCTCCATCCTGTCAGGATGCAGTAATGAAATGGCTTCGAATCGGTCCATCGGAAGCACCGGATCAGAATAGGTCCGTCATCGGAATTCAGGTCCATTTACGATAATCCTTATTGTTCAAAGGCCAAATTCATTCTGATTGTAATCTATTTTATACGTCTATAAAATAAGTGGATTTGATTGTCTGTCGGTGATATCAATTTTTTATTTTCTAAGGTCATATTTTTTCGCGCATCTAGATGAACAAGACTTACTTTGGCATGTTTGTTATTGAAACAGTTAGATAAATTGTGGTAGGACTTACGTGTAATAATAATAGACTTCGCCGAAAAGGATATTGTTTTCAAATCCACATTTTCTTTTGAGATCATAGTAGCCTGACTCCTATCGAATCACTTAAGGTATTATAGGTATTGCCCTCAATAATTAGTTCATTTTTTCATTACCCATTACTATCCCAATGCTGGACATAAATCTTCTGTCAAAGTGTATAAGGGTAAAGGTATAAGGTATAGTAAGGTATAGTCCACCATGCTAACACCGCTAACCGCTAAGCTACCGCTGCTCATCATACATAAAACGATTTCAGCCACAACACAACCCTGCAAAAATCTTAGCATTCCTGCTACATACAAGCTTCCTTATTCAATTGTGAGTTACAGTTGTGATGACATAGCGGTACCAGGGCGACATGACCGGAGCGGCATATCGCACGCGCGTCACGTCACGCGTCCAGCCGGCCGGCGCACAATGCCTGCGTTATTCGCCAACAATGCGTGAAATGCCCTGACAAACGATGACAGCCGCCCGGCCGGCCGCTCCGTCCACCTCCTGCGATTTATGATATCCTATTACGAGATTTAATGACACTAAACGTCACAGCGCACCGAAATACGGAAGTAGGAAGCAATGTAATGTTTAGAAAAACTACAACATGCTAAAACTATGCATTTGACTTTACACTTGTTGGATAGTGCGTTGTATTTTTTTGTTTACACGATTACAGTGCTTTATCAAAAAATAAACTCGGAAACACGGAAGCACAGAAGTGGCGAACGGAATACGGTTAGAAAAATTAGCATACTGTGTTGTGTAAACAGTCGACAATCTTCCCGTTGTCAGGCGGGTTCTAGCGCCCAAATATTTGCGGGCGTCTCATAAATTCAGCGGCTCGTCCTACCAGGGTAGCAGGATAACATACATAATGCGCCGCGGATCGGTAAACATATTGTAATGGAAAACGCCGTTGTTTGCACTTTATGATGTCCTGGTGCTGTAAACTGACGCTGCTGGTGCAATTTTACGGGCTCGCCTTATTTATCCACACTTGGTGGCTGTTTGTTTTGTGATAGATTACAAGTGGTATTCATGCCAATGTATAGCGAAATATATCTAGAGAACACTCTGAGTCATAGGCAGGTTGCACACGATACGATAAATCGGTTTGATTGTCTGATAATTTTTAAGGACATTCCTATCGAATAACATGTCCAGGAATCAGTTACTATAAATATGACACTTTCCTTTACTCTACAACTTAATAAATTATGTATTTATAATTACACAAAAATATAAACATAAACGGAAGGGATAATCCAACAATCCCACACAGCGCCTTCGCACAGCTGCGTTCATAACGAATATGAAGCAAGTTTATAATGAACGCAGCCGTACCGCCATCTTGCGCGGCGCTAAATTATCATCCTCTTATTAAACACCAGTTACCAACTACGCACGCACTGAAAGGGTTCCCGTATTGTTTATTGATACGTCTTATTACGTGATAGGGAAGCCTTAGAGTTGGGATTAATTTGCTTGATGTGAAAACAGAATCATTCATCAGTAACCCGTAAATGTCCACTTGTCTTCTCCGACCGCAGTAAAAGTTAAGGGTGAAGTTCACACACTTTTGAGAACACGAAGACATGCCAGTTTCTTCACGGTGTTTTTCTTTTAAAGTTTTCATAGCCTCTTAGGCCGTATCTCTGTATAGTCGGACTGTTGTCGAATTTGAACTCGAGTTAACAGTCCATGCTAAAACCATTTAGTAAGAACGTTAAATTCTATTATAAAACTTTACTTAAAACCCTCCTTTTGATGAAAATCTGGGCCCTTATAAATATCATCATGTTCAGCTCTACATTTTTTTGCTTTACAAAATGTACTTTAATCCAAAATATATTCAAATCCAGTACAAGTACGTAAAGCATCAAAAGTGCTACCAAAAGCGCCGTGCACGCAACCCGTAAATTGTCGTCTCCTTATTAAAATCCGTTCTCGTCTTACGCGTAACTCGTTCTAATCCCGCTAAAATATTCGGTTGCCGTCAAACGCGTAAATCGGGCCTTTTGTATGTGGGCCGTGTATTTACGGGCGGGGTATTTACGGGTTGGGCGCAGATAGCCCGGAATTAAACTTGAATTTAAAACCATTTTATATTAGCTAAGCCCGCTTAGATCGCGCGGCGGCAGCGCGAGCGCGATAAGAGAATTGGCCTGTCAGCCACCGGATGATATATTTGACCAACATTTCCATACCTCCCTCGGTCTCCCCAACCCCCGTTTTCATTTTGTACGTGTCTGCTCGCCGTATCTATAATGTATCCTGTTTTCGGTAACATTGAATAAGGAAAAGTGTAAGTTGTAAGGAAACGCTTATAATTTAATAGAGGCAGTGGTTGTCAAAGTGTGACAAAGGTAGCCGTGTTTATTGCGGGCCGTTTGCCGCTCCAACAGTTTTCCGGCGATCTCTTTTCGGTTCGCTTTTCTTTGTTTCTATTTGAGAAGTAACTATTGAGTTTTTTTTGTTTTGGAGTAGTTTGATTCTTTAAGTTACTTTATGTAGCAAACTTTTGGTATAGCGGTTACCACTGCAGTCACGTGGAATTGCAGGTTCGTACTCAGACACCCTTAATAATAAATGATTAGTGAAGAATTAGACGCTTTTAATATTATATAAGAGACACTTGAGGCGTTTGTGAACTTACATAGATGGTTTTAGAAACATAGACAACAACTGTAACAATTTACAACAGAGTTACTTCTGTCACAACTGTGTGCAATTTATGACCTAGAATTAACATAGGTATAGAATACTCTTTACCCTGGTAAATCGATCAGTTGCTTAAACATGTTTAATATTCATATGATGCGCTATATACCTAATTCAAATACAATTATTTAAAATGATACGTATCTCGCCTTTATTCATTCAAGACGTTTTCTATTAAGAAATGGCTTGCTAAGATGGGGCATGTCGAAATAGAATAGGTACCAAAATTTCTAGCGAGCTAGACTTAGCTTGCGGTGAGGTCTGTCTGGGGCTGCACTGGGGGATCAATATTCCTAGAATAGATTGTAAAGCTCCCCGTGCTAAGGAACCGTTGTTAAGTCTAGAATTTGAGAAGTATTACATATAACGACTTCGTGTCTAGGTAATTTGTTCATTACTAATACTATCTGTAGAAATACTTAATGTTTGTGGATCCTTTCGGGATTTCAAAATAAGCAAAAATGATGAAAAGCATCGGCATTTTCCAAAACGTATTTATTGGACTGTACGGATGATTTAAAATAATAGTGACGATGTAATCATTTCTACAATTCTTTCTATATTTATACACTTCTATATCTTTTTTATATTTTTTTAATTAAAGTAGTTCTGTTTACATAAATATTTGTTAAGATTAGTTAAACATTTGAGACCGATGACAAATTATTCGATGAACCAGTTAAATTAGTAATTAACGATATAATTACTATTTCCATAATTATCCACTAATTAAAGAAATACAGCATATTAATACTTCTATTATATGAAAATATGTTACAAAGTTGCTTTCACAGTTGAGAAATGATTCCATGCAAAACTTTGAAAACACGACATATATTTTAAAATACATATTCTTAACTTACAACTTAAAAAAAGGAGATTAATATTTTCCTAGAAGATGAATAAGAGAATTTATCCATCTGATTTCTTGATATATTTGGAATATTATCATGAAGATGGTAGAAACGGTTGATTACTGGCCGCGTCTCGTGCCAAATTTTTAATTATTCAAAATGAAGGAAGCGCCATGAATAATACTGGGCTTCGCTGGTTATACTTTAATGGGCGGTATATCTCGCGCAAGGAGTATGGGATTATGCTCAGTTTTCTTAGCTCGTATTTTTATGTGTGACTAAGTGTTCTGGAAATGGGTAGCCTGGCTCCAGTTTCTATACACCATAATTAAAATAAAATACGTATACCAATTATAATTTGAATTGAAGGTGGTGAAACCCTTTTTGGTTCGACTCCGACAACGGCGCCACACCTATTTCGGCCTGATATCAGTAGTGTTAAGCTCTACTCTGTTCTGGTTTAAAGGGTAAGGGAGACATACTTTTCTGAGGCGTTTCAGCTTAGTCCTCAAGGGTAGGGGCACATCTGTGGCCGACCTCAAGTAGGAATCTAATCTAATCTACGGTTGATTACAGATGTCCATGAGCGCATACACCACATTTCTCTACTAAATGCTACTTACATCGCCTAGGAACTGTTATAGATAGGTGCAAATTGATCAATTTTCAACAATTTCCTTCGCCGTTACTTCCCGTACCAACCACCTCAAACTTAATTAACTGTTCAAAGCTTAGGGTGCAGCACATTGTAGACATAAAAGTGTAATTACTAGACAATGTGCGAGGTGTACGATGCTTATTGGTATTTTGTAGTTAGCGAAATTTGACTGATTTTCATATATTATTTCGAAAACTAATGAAAAATTGGTATGGCTAATGAGAAAAATAATATTTATTTTTCTTAATTATTTTATTCTTAATTTACTTAGAATTAACTTTATTTGATTTTGTTACTTATATTTTTCATAAGATTAAAGTTCCTAAATTATCTGTTTTTACTACAATGAACTAAAGACTAAGTCTAGGTCTAAAGGTCTATTGATACTAGATCATTGTAGCTACTTACTTAATGCTTATAAACTAAAAAAAAAATTATTACGATTCCAACGATTAACGAATAATATAGATACCTACAACTAAATTTAGTCGGTCGAGCCTCTGAAAAATCCTTCCTTCATCCGGCTCTGTTATCCGGTTGCAATAAATCACCCATTGTGTCGCCGATCGCTAATGTACACCGGTATTGCGCCATTGTGCCCGACGGGCAGTGACGTCACGGGATCAACACCATAGTTTGAACTCGGTTTGTCACTACGGTTCGGGTTTCAGTTTTTTTTAAAGGAATCCGTTTACTGGGTATAGAGTTTTGATTTTTTTAGCGAAAAAATTGAGTATTTGTTGGAGATTGTGGTGAAGTATTTTCCAGGCTTGCCTTAGTTGTGAGAACCAGAGTACACTAGTAAAATGTAAAATTATGACAGTCAGCCTTTATTTTCAAATTAAAATCTACTTGTATCAAATAGGTACCTATATAAGGTGGTGGAGCCAGTATGGTACCGGGCAAGAACCACCGCTCTTTAGTGAAGCAATTTTGCGTTTCGATGGAAAGGGGTATATTAGATAACCATCTTAGTACTCAGGAATGGTGTAAATGTAGTCACCAAATCCACAAATTACAAACAAAAATTTGCAAAAAATTCTTACGTTTTCGCTTATCCTGAAAATAAGGTTCCGTACCATTAGGTACCTATGAACTTTGTAAAGACAAGTATTCAAAAAAAACATTTCTAAATTTACTCACAAAGATTAAATTGGAAATTTTAAATCTATAACCAATATGTTAAATAGACAATAATAGATAGTATCGCCAATCCGACTTTAATTTGGAGCCAAAACTGGCAAATCCTATTTTATACATTCGTTAAATAAATAATGTAGCTAGGTAATAGTTGGAAGCGATTTATACATAGCATTAACACAGAGCTTTCATGATGCCAGGCTTTCAAAGCTCTTGGCAGGCCTCCAGCGCCTCCCCCCGCCGCTAGATGGCGCTGAACGATGCGACGTCACATACTTGGGAATAAAGCATGATGCGCTTGTAATGTTCAGCTGCAATTATATTATTAGGCATTAGTTAATGATGATAATAATAATGGATTTACAGCGCTTTCCGCTAGATGGTGCTTTATATTATGATTGAATGTAAATATCAATGAGAGAGAAGGCGTCTTAATGTGTTAAGGTCGTTTATGTAAATACCGGTGAGATATTTTCTTAAAATATTAGTTTTAGTCTCGTACTTACTTTGTAGGTATACTTGTATGCAAAGATCATGAAAATATTAGGTCATTAATTTTATTATAATTAAAAATTATTTTATCATAAAAGCTTCTAAAGTACCTATTATCTGTTGAAGATATGTTGCGTAATGTGATTTTGGCTACTGGTTTCATGGTTATCTGTAGCAACCTCCCAATAGGACTCAGTTTCTAGCTAAAACTAACAAGTTTCTACCACTGAAGACTAACTTGTAATATAACCTCCGCGCCATCCTTCAACCCAGAAAACAACATATACAATACTGTAAAAGTCCTTGTAGACTTATAAGGATTCCGGAATCGTTACAAGGAAACCTTTAGGTATACCTACCGGGTGTTTTGCGAATTGCCAACTCGAGCACATAACACAGCCTTTTTATGTATCGACACTCGACAAACGAATGCCACCTCTAAGACGGGGAAATAAGAGTTTTGATCTATGCCGTCATCTGTCACTTTCCAACTCGTCACATTCGGTAGCGAGTGAGCGAGTGAAATATTGTTCAGCTAGTTGCGCCCCGACGCAGTTTTCGGGTTGGCAAACAAAGGAATTAGAGCCTCCGACCGATTTATAGCGAGTTGTGACCAAATTTTCTTTTTCGTTTCCCATTCGGTCGAGTTGGCGCGTTTTCTTCTCATATTTGCGATGTGGAGTTATTAACTTGATAAGAACAAATGCAAACCTACTTCTACTTTATCCACGATTGAGTTAGAACAGAGATTCTCAAACTTAGTTTGCAAACCGCCCACTTTTAGAATCAGTTATTTTGTAGGACCTCCCAAAAATTTTATTTTCCGCTCCTTGTGAAAAAGGACAGCAAAAAGCAAAAGAAGATTAATCCTACACCAATCGTTTGTCCCTTGTAAGAGACGTTGTTGTCTACTTTGAGAAACACTGAAATAAATAATCCTAAATTACGAAAAACTACGTATGTATAGATTAAACCAACAGGAATTCCTTATATAAAATAAACATGAAAATTGATCCTCTAACGAGGTTAAGTAGGAAATGAAATTTAAAAAACTGAAAATACTTGTACCTACATAGATAAAAAATGAGATATTTAAGACCTAATTTTGATGTACCTAAACGTTTGTTAAAGGTATTTGACTTGTGACCTAATAATGATAATCGTTATCAGATTAACTGTAATAAATTACAACATAACGTCTGCTTATAGATTTATTGGCCTTTTATTGTAACAATGAAGCTGCGTAGATCGTATCTTTGTGGAGATAATTTTGGAACTCAAATGATTCTACAGATTACACTGACTAGGTACCCGTTCTATTACAGATTTCGAGACAAAAGTGACTTTAAACTATATTATACATATATTTATGTATATAGAATTAGTTATATGGTGCCCCTTGTTTCTATTTTTTTTTTCCTGGATATCGTAGGCAATAAAATAAGTTATTTTAAAAATACGATTGCTGAAAAATAATGCCAGAAAAGGGAAATCCAACCTAACCTACCACCTACCTTTTATTATTGTGGTACCTAACCACAATAATAAAATATATTAGAATAGAAATTAAATATTACAAGTTGCTAGAGGTAGGGACAAACAAAAATACAAAAAATTAAGAAAATCAAACCAAAGCTTTCATTTGTTTTATATTAGCGGGCGCTATATTTAAAAAAAAAGGTTGTAAAATTATATCGGTAACATATGTAAATCCCGCAATTGAGTCGAGTCCAATGTCACCTCATATGTCGGATTTGATGCAACACATAATCTTCAACTCAGATTCTTTTTCTAGTCAAAATTAGATTTTCATTTACGAAAGAAATGACTTCACTTATCTCTTAAAATCACTCCAAAAACTAATTATAAAATTGGATATCTGAACTGTAACGCTATTATGAAGTGTCATTTAACGAATTTTATAAAAAAAAACAAACAAAAGTAAATTAAGAGCAAAAAAGATAAGTGGGAGTGCTAAAACAATTATAACGGTTGAATACGAAAGTTATTGTCCAATCCCTACCGAGTTAAGAATTCGATTCAACAAATTTATTTTAATGCTTTTTTCCCGGCTCGATCAGATTGCGTTAGTCTATTAAAACTTCTTACAAACTTGACGTACCTTTAAATTCAAACGGTAAGCCATCTGATAAGTGAGCCTTAAAAAGAAAAGAAAAGAAAAGATCTCTAAAGTATAGAGTGACTTTATCTGAGCGCCGTTAATACCCCAATTAAATTAAAAAAATAAAAATGACGTTTGTCTTATTCGTGACGTTATCTGTGGGTTGACAGTTATTGTAGTGGACTTTTTTTTATAAATGATTAGGCGGCGGATTTTCTTGTTAACAGCGTTGTTTAAACGTTTTAAATGTTATTATGGCAATATTGGCAGGGTATATGATGCTAATTTAGAGGGTCTTGGTTTTTGGTTCCAGCTTATAGGTACGTAGGTATGTTGATATTCTGTCGTACCTATATCATATATCAGTAGTATTTTAGGTGAAATTATTAATATAGGTTTATGTCAACGTTCAAATCAAGAAAGAGGACTTCTCAGATCTGCCCTAAAGAGTTTGAGGTTCGATTCCTATCTGGACAGGTATCAAATTTAGGTTTCTTCTTTTCACAAATTCAATGTTAAAGTGTATAAGAAAATTGGTAAAAAGCATGATCTATGTTTATGAAAGAAGTAGAAATAATCTCCTTACACCCATAATTTTATTTTACGAAGACCACCCACAATTACTAAAATAATTTAACACAGCTATTTATAAATGTGCGCTGTTACACGATTTATTCAGCGGATTAACGTCACACACAACTTATTGTATTGCCACTTTCTGACAGAATAAAAACAAAAGATTGTGTAAAAAAAACAAGAGATCATTTCGTTGTCTCCATTAATCCCGAAAGACGGCCAAATGGCCGGCAGTCACGCCTAAAAACTCGGAGGTATTTAAATTGCTCATAGAAAGTTGATCACACATTATGGACGAGTTACGTGTTATCTTTGACAAGACAAATCACATTATTTCTGCTAGATATGTTTTTTTCTTCATAAATATGTATACGGCGGATTAGATTTATCTGTTGTTGAGGCCGCTTGCGCAAATATTTACCATAGATAATATATTATAATTAATAAGAAATCTTATCAAAGGTTGTGTCTAAAAATAAATTCGCTTTTGTATGTATAACAAATATTGTTTTTTTATTCGTTGGCTGTATAGTATTGACAATTATGTATCTAACAATTTAAAACACAGATTATATCAGTCAAATTGATAACAGAAATTCACTTATTACGTCGAATAATTTATTAATTTAAAATTAACCCGAAAAACGTGTTCCTATCTTGATTAACAATACAAAAATACAATTTTATCACAACTTCGCATATATCATTTCAGACAAATTATTTACGTACATAACTAATATGGCATACGTACATTACGATTTACTTATCAGTTTCTGAATGTGATATGCGTTTTAGCTTCAAACAAATTTGGTCCATTTGTCCGTGGTATACCTTTATCTTTGGGATCATTTATTTCCACCCACGGTCCACCTTATACGGAAACCGGTGTACACCGGTAGATTAATACCGTTAATTTATATATTGATAGTGGTTAATGCTGTATCAATTAGACACGGTACCGTTGACAAAAATAAGCTTGTTATATTACTATAAATAACCGTAAAATAATTTAAAACGCATGTTTGAAATTATTTCCGGAAATGCGAAGAATGCACGACATATATATTTTTAACACGCTTTTATTAGCTTGGGTTGTATGTATGTATGAACGTAACAGTAACGGAATCTTTGAACCCGATTTTTATCCACTTTGAACGTTCAGTTTAATTCAAAATTTTGAAGAATTATTTGATGTAGGTTTAGCGGATACATTTTGATGAAATGGAAAATCGATATTACTTTTTTTGGAATATTTATTAACAATTATTATTTATAATTGTGTTACTTTTTCACTATGTACATAAATCAGGTTTTTTATTAGAAGTAAATAATCTACTTTGTATTTTACTATAGTCTTCAATTGCGTAGACCGAACTTAACCGTCTTGTCTATAAACGAACCCTTAACTATTCATTAAGTCATAAACGGTTTTAATCGTTCACAAATTACGCGTCTTGTTATTTAAATGTGGCATTTATTTATTTTTTGATGTGGCCACACACGTCCATTTCGCCGTGTTATCGGGAAATAAATTATTTGTGGCTGGCTACTCCCACAGCTTGCCCGCTAAGTGTATTTTACTTGTATCATCAGTTATTTTTGTACTTGCCTTTGTGGCACCAATGTGTTGGTTTACATTCGAAAGTGCTTGCCATATTTGGACATTCTCCATATTTTTTGTTTTTTTTTTTGGAGTCTGCGATTTTTGTATGATTGTAATCTTTGAGAAAATATTTTAAATGTGTGTATGGGTCCAGTAAGGGGTCGTTCAAGTATTACGTAACGCAATTTTTCGTGTGAAACGTTACGATGCGTTACAGGGGCGGGAGGGGGTCTTCCGTAATATACGTTACGTAACATTTTTTTAATAAAAAAATAGGGAATTAAAACTCCTAAATTGGCAACCCTTTTCATTTACGTTTTACGGGAAATCCCTTGAATGAGCTGGTTCAGCCGAACTAAGTCCTGAGTATTCTGAGTTAGACTAAGTATAGTACAGTATAGCAGTATGTATTCTTTGACCATACTTAAACTAACTTAGAATACTCAGGAGACCTAGTTCGGCTGAACACGCTCTTTGTATAGTCTGGTTGTCATTTTTAATTTGTTCTCGCAAGTTGGCAAATCTTTTCGTTCATATTTCACGGGGAATCCCTAGATTGTATTGTACGTCATTTAATGTTGTTTCCGGACAAGTAGAGATGGGTTGTACTAGGTAAATTTGGGACTAGGTATGCCTGTTCCTAGTATTTAAAAATACGTGATCCAGAAACCTGTTCCACCTAGTCCTATAAAGTCTCATTAGTTAGTACAATTTGGTGTGGACTAGGTACTTATTCTTGGACTAAGAAGCTAGTTCGTTCATGCCTTGCATCAATACGTAAGGACGGTAAGGTTTGCACGCGCACTCACTAGTAATAATGAATTGTAATCTTTCCTTCATACTTTATACAGGCTTAGGACTATCAACGTTAGATTTATCGAAATAGTAGTTTGATTTATCATTTAAGGTTTCGTGAGCCGGCGCGGCGTCCACTTAAATGACATTCGTATACATTCGGAATAGATGCACGACTGAACAATTCCGAATTTTCACACATTTGACATTTCATACTTAATTCGCATCGAGTATCTGTTTGATCCGACAGCGACTAGGTGTAGTAGTAAAAAAAAGGACAAGTATATTTTTGCCTGCCCATGAGTTGATGTTTTATTAGTTTTTACTCTTATTCGCATTAAAAATCTCTTGTTTTATTTATTAGTATTATAAAGTAAATATGTAAGTAAAAGTATCCCAAGGATAAAAACTATAACATAACTTTTTAGCGAGTTTAGGGTAAAAATTGACACTTGAGTGTTACGTAACGTTAGGGGGGGGGTATAGAAAAACGTTACGGTGCGTTACAAGGGGGGGAGGGGGGGGTCAAAAATCTTCAAAAATTGCGTTACGTAATACTTGAACGGCCCCTAATATACAAATTACAATATTACCAAGTGCAATATTTGTTTATCCCTTCTAGTGTTAACTTAAATAACCATTATATGTATATATGTTAGTTCCCGTAAAATCACTGATGATCTTCCCATTGATAAACTTTTAATAGAATTGCCTGCTATTATTTTTTATAGCTTTTCATCATAATATTCTAATACGATGATACATAAACGTATTTATGACTAAATAACTAAATTTAACTTTAGTTTTACAGTTATATTGGTAAACACTGTAAGAAGCTGTTATAACTTGTAAACTAATCTTACAGTGGTATGTGGATACCTTAGAATAGATTCGAATAAAAGGAAACATGTACTAAAACGATAACCAATGATTTTGCCGCCAAAAAACTATCTGCCAGGTGTTAATGGCTAGCCGTGACGTGTAATTAACTAACGGCCGAGGCGATCAATCATGGCCGCAAATTGGTTTAAAAACAATGTCATAGACAACAATCGGTTGTCAAATGCCACGCATCCACGGTGTGGGTTTGTCTATAGTTTCAAGATGTTCTTTTTTTCTTTTTACGTAATCATCTTTATTTTAGATTTTTTTGGAATGTACCTTACGACATTTATCAAACTGATGTTAAAGTATCACAAATGTGACGATACAACTAGTAAATTCGACTAAGGCACCTTTGCCACACATATTTTTACATAATTACAGCAGTGTTCTCTGAAGATAGACCTTCCTATAGAAGGGTGACATATATCCCAGGCTTTCCAACTTAGTCCTCGATCATATCAACGCATCTGTGGCCAGTCTCAAGTAATAGTCTAATCTTATCTAAGGTTGATTACAGATGTCCATGGGCGGCATTAGTCCATCCGATGGACTGAATGCCCATTGACTTCTAAAATATAAAAATATGGATCACGGTATGTTAGTGTGATCAAAAACCAAAGTATTTTCAAACAATGCTACACGTGGGCATAGAATTAATGAACAGAAAACTGGGAGCTTTCGAAGCTTTTTTGAGAGCTTACTTTTCTACAAATCTTAATAGTTTGTGGCTCAAATGATAAAATGTCTTGTACACTATCTTTTGTGATTACTAACTGAAATATAATTGATAAATAATATTGGAAGAAAGTCACTAAGTAGCACAGCCGCCCACACATATTATTGACAATTTATTTTTATGGAAAACTAGCCTAATAAGCATGTACCCTATCTCCATCAGATGGTATCTGGTCATGGATGTCTGTGAGGAACTCCAAATAGAACTGGATTCCTATCTGCAGTCGATTAGATTCAGATTTCTCGCAGTTAATAGCGTAGCTACCCCAAAAGGTAGCTATTTGAAAGTGGTAGAACCCTTTGTGGTTCGACTCTACCTAATACCTAACCTATTTCTACCAAATAACATCAGTGTTAGGCGTTGCTGTGTTCGGTTTAGAAAGATGTGGTAAGCGAGACAGACTTTTCCGACCTCGTAACCGCGTAACCGACCTCAGGTAGGAATATCTAATCCTATCTGGGGTTGATTACAGATGTCCATGGGCGGCAGTAGCCACTTACCATCAAGTGGACTGTATGCTCATTGGCTACTTCTAAAATACAAAAATATGGACTACAAGTATGTTAGTGTGATCAAAAACCAAAGTACTTTCATCAGGTGGACTGCATACTCGTCTGCTACTCCTATATTATAAAAAAGGACTAAGTTGGAATGTCTTTTATACAGTCACTAGAGACCTTAACACACCTATTACACCAGAACACAGCAGCGCTTTCTACTACAGTTAGTTATAGGAGTGGCAGTGAGTTACAGGGTCCAACCTACAATCTTTTAGGTGATATTGTAAACTATATATTCCTGGTTAGTATCAGGAAAAGACTTTAGAAAAAATATCAATCGCAATCATTTAAAATTTGCGAATTACGAACAATAATAAATTCAAATTCAAATTCAAATTTTTATTGCTCATGCATACAGTACATAATTATGGTGTTACAAGTAGGGTATTCGAACATGCATGTACCCTGCTAGGGCATTGCAATGAAATACATTCACATTAGCTCATATTTATCTTAACTTAGAATCGTCATTGTTTATATAAAATGGAAAATACATTATTATTACATTTTAATAAGTTCATATCAATAAAATGTCAATATTTATACAAAGTCAAATTAATCAATTATATAAAATTAATATTAATGTATGTAAATTGTATTTAATTAAGTATAGGAATGTCAACATTATCATTATTTAGGTTAAAGGTGAGATTTTTATTGAAGTAGATTGTAGGTATAGTTATTCAAAAAATTCTTGTAGTGAATAATAGCATTTACTTATTAATAGTTTCCTTAGTTTGTTTTTAAATGTAATCGAGTCTTCATCTTGGATTTCTTTCGGAATTTTATTATATATTTTGACGCACATAGAATAGGGTCCGGAGCCATACATTGCTAGTCTAGATTGTGGTATTGCGAGTTTGTTCGGATTTCGTTATAATTTTCTTTTGCAAAAAAAGTGGCTTATATTTTATAACATAAGCCCGATAACCCAAAGTTAAAACTATATACAATCATTACTCAAATTATTCAAACAGACGGACAGATTAACGAAACAATGTATGCACGCTGAAATAAAAGTTTAAATCCAGTCAAATAAAACAAAATAAAAATAATCCCTCGCAATAACGGGATGAAAATTGTATTTTTTATTCGAAGCTGCAATTATGGTTCTCTGGTACTCGCCGGATAGAGAGAATAAACAAGGGGTGCGCACCCTTATCAACTAATGACACGAGTTTAAGAATTCACGAATATTAGCACCTGAGACCCTTAAATAATGTAAAAACTGTCGCTAACCCTTTGAGGGTACGAAGTTAATATTCGTTTCCGCCTACTCTTAATGGGAATTGAATAATATGAAAAACTGTATGCATAAAAAATATCTAAACTTTTTTTCGATTACTAATTTAGATCTTAAAACTCTGTATCTATAGAAAGTAAAGTCGTATTCAACATTTCTCATTCCCCTCCAACATCTCGACATAAAGAACGAGTCTTAAAAACTACGAATACCAGGGTCTCATAATCAACAGACATTAGCGCTTTACAAAGAGCTCTACTCTCAAGAACAAAGACGCTAAGACCTAGAACAATGGCCGCGAAAAACGGGAGAAAACAAAGAGGGCTCCCGAAAATTTACGTTTAAAAACAACGTAGATAGCTAAGCGGGATCCGTATCTATCCTATTTAGATATTAATCTAAACGAAAAAGCAAAAGCAATTCAAAATAGGCAACAAGCTACAGAAGGGACGGAGCGGGCTGTAATTGGCCATTTATCAAACGAAGGGGTTAGGGGCCTCCAGCCGTTCATGCCGCCCTGGTACCACGGCTCGCCTCGGAATACGGCTTAGTTAAACGAAACGCACAAACAAACAATCCTATTATTTAATTATATGTGCTTTTGAATACGCGAGGGTATTACGGATCTTTGTTTAAATAAAAATTAAAATATAATTTTGTGTTGTTCAATTTTGAATTAGTTTTGTGAAAAAGTTGAAATATGGTTATTCTTATTTTCAAATGTCTTTTACCTAAGAAACTATGCTTATTGAAAATACGTATTTCAATAATAGGTTAATGTTTAGCGATACAAACGTTAACATTATTATAAATCACGAAATTAACAAGCCCATTTCGTATAATAAAATCATTTGATTAGATAATAAACGAATTAATTGAATGTAAATAAAACCACTATTGCGTGCAGGAATCAATAGCCCAAGTAACTCTACGTCAAAACAATTTTAAGCTTGAAATTTAAGTATAAAGCAAAATAAGGATAGGCAGATAATGTTTGTAATTCGTGACTTTAATTTAGCCCGGCGAAGCGAAATGAATCCAACGTCCGACCTGCAATATTTACGAAAATTTCGCAAAGTAATCCGTACCTAAACACACAGGTGGCGTGAGCCATGGCCGACCCGCTTGATTTTGGATAAACCTCCATAAACCTGATTAAGCCCGGTTTTAAATTCACCATTTGGGTAATGAAACTTTCTTATCAGCGCTCCTCTTGTTTTGAATTATGGCCCCGGCTTATTTAGATTAGCCCCCGACCACTACTCCAACTTCTAATATCCTAGTACCTCTCGCCTTAATTACCTCATTTTCTAATTATAAAATGAGAAATATTTTTTACCTAAAACCCGCTAAACAAAATCGTATAAATGTAATGTTATTAATAAGACCATCCTATCTCTGAATTCGTTGTTTTTAATTAGCGAAATGCCTCGATCATGAATAGCATTACGTTTTGATGAATAAGTAAGCAGATAAACCGACCGAAAGTGCAATGTAAACGACATAACAGACAACAATTTGTCACCCCAACTGGCTCGGCGATTGTCAAAGGGTAAATCCGTCTCTGCCAATCCACCCGTGTATAATTTAAGCCTTTGTCTATGCTGTTGTGATCGGAAAAGTTAACTTGTAATCTCGATGGTTCCGCCACCACGCCACGGGGTTGGAAATTTAAATTATAATGGATTACAAAGTAATAATATTACTATGAATGTAACCTCTACGAAGCGCATACGTCGTTGCTTACTTTTATCATAATATTAATGTCAACCAATAAAATTCAATAGCCGTTTTCGAGTTGATTATTAAGATCATAAAAATGAAAATGATCCAATTAAAAATAGACTTTTATTGCGCAATCCTGCATTGAAACGGTGTGTAATACAAGCAATAAACGAAAAGTTACAACTTCTCGAATGATAATTACGGTCATTTCGACGCATCAAAATGCATATTTAGGGCCTTCGACGCGGCTTAATAATACTCGTGTAAAACCGGCACAACGAGACGGCAATAAAACAAAAACATTACATCTAACTAATGGACGCCGCCCCCATATTTTCTAAGAAGATGATAAGCGACGAGCGTCGAGATAAAAACAAAATGGCGAGCCCACGAAATGTCACGCGGTCGCATCGCTATGCAAATATACCTCTTAATTACTTTAAATATCTTTACTACGATCTCTAGTAGATCGTTTACTTGCGTTTCTTTTGAAACAATTATGTTAATAGCTAACGTCGGCCGAACGAGCATCGCCCGAGCAATAATTTACAATTAAAGCCGGTCGGTAATGGCGCCATTTCTGTACGGACGCGTAATGGGTGCGTTCGGATTGTCACAGAGTCGGCGAGACGTCATAATCTGCGTTCGGATTTGTTCAAAGCCCCGGCTCGCGGGAGACGCGTTTAACTTCGCCCGTAAACTCAGCTGCGTCCCGTAACGCAGTCATACGTTGGCATTAGACGAGACGCTCGAATTAATACAACGGGCGGCAGCACACCTGCGCCTCGCCTGTTTCTTTCGAAATTAACTCGCCGTACTTGCCAACAATGGAGCCCGGCCCCGCCCGATAAAGTTTTGCACTGTTATTTTTTCCACCGTCTGCGGTGGCTATATTTCAAACTGTCATACTTAATCTTTTTATCAAAGTTTGTTAAACGCCATAAGAAGTGCACCCGTCTGCGTTGCGAGCTCCTCATCTGCCCTCTAATTACGTTTGGAGTTTCTATTTGCGGAGTTTTATTATGAAATTAATAAGTTTTGCCACTCTTTAGCTCGCTGTTTCGAAACTTTAATGCTCTCTCAAGAAACTGTAGTAGTTAATTTTATTAAGCTTGACATTTTGATTCGGAAAGCGTTTTGGTAGTGGATAATTACTTAATTAAAACAATAAAAATAGTATTCAAAATTCTGCCTCGTTTTCTCATCCATGAGAAAACCTTCTGAAGTCAACTGTTTATTTGTGACTCGGCAGTTCGCAATACCAGGCGAGCAACGGGGTCTAGGAGCGTATAATTTATATTTAATTTAAACAAGACGACATTGGTATTCGGAATACGGGTGCGTAATTAAAATTCCCGCCATGGCCCCGCGTCGCGACAGTTTTCGCGCCAATTCCAACGCCCGGAAATTAATTGTGACAGAAAGACGCGCGGTCACATCCGCTCGCGTTCCGTTACTGCATGATTGCATTATCGCCCGCGCTGTTAATTTTACGCAATAAAAGTACCAATTCGCGTTTCGATTCTGCTTGCGTGAAATTAAATGAAATGTCAGTTTAATTTATAAAATCATCAATATTTTTTTTATTTATGCGAGATTGCGATCTCGTGAGAAATAACAAACGACCTCTATCGCATACATTATGCATTATTAAGTATTTAGAAATATAAAAATTCCAAGTGCACCTTGATTAATAGACGTCGATTACTGGAATTCCGTCAATCCACGAAACTGGTTAGTCGTGGTTGTAATCGAGACAAGAATCAGATTTTTCATCGCTAGAAAACGTTGTGAAACGACAAAACAATTAATATGTGTCGCACTTAACATAAAACTGCGTAAAACCTCGCGATAACATCACACGGTCATAATACGTTGCGACCGCTATATCCATTTACGTTTACGTGTCAGCGATTTCGTAATGATTCTAGAATACTTGATTTTGGAACACGAAATATACTTGACGAGCTATGGTTTCTCACGCCTTGAAATATCACACTCATAAGTTATTTTTATTAAGAAAAAAGCTTTCTAAAATGCAAAGACTATATTTGAAACCAATTCGTTGGTTTCCAAGATTTCGTCTGGACAAATAAATAAAAGTATAGTACTGGAAAAAATTAAGGGATCAAAAAAAAATTCCAAATTTTTCGGTAGTTTTCAACAGGCCGTAACTTTGAGAGAAATGGTCGTACAGGAAATAAAAAAAAAGGAAATTGTAGCTTCAAGTGTCTAGTTTTTGGATTAGAACTTCAAAATTTTGTAGCCTCCGCGGTTTCTGAGTAATCGTAGAAAAACCAGCAACAAAAATATTTTCAAAATTTTTTTAGTTTTTTTTTTGGTCTACGGGCGTGGAAAAATTTTTTTTAGCTTAACCACCATAAGGATCGGATACTTTGTTCATTTAGCTTTAATTTCTTTTTTTAAACACCCTGATACGTCCACTCCTCGCTGAGATATCGGTCTTCAAATGGAAAAGGATCTTTTTGTCTTTGATTATCGATATCTCAGCAACCAATGACCGTACAGAAAGTTAAAGATGGGTTTCAAGAACTTGAATAAATTCCCCTTAACGACTGTCCATTGTTTTTTCGAAAAAAAAAATTTTTTTCTTTCTGTCACATGAATTTGAAAATGCAACAAAAAAAGGGCTTTTGGTGGTTTTTTGGAAAATCAAGCGCTGGATCGTAAATATTGAGGAAACCACTAATGTTAAGTGTGCCTTTTACAGTTCAATATGTCCACAAAAACCCTACAAAGAATCAAATTAATCCAGCCAGCCGTTTTTTTGTTTCACTTGATCGAATTTTTGAAAAAATTAAAGGATCATGTTTTTTGCTCTGAAAAGCTCATAATTTTTAAAAATGAGAAAAAAAAATGTTTTTCCGAGCTTTTTCCACATTTTTGTTCCAGAAAGTGCTTAAATTTTTAAAAAGAAAAGAAAAAAAAACTCCGAAAAAACAATGGACAGTCGTTAAGGGGAATTTATTCAAGTTCTTGAAACCCATCTTTAACTTTCTGTACGATCATTGGTTGCTGAGATATCGATAATCAAAGACAAAAAGATCCTTTTCCATTTGAAGACCGATATCTCAGCGAGGAGTGGACGTATCAGGGTGTTTAAAAAAAGAAATTAAAGCTAAATGAACAAAGTATCCGATCCTTATGGTGGTTAAGCTAAAAAAATTTTTTCCACGCCCGTAGACCAAAAAAAAAAACTAAAAAAATTTTGAAAATTTTTTTGTTGCTGGTTTTTCTACGATTACTCAGAAACCGCGAAGGCTACAAAATTTTGAAGTTCTAATCCAAAAACTAGATACTTGGAGCTACAATTTCCTTTCTTTTTATTTCCTGTACGACCATTTCTCTCAAAGTTACGGCCTGTTGAAAGCTACCGAAAAATTTGGAATTTTTTTTGATCCCTTAATTTTTTCCAGTAGTGTATAATAATTAAATTATACGTATTTATAGATACAAAAGGTTCTAAGACATTTCTAACAAAGAAACAAGGACAAATAATGAGACAAACAAACGAGATAACTTAGAACAAAGTAAAGTTCCAATTATAAAACAAAGATGGCGCTTCGTTAATAACTGCAACACTAGGGTTAAAAGCGTTGCCAACTTCGCAGACTGGTACGTAAGTTTGTTGCTACAGTTGGCGTTACTGCATCTACACAAGTTCTCGAATGCTCATCTTCAAGTTTCCATCTCCACTACCCTTTATAGAGATTGATGTTAGTTTTCATTTCTATCTCAAGTAACATGCTTAGTACATTAGCGTTTTCATAATCTAGTGTTTGTTTTATTTTCGTAACGTGTCGCCCTTGTAAATGGTGCAATTATTTATTATGTATGAACACCAAACACTAAAATTTGGACCCTCTATATATTTGAAACTGATAATTAGTATAGTCTATGTAATAAGGATGCATAAAATATTCGAAAATTCGATCATTACCATAAAGAGCTAAATATGAGAAATAAATATTTTGTTTATATTTTCCTTTTAATTTACTGAATTTTATTTTTGTGTACAACGAGTTATAGATAATATTATTCGATTTTTTAAATGTATTATTAAGATTCACTCAATATAAATATTTTGAAAAAAAATATAGCATTTCTAAGTTGATCACAGTCCTGGTAACACACAAAACAAACCGTATAAATGTAAGGACAACCTGACAAAAACGACAGCGGGCAACACTACCCATCTTATTATAACTGGGTGATTTCATGGCAACACTGAGATCTGCGCCGGCATCTCTCGGGCTCCGCTAAGGGTCTCTAATGGCCTCGCTTCAGTGTTAAGCCTTATTTACAGCCTTTGTTCCACCTATCGACACGAGTCATCTGGCTGTATGATTGCGAACTTGTATTTACTTTGCCTGGCGGAGTTGGACGAGTCGCACAGAAAAATGTAACAGAAATAATAAAACAAACTAGGGTTTTTAAACAAAAAGTATAACATTTTGTATAATAAAAATATCCTAAAAACCCCCTTCGATAATTATTACTCATCTGTCAAAATACTATAGACAATGAACTATAACGGTTTCCAAGTATAACTAGTGACCTCTAGTGGCTTAATTTAATGCGCACTTCCATGCTTTGCTAGCACGTTAAGTTGACCTCGGGTATTAAAGGATAGGTAGCATTAAACCTTATCGGAGACCATATAATATGTAAGTTTCGTCAACATCCGCCAAGGCTCAAACCCTTACTTTTCTCCACCAATTCACACTAAAGCAGTCTACTACAGAATCACAAACATTACATACAAAAAAACACCAATACAACAACACGTTAACCATCGCACCTGTTTATTCGCTACAAAAAGCTGACAACAAATCTCGCCTAACATTTTCCGTTTAATTGCCAGCTTTATAAATCGTCCGTGGACTACAATAAATCCCTGAGTCGTTTAAAAGCTTAATTGTGACATGATTGATGCTGACGATGCGTTGTCACGTTATCGACGGATCTCATCGCCGCGTGTCATTTGTTCAAACGTTATATTTTACTTGTAATTAGAACGACTACAAGTTGGAATGACATTTCGTGATGATGATATATAGGTGGCGCTGCAGTTGTGAAGTATGTTCCACTTGGCGACTGTACCGACGGTAGTGAAAGTAAAGTAAGATTTATAGATTATAGAATTTTGTAATTGATTATAAAATGTATTCAAAAAGTATTTTAGTAACATGTAAGGCTATATTTAGAAGCTAAATTTTCATTATTATTATTATATAACGTATAAAATGCTATTTAAATATACAGATAATGTTCGCGAAAAAACTGTTTCTCTTATTCTTATTTCGAAAGCCTTTTAGGATTTGGCAGAATATGATAATTAGGCAATAAGATACGTTAGTTATGCAAATAGCAGACATGAGGAAAGTTATTCTGGATGCTAGCCCGATATGCGATTACAGATTTTTTGTGACAAATAAAAAGACTGATATTAATTAATTCTTTATTAAAAATGTTATTCATATTTATTTTTGGACGCGTTTGTTGCACATGTGTACGTCAAAACATTGTTTTTATTAAGTTGTAATTATTTCGGTTTTTAGTGTATGATTTTTTTTAAACTTACTACGAAGTTGCGCCCGCTAAAATAACACACAATTTATTTATTCAATTCCGTTGCATCTTTGATCAGCGCTAAAATCAACTATTGAAGTACAAAAACGTAATTTAATATTCCCTAAAATCTAGATATTCTGTAATAGATTTATTTATCTAGCTGCGGCCGTCTCATATCTCTAATCTGACCTTCATCCATCGAAATACGACTCAATATTATGCTTTTGGCATTCGAAACAGCCTTATCTGATTACACATCGAATAAGTCTCGGGCCAAATATATGTTTTACAATAAAGTGTACGTAATTTGCTGTAACGCTGTGTACTGAACAAATTGGACAATCAACGCCAAATATAAATTTGTTGGCCATCGTATAAGATTGGGAAGAGAAATGAAATTATTTTTATATGATACTCGTATGTATTTTTGTTGTAAGTTACAATCTTATTTTGTTGCAATATTTCTCGTTGTTAGCTGTATAATTTTTCATTTGCTAGTTTTTAATTGTTTAGAATATCTCAACTTGTTGTAATATATATAGGCGTAGTACTGTGGGTAGGCTACCACGAATACCTATACCCAAAAATAAATTCGGCATCTTCTTTACCTACATACGCTATTGATTCCTACCATATTGATTCCTAACTTGGAATCGAACCCAGGTCTCTATAAAAACAGATATTTTAAGTTAAAATCGAAGTATCCGCATCATTTGCGAGAACTAACATTTTCTCATACAGTTACAAAGTAGAACGTAAAGTGCTACGTCGGTTTTAGTCTTATACTGAACAAGAGAATACTTAATATTTCATACGCGTCACTGCCACAGGTAGGTACAACAAACACTATCAGCTCGCCGCGTCCATTAAAATAATGTATCTCTCAAAATGGCGCTGAGTTTTAAAAGATATCGGAAACTTTGATAGGCAAAGGCAGAGCTGAGAGCGTCTTCGATCACGTGTTTATCTATTTCATTCGTTCTTTGAGACGTGATAAATTACATTCTACGGACGACAGGGCTGCCAATTGTGAAACGCTTAGCATATTGTTTTGTTGTTCGGAATTTGAATACCGTTTGCATTAAGTTGGTAAGCCTTTCTTATTTTTTCTGCGTTATAGATTATAGACGGTGCGTTTTATCCATTCAGTCTAGGGCATAATTCACAATTAATGTTTTATACATGATATTTTATTTTATCAATGTTTTCCTAAATTTTCGTCGTAATAGTGGATTATCCGCTGTTAAAAACCTAGAATTCAAAAAACATTACCATAAAGCTTAGTAACCTTAAAAGCTAATAACGACACAGATTACACAACTTTTTTCGGTGTTACCAGTTCGAAGTATTAAATTACACTAAAAAGCATGGCGGCACAATCGAGGGCGTTATCTTAGCCAGTGGTTTTTTAAAATAAAAACCGCGCTTCGGCTGTTTCCGATTGCGACACCGCGATTAACCTACGCTAATTTGAGTACGAGACACGCGAGGCGGCCATTAAAAATGGGAATTCGATTGATAAAGTGCGGATAGCCTGTGTCGGTCACCGCTAGCTCTTAGGATGTATCTCTGGGAAGAATCCCCGAGCACAAGACCAAACCTAAGATTTACACATGAAGTAATAATAATAAAATGTTGTTCAGTATAGTACGTCTGCTAAAGAAACATAATCTTGACCTATGATATAGACAGCCTCTCATAACAATGCAGCATATCCAGGCACAAAAATAAAAGAGACAAAGTAATGAAAATAAGAATAATTATGCGTGTTTTAAAAAAAAAAATCATAATAAGATATTATAAGTCTGTTAAACAAAACAAGACAAAACTTCAATATTTTTTGTTACTATACACAAAAACAAAAAGATAAACAAAAAAATCGAAGCAAACATTCAGATTAAAAAAACACAGGTAAATAAAACGATAAACATTGTACGCAATAATTTACGCATGTGCCTTTTATTTCACAAAGAAGAGAGCGGAGTGCAGCGATCAGGTGGTACGTTAAAACGCAGATTCCCGCGTCATTAGTTTGATAAATGGCCGCAGAACGTAACGGGACGCGCCTCGACACCCTGTGTGGTGGCGTCACTTGTCTATGGGTCATGGCTCTATGGATTGTGAAAATGATAATGGTATAAATTATATACTTGATTAGGTATGTTTGTTAATAAACATTGTACACATGTTTCAGTTTATTGTAACAATGTATGTGCTGAACGATAAAAACAAAAAAAATGTACAGAAACCAGGCGAAATTTTTAAGTGTGAATGGCAGAATTACGGAGCAGATATATTTTGATAAAAGCTAAAAGTGCAATTTTTTAAAATCCATTTCTCCAGTCAAAACTCGAACCACTAAAATTTGAAACATAAAAAAAACATCCTTGATGTAACTAACCAATTTTTCAATGTTAAATCGATTGATACATAGCTGTAATAAGTAGCAATGACGTAATATCAAATAAGATGATTGTTACTTTTTTCACAAAAAATATAATATCTTGTCATAAGCATACCGTACGACCGGTTGGAGCTCATATGGCGAACTAATCAGCCTAACTTGAACAATACGCGTGGGACAATAGAATAAAAACAAAAAATACTCTATGGTTTTTGCGTTCCTTTTTTAATTATAACTTGTCTATGTTGTATTATTATGGATAGTTCAATGCTTTCTTTCCACTGGAATGATCTAATGATTGAGAACTAATTTATTCGTACAATTAGCAAAAAGTCTTTAAAATTTATAGCAATCTAACCAAAGTTTCGGCTTGTAACGAATTATAATCAATACAGATAAGTACAACTCTACGAAATCTCCGAAAAAGAATATACCAAAGACAACATTACTTTTTTAATCCCGGTTCTTAAAACCCCCGAGCGCGCATTCCTTTCTCAATTTATTTGGATTTAACGCGAGATTCGAGTTTGTTTGCGCGTTTAATCCGGCGGCCATTCCAATTATGACCACCGCTTGCTCCGCGCTTTATGCTGCCCTTACACTAGGAATAAAAGTAATCCGACACATTAAAATATTTTTACATGTAAAAACTATTACAATTAGTGATTTGGGAGAGATTTTAGGGCCACTGCTGGGCAAGGATCTTTGCGAGAAACGGATTCAAGGCATATTCAAAAGGATGGTCAAGTGCGGATTTTTCGGCATTACTGCTTAATAACATACTTTTGAAAGTGTAATTTTAATTTAACATATATAGTAACGGCGTATAAAAATTAAAATTAATTGAAATTGTCATATCTGAACTAAATGAGATCCAAACACAAAAAAATGATGTGCATGATAACAATACTTTTAGATAGATGTTTATTTAATACACAGAAATCAATTTATCCATTGCTACTAGCCGGATCACTAGCAAAGTACTAACTCACTAGGTGGTCCAAATTTAGCGGAGTGTAAATGCGTCTTTAATTTTTATTTTATTATTTGACAGCCGCCTAGGACGCTGACGTGCGCGTAAACAAATATGGAAGCTTTTACCGGACGATTTATTGTTATTCCCGATAAATATATTTTTATTCTGTACCGAATTGTCTATTTTTAATCTATGCACGACTTGTTCGAAGTGAAACGTGTAGTGTAGTCGTTTTACATTTACAGCTATGCGAAATTAATCGTATGCTTTCTAACGATTTATTAAAGCAATATCAATGATAAGATAAAATACTGCTTTTCTATCCTCTTTTGGACTAGGTCAAATGGAATCATGACTATTTTTGCTGATAGGCTGGTTAGATTGGCACACACGCGATATTCTGTTTTAGTTCATGAGTTTCAAATAATCTTAATGTGAAATTCATATTTGTGTCGTTTCGATACGTTTATCAAAATTGATGGATTTGGAAAAAAAACGTATAGTTACTAAAATTAATTCCATATAAGAAGTGATTAGAAATTCTTTGAGTAAATATTTTGTACTCGAATCCTAAAACTTTTGACCAAAAATTTTAGGATTCGAGAATTTTTGCAATTTCAAGCTTGCGCAAGCTCATCCAAGAATCAATATTCATAAATATATTGGAAGAATCCGCTTATTTACAATTTATGCGATTTATCAATTGCAATTCCCTTTCTCATTTATAAACATTCGATTTCTTTCACTTACACCGAAATCGAATCCTCTTATAAGTCAGTTTATAAGTGCATGCTTATATATAAGCTTAATAAATAGCTTATAATAAGCCGCGCCTTAAAGTATGTAACAGGGTGGTCTCAAACAAACAGATTGCTGCAAAACCAGATATTCCACTCATGTCACCGTTTGTTTTAGTGTAGGAATGTTAATCTGAGCTGGGATAAGGCTAGATTAGGTCTAACACGTGGGATTGAATTACCTAGATTGTGCGTTATTTTTAAATTATACTAAAGTTGGTCACGTGTTTTGTCTTATTATTATAGTAGACGTAGATTGAAGTAATTAATGGGAAATTAATCAATTTTCATTTGGGATTTTAATCATAGGGACTTAGATGTTCTTAACCCGAATATAGACCTCTAGATACAATTTAATTCAGTGTATTCTAACATTAATAATATTCAAATATACTTACTTAATTTGAAGAATTTCTTGGAACAAAGCCCCCATAATTTGGGAACTTTGGAGAAAATTTAAGTTTTTTTAAATTGTATGCATTATGTACGTATGTACGCATTATGTACCACATAGTTAGGTACTATTCCAAGATTACTTCTCAATCACTCAATTCATGATATCAATTAGGAAGCTTACAACCAAGAGTCGGTAGGAGCACACGCTCCAACCAGCAATTCATCACTCCTGCAAATTAGTTCACGCTGCCACCACAGCGGCCGCACGGCGCTGCTGTCGCGCTCATTAGTGGTCGCCGCTCATGCCGCCCTGGTATCTATTTTAAATTTACACCCGAAAACCAAAAACAGGAATATAATTAATATCAGAAACGTATTAACATACTACCGCACAACCTATTTATCAGCAAAAATTTTGATTAATTGCAAATACTTGTTATGGCTGCCAATTCACACTAAAACGGGTAATGCACTATTTGAATTTTCATCATAATCATCATGAAGAATTGGTCTTTTTATTTTTTATATACGTAACAGTCAGACACTTTTCTGACAAAACATACATACAAACATAAAAATACAAAAATGATATTAACATTACATATACCCATGGACGATAGTACCTAAATGAATTCCAATACCTGAAGACTAATTTGAATTCTCGCAAAACGGTGGATTTGACATATCCTCAAGAAAATTATAGAGAATTTCTAGACACGTTGGTTTTTTACGACAATTTCGTTCAACTAAGGACAACTTCGAAATCACACTGAGATTCGTAACTCACTAGAGTTACGAATCTCAAACTTCGAGCCAAGAACCAAAATTCATCTTTTCATGGTCATGAACCTATTATTTTCTTCGGAGAAGACCTGAATCATTTACCACTATATCTCCAATAAGCATAGTTGGAACGACAGTATTCTCATTGGGCTAGCTGCTTTACTTATTGGGATCAAACCAATAACTCGGGGAAGTGCGTGTCCCCGTCAGGCCGCAGCTGGGAGCCCAATGTTTAATGCGGGATAAATTCGGCACACGTCAGCAATCAACGCAATATGGCGCCGGGCCTATTATCGGGATATCCGCCGATGTCTTTCCTTGGGGCCATGGAAGCAACCCTTTTGACCTGAAAATGAGAAATCGTTTAAATATTAAAAGTGTAGTGAAAAAACTGATGGTAAATTGACATTATTTAAAACTGAGGGATTTATATCACTAGAGTAGTAGTCAATATTTTTGGAAGTTTAAAGGATCAATTCAGAAGCGCCAAATGTCATGTTGCACCTAACAGCTCTATGAAGATACTTTCTTGTGTCACTTTTGTTCTTTTTGTAATTTTTATTTTACTGTTCAATTATTTTGATAGTCGTCAATTATGTCGCAAAATAGAGTGTATACTAATTACAATTAGTAAAATAGTTTATAGAGTGTTTCATTGCCAAAAAACCCATTACCCATCGAAACACTCAACAAAGAAGCATTCACATGTTTGCTATTTCCTTACATAATATACGAGTAAAATACAATGTCTGTCCAACAGAAAGTTGGTAGTTAGGTCATAACTCAAGTACTAACTGTAGTTCCATATACATTATTTTTTAAAGATATATGTTATTAGACCGGGTTTTACTGCTCATTAGTTACAACAAGTAACGTAGTGTTTCATTATAGCAAATTAAATTTATGTCGCAAAAAATCGCAGTGTAATGAATGGGAATTCGGGGTATTCTATCCTTCCGCTAAACAGAGAAAAGGAGGTGTAAAATTAACAATTATTACACACTTACTACAAGCAAGCAATGCCACAAGCAAAACTAGTCGTACATTTAAATAGAAATTCTTGACTCTTTATTATTTTTTTTTTTTTTATTTTTTTTTATTTTGGACACAGACAGTCATGTATTACATTACAACATCTTAAACTAACTTAATATATGTTATTCTAGACTTTGAGTGCCAACAATTTGTGTATTAAAATTCACTTATAAAATTCACTTAAAAATCGGAATTTATATTAAACGCTCCGCCCCGGTTCCATTACCGCTGGTTTGAGAGCCAACCGGCTGTTTTGACACCATCTGTGACACTTTGAGATATTTACTGCAGATTTATATCGTTTCATTTAGAACCTAATTAGTCACCGGCCATCGCGAAAAATTATTTGTTGAAAAGAAGAGACATTTATTTAAAGTGAAACAAATTTTTAAAACATTGAAGTTATATTCGTACGCGCTTTTACCGCGGTAATATGTACGATGTTACTTATAAATCTATCTACAGTCGTGTAAGACTCCCGATCAAAAGGATTCCGCTCAATCGTTTACAGTATTAGTCCTTACGGAATGGTAATTTAATATTATCCATAGTATTCCGTGGTATTCTTGGTATCGGACGTCAAATTTCATGTGTCATATTTTATAATTATGAATAACTTCAATATTTTTAACCTGCAGCTCCGTTTGCGACAAAAAGTTGTCATTAAGTTTCATCCTATTTTCATTAGTATATCTTAAGTATATCTCCACTATACTGCTGTCCTTACACTCAACTTTATTTTTCGCTTTATTGATGAGCTAATCAATAAGGTTATATAAGTATTATACAAGTCATTACCGTAATAAACACATTCTGCCAATTTTGTGTTATTACGTCCACAACACGTTCAACGTTTTCACCACTTTGTATAAATGTCGGAACATGATCATAAAACTATAACTAAGGAATCACACCCGGCCCCAAACAATATAATTCGCGTCCCAATCGTCAACTCCCCTAAACTGTGCGAATAAAAACAGTGAAAATCGGACCCTAACAATTAGCACACGGCACCATGTGTTGCGTCGTGATGAGGACGGAAGGTCGAGAGGGTCGAGGTTCGAGGGTCCACTGCGATATATCGCGTAATTACACCCACCGGCCACCAGGCGCCAAGCGGATTAAGGCGCACTCCTTAAAATGAAGCACTTGTCGCGATCATAATTCGTCGCCCGCTGCTATGCTTTTTATGGTGTCCTAGTACTCATTGCTTGTAAAATAATTAACTTCAGACTTATTACCATACCTAACTAGCGTTTTTGCTTGTGTTTGTGTATTAATAATGAGTAGTTGTCTAAATTTTAACATTATGACGTTAGTCATTTCAAACTTATCTTTGCAGAATGTTGTATTATCATACACAGTATTGTCCTTGCGAATTCCATTCAAAACCGCTTTATCGCCTTGACACACTAAGTTACAAACATGGGTTCTATCGTTAGGTCGAATGGTAATCACAACGATACAGCATGTATAATATAGTATGTGGAATATAATTAGCTATGCACCACAGTGATGTGCATTTTCCTGTACCGACCAAGACCAGATTTATTTTGAAATAAAATTATGTACGAAACACATTTTAATATATTATATTATTCCTTTTATGTTGAGGAAGTACGATATGATTATAGTGAGCTATGACTGTGATTGAATTATAGTATATAGATATTACTACTAAAAAGAATGGGTTTCTATCACCAGAACTGTTTCACGCTAGAAGTGCGTATGGCGGTAGTGGCTTTCCAATCGAAACATATTTGCTCTACCATCCTACACCTACACCAGTCCACAAATTTACGAAGAAATTACCAGCAATATAATCAAAATAAGTATAAAGATACGAAACTCAGTGCTAAAAATCGCCTTCGCCATTAAAACCGAAAGTAATACCTTCCTTTAGCATACATTATTACCCAATCTAAGTGCGCCGGGCTCATAAAGGCAATATTAGGTCCGGATAACGTTCTGACAATAAAATCACAATACGTAATATCCTTAACGGTCCTTATTCTGACCGTCCTCCACTCCTGATCCCCTGGTTATAATATTTACTGGTCACACCTATAATTGCCTGATTTAGAGCAGTTTCTATGCGACGCCGCGGACGGTGGATTTCGTGAAAAATATTTATTGTCCGCCAAGGGGACTACGGATTAGTAGATTTGTACGTGATCGAGTCCGCTTTGTTTTTCGAGTTTTTCCGAATCCAACGGAGTCGTAAATCACTTTTAGTGATGTTTATCGCCAATATTCTCCCGTATTAAGTAACGAGGTCTGACGTATGATGGTGTCTTTATTCTACTATTTTATATGAATGGAAAATGCATGTTATGTTACTGCTATCGCTACAGCACGGTAACTAGTATCAGCTAATATTAAATTGTTTTCATGTTTATTTTCTTTTGAATACACAATTTAAATACACGTATTGCCAAATTATAAGATACTACTAACATCGCATAATATTTTCAGACTTAGCGACGACGCTCATAATGTTTACATTATTTCTTACTTCTGAAGAAAATACAGCAATTGGTTTGAATAAAGTAGTAGCTAATTTAAAAGTATTTTAGATAACAGAAAAATGTGATCTATTTGCAGACCTTTATAAACCACCCCTTAAATACACTATATTATTTGATATTTTCTATCTATCTTAATCATTTGTTCTACAAGAAAAAGTTACCAGGCTAGCATGACAAGAAGGATATCCCGAGGCATCAGAACGCGATCCGTCTGTCTGTCCGGAGTGGATTTGCGGGGTTTTGCAGCATTTGTACTGGCCCTGAGTTATTCACCCTTTGTTTGTACGGCCTGCAGATACGGGCGTCGATTACAAATCTCCAAGATTTAGATAGCCCCAGCCTTTGATGATGCTATGTAGCTCTGTAAACCTATTATTTGTACTGAAATCGTGAGTTTGGAAAAAGAAATTGATTTTGCGAAACCTTCGATATTTAATGTATTTATTTTTATGTTCATTTTAATACTCGGATACATTCACTTTGCCCGAACAAGTATTTTAAATTGAGTGATCATCATAAAATGAGTCTCCATCTTCATACTACAGTACATATCTAAACTATGTAGTTATCAGAACCTAAAGTATCTAGAAACCTGATAAGAAACAAATTCAATTCAATGCAGCCAACACGCACATAGGCTTTGTCAGAATTTTCCTTATTATGAAAAATGTCGGCGTTAATAAAATATTTCCCATAACCGCCACAGCCTGTACCCGAAACCCATAACGCGCAAATACTTTCGACATCGGACGTAATTCTTGCCATGAAAACAGTTCCGTACTTGCGGAGTCAACCGCAAACTGACGGAAAAACAACTTGCTAATAATGAATTATACGCGCCTGGTACCGAACCCCGATGTTTTGTTGGGTAGACCCACTGCGGTAACCGTATTTTGCGAGTTCGCTAATATGTCGTAAGTTTTTATTTGACGTTTGTTGTTCCTCTCATTTCCACTATTTCTATAATCGGGTAAGACAGGGTTGGTTTTGTTGGTAAATAACTCTTTTCTACTTCTAAAACTATTCGTTATCAAGCTATCGGATACCGAATACTAATTATACTTTCTTAGTTTTTTATAATAGTTATCTGCGTTATTTTACTAATTCTCAATTAATTTTACAATTTTTTTTATTCTTCACTGTCCATAGTTTAGGTAAAATTTACCAAAGGCTTACCCAGCCTTAGCTAGGATAAGACTATCTGCAGCTTTATGAAAACTAATGTCTTCATTTGGCGGCGACCACCGCCGATAATCCATGTTGCTCTGGTATTCCCAATTACGATGGACTAGCTGGATTTGTGTATTTTCATTGAACTTTCTTTTTAAAAATAAAAAAGATCGTTATTTTTGGGAATTAAAAGTTTCCTTTAAACAGATTAAAAAATAAGGTGACTTTTTTATAGGAAATCTTTATTACCACTTCGGTTTCCGAAAATGTTTAAAGGTTTTAAAGTTTTTATCGTACATAATATTGTATAAGGATTATAATTATTTCCATTCTCAGCTATAACTTTACCCATAAGTAATTAGCTCAAAAATAGTTGAGTATTTAATTAAAGTTTAAACAGGCAACTACTGCAAGAGGAGTTAGGGCGGTCCGCGCGGGATCCGACCTTAATTAGGGAAAAACGGAATTTATTGTCCTGCCTTACCTGTTCTGTATATATCTATAGAGAAATAGTGGGTGTTTCTGATATGTTATTAAACAGAAATATTAAGATGTAATCTAATTCTTCGAGAATAACTACATACATAAAATGTAAGTAGAACGAACTTATTATTTTTGGTCTACAGTAGGAGTTAATGAACTATAGTTATTTTATATTCAATTTCACGTAATTTATAGAATACAAACATCGAAACAAAAAATATACAAACAGTGAAATCTAACGAGATTTTTAAATTATTTAAATTATTTTTATATCACGTACTTACTATATTCCATGTAAACCATAGTTAATATTTAAAAATCAGAAACTACATTCTATAATTTTTTCATTTACACATATAATATAGAAAGATCATATAGGTATTTAAGTGTTATAATGTTTGAGCCAGTGAAGGGATTATATTATATTATAAAAATATGAAAAACATTGCTAAACACAATATTCGTAAAGATACAAAAAAATAAATTACAACTTTTCTGGACCTTCCCAAAACAGCTTATACGAAATTTGTTTTCGGGAAAGTTTTATCTGTGACACAGGTACTAGCCGAGTCCTTCCGGAATAGGGGATTAATTAGGAAAAAGGTAATTTATAGCCACCGTAATACCCCACCTGCGCTGGGTGTTTTGTTGTTTAAACAACGTATTTCTTGGGGAATCTTTCTTGATCATAGACGTAAGAAGTAGAGAAAGATGGAAGGACTATTTAAAAAGTTATTTACAAAATTAATATGATAGTTTAATATGTTAGCTGAGCATAATTATGTGAGCTGAGCTGAGTTGTTATTGTCCCTCTTCTGGGCACGGGTCACTTCAGACCATCAGTTATCAGGAATAGACCACTATGGCCAAGTGCGAATTGGTTGATTTTACACGAATTTGAACTATTTTTAAAGAAGAGTGTTTATTGTTATAAATAAATAAGTAAATTACGCCTAGTAAGTCAAAGTAGTTAGTACGAGTAGGACAACAATTAAATCACACTAGAGGATTTAATAAGTAAGTAATGTAACAAAAGTTTATTGATAAATAACTAACTAAGACTTTCGAAAAGAATTTGCTAAAAAACCCCTAGATTATTATGAAGCTAGCAGATACTTTGAATTCTATCTTAGTAACAACGTATTAAAAGATTTATCATTCTGTTAAAACGAATCTAGATCATTTCGTGCCACTATCTTAATAAATAACAATCAATTTCAACCCATTTCCGTTAGCTATACCTACATAATATCAGAATGGTATTTAAGCTTACAAAATCTCTTAGTAAGAAAATACCTTCCCAATATCCATTTCAATAAACATAACACTTGACAGCTACGCAATTCCGAAACGCCTAATAAATTATAAACGGCCTCTCCTAAGAATTCGCGCAAAGCGAGGAATTCAGCCCTTATTTAATTTGCTTTCAGGTAATTAAAATCCAAAAACTTGGAGCGAAATTAAATTTTATTCTTGCGACGTAGCTCAGAGTTTCTGTACGAATTGGGTGGCTGTTGTACGGAATGCTATGCTATGTTATAAGTGTGTGGGATTAAATCTCTAACATCATTTCGTTCAATGCATCAGAGGCATTTTCTTATGATATTTTCTTAAGAGTTCTAGTAGCATTCGAAGGGTTAGTAGGAAGTAAATATTTGAATAAGTTTTTTTTTCGTAGATATTTTCGAATTGTACATTACTTGTGTCTCAGTGTAATTAAAATAGTAGAATACTATTAAGTGTCGGAGAATACGTTACAAAAATACGAAACAAAAATCATATTATGCAGATCATCGTCATTCAGGTATAAAGCTGTTGACGAATAAAACAAAAGTGTAATTATGATTTTAAATTGTCCATCTACATACCTATAGTACCACTTGTAGCTTAACAAGGCATTTAATCATCTTTTATCATCCAAATTAGTCCCAAAGGCATTCATCTAAGATATTTATCATCGCTATCGCATCGCAGTCAATGTGCCCTACAGAGTAGGCGGCTTACATTGTATTTCACGGTGTCGAACCTTACCCTCACAGGGCTCCCAACTACCTCACGAACGTGTCCGACGACCTAAATGGCCCTTTTAACTTTTCCTATTTAGGGAAAGCCGGGAAATCGCACAATAATAATAATAACAGATATCGCGGTACCAGGATATCATGAGTTTAGTGGACTAGAGTGGGTCGTGTTGTCGTGTGGGCTGAAGGGGTCAATAATACTTTTGTATTGTGAATTGGAAATGTGGTAGTAGTGTGATTGAAGTGCCGATCGCCCGAAAGCAGGCTTATTTCTTAAAAAGGAAATTTATAAAATATTTCCGTGTATTTTGCAACCATGGCCATTGCATTACAACCTGATCACAAACACGTTGCAACCCTTGAGGACTAAATAAAATGATTGCACGTTCACTGCTGCCATAGAGCAAACATGTTTTTGGCGATGAAATTTACATACAGGAAAAAATCGCAAAATCGCGTCACATTACCGACAATCGCATATTCAGGCTATTTTTCTAAAAAGTAGCTAGTGTGTGCGACCACACCATTCACATAAGTTGATCCCACACTCCGCCCATTTTGAGAAATAACTAAAAGTGCGTGCCATGTACTGCATTGTACGATGGTCAGCAAGCCATCTGTAGGACTACCATGAGTTTACAAAAGTATTACTCGCTAGCGACTGCGTAAAATAAATGTATGAAAAATTGTACAGCGCCTCTGGTGGTTACTCGTAGAACTAAAATCCGTAGTGGCGTAACTCGATACGTAAAAAACCTATCGAAATCAAATCGCTAGCGAATGTCATTATGATCTATTGCAAATTATGATCTATTGCATATACAAATTCGGTCCCATGAGTCATTAATTTGACAGACGTTGTCAAGAAATACCGTAACGATAGTAGTTATGTTATTCACTAGCAAAATGACAATAGTTTTTTATTTACCATTTCTATAGTGGCGTTTCTATGCCAACTCATGGTAATGCTACTGATGTGTTTGGTTTATGTTGCAACTTGCTTGCAAACCTTCGACATGTTGGTATCAAATTACTCTTTACATATTTAACGTATGATCCGTTTATAGCATAAATACTGTGTTTTAGTATGCTAGTAGACTGAAAGGTGGTAGAACTAGTATGATTTGTCGAAGAGATACTACCGCCTTATATCTAGCGTGAGAAGTTGTCGCGTTTCGGTGGAAGGGTTTAGATGCTGGATGGCTTAGGAGGCGATCATCTTAGTCCTTAGTAGTGTTATCTTTATAATAAATCAAGATAACTACATTGTGAATTCATTATAAAGATATTATAGAACACAAGAACAATGTGTCTACTCCTTTATGTGATAAGACAAAGAAATGCAGTGTCAGAGGACGCCGCCTTCATTATATGATTATTTAGCAGTTTAAGTTAGCGTAAATTACTCATTAGTCTTATAGTAGGCTAGATTGTAATTAATATAAAGTATCTTATTACTCATTCGGTACTTTATACATGCAAAAAAAATATTAAGATGTCTATTTAAACGGGAATACGGTCACCACTGCACCAAAACATACAACAAATGTGTCCCTAATATCACACATAACACATGTTTCCGTTTTATTTTTCGAAAACACTAACGGCTCACATTTTAATGGGCATAATTCTCTCCGAGAAGGGTTCACTAACGCTCAAATCTCATTACAATTAATGCAATTTGCATACGAAACGCATAAATCCCGACGTGTGCACTGCATTTTTCGAGTGCACCAATGTATAATACGAGTATACAGGGTGTTGAAAATCGCCACCAAATTTTTCAATATATTTTTTACAGTTTAAGTGAAAAGATTATTGCTTCTTAGTCTCAAGATTACTTTTGGTATTAATTAACCTACTACAGTGTTGATTTGAGCTACTAAAAAGCTAAGAACCGTTATGGATCTCGTATTTACAAACTACATATGTAGTGCGGACTTACAATCTATAACTTTTAATAAGAAAAAGGAAAATAAAAATAATTATAATTATTATGGCGACATTAACCATAAATCTATACACCGGCAAGAATGAAATGTATAACTTTGTTTTTCTATTTTTCCGATTATATAAATATTAAACATAAAAAACGTAAAATGTGTTGATTCGATGAAAAGGACAAAATATAAAAAAAAATCGTATTTTATTTTTTTATATTTTGAAATGCAAATATATTTAGAATCGTCGAGACTTGTCCTTTCCACTGCAGGTGGCAACATCCTGTATATGCAACCATTTGACAATACTGCTGTCAACCCTTAGGCTGCGGAATTAACGGATCGAGATCAGTTTTTATGATTTACGAGCGGCAGCGGCGGGTTGTCGGAGGGTAATGTTTCAAATATAATAATGCAAACTTGGATGCAAATGCTGTGAGACGAACATGCTATTATTGCGTTATTGAAACATCATGATGTTTTGTGTCATTCCTGATATGTTTTAAGATTGCTGTAGTTTAAGATTGCTGCAGTTTAAGTTTTTTTTATGCTCTCTACCATAACAAAAAATTAAATTCGAATTCTAGTACGAAAAAAATAAATTGGAATTTTAAATTTTAAAAAATCTTTCAAAAATAACTTCAGTGGCTCTATCTACCGTACATCTAGTTTCTTTTGTTTTTGAAACACCATATCACGGCACTGCATCTCTGGCAACCTATACCTACGTACTTATAGACTTACTACTTAGTTACTTAGTACTTAGATTATGACGTAATGTAGACGCAAATAAGTATTAATTTTGAATTACAATACAGATTTAATATTAAACAGAAAAGCAGAATCATAAACTAATCGTACCTCAGGTGTCCAAATATTGATCATAAATCGCACACAGTTGTCTACAACATATTGTCGCAAGCGTTGCAATAACAATTACAGCTGTCAAAATTAATATTACGATTTGGGAAAACGGGGCCCCTCCCAGCGGACCCCTAGCATGGGTCCCGTCGGTGAAGAGTTAATGAACTAATCTAGATATTAACAATACATTAGTCGCATCGGACGGAGTAATTACAGACCCTTTACAGTTACCCTTCGAACAGACTCCATTTTGAAATGTTCCAGTGAACTAAAGCACAGATAATGTAAGGGTCACGGGATGAAACGAAATTGACTAATCTGAATATTTTATGCGTGTAATGGGATTATGACGGCGTGCGCGATTTGCTATATAGTGGCGAAATATGTTTTTTTGTTTGTGAAGGTTTTATACGGCAATACGACCGATCAGTAGCACTACCATGAGTTTACAAAAGTATTACTCGCTAGCGACTGCGTAAAATAAATGTATGAAAAATTGTACAGCGCCTCTGGTGGTCACTCGTAGAACTAAATTCCGTAGTGTGAGCCACTCGTAACGTAAAAAACCTATCGAAATCAAATCGCTAGCGAATGTCATTATGATCTATTGCCATACAAATTCGGTCCATGAGTCATTAATTTGACAGACTTTTTTCAAGAATACCGTAACGATAGTGGTTATGTTTTCAATAGCAAAATGACAATAGTTTTCTATTTACAATTTCTATAGTGGCGTTTCTATGCCAACTCATGGTAGTGCTACACCAGAGTGATAGTCTAAACTGTAAGCCCTCAAAAACGATCCATCTATAAATATTTAAAAAAACCTCTACTAGTGGGTATTTCATATTTTGTCCGTGTCGCATTTGTAATCGATCTCAGATTTCAGTATGTGTCGTCGCCCGTAAGGTCTTCTGTCGGGTCATTTGGGTCTGCAACACAACTTATCTACGTGGCCACGGCTGATAATGACTACTAATACAATTTTTTCCTATACTACTTTCTCCCCAAGATATAACTATCGGTTAAAGTTCTACCAAGCTTAATGCCATTCAAACGGATTATCTACATCGAATTATCTAGTCAGTTTATGTATGACAATACGCTCCCTTGTATCAGGATAATGGCGTGACAGAGATATTGCTTTTCCTTTTTACTTGTAAACCGCACGCACGCATATCACACGCGTCTGTTATAATCAATTCAACCAATAAACAATAAGTACTAACTACCTTATAAGAACACAGCAGCGCTTAAGCTATTGTGTTCTGGTTTGAAGAGACATACTTTTCCGAGGAGTTCCAGCTTAGTCCTCAGGGCTAGCGGCGCATCTGTGGCCGACCTCATGTAGGAATATCTAATCCTATCTAGGGTTGATTACAAATATCTATGGGCAGCAGTAGGCACCATCAAGTGGACTGCATTCTCGTCTGCAGCTCTTATATTATAAAAAAAACTAATCATCAAAATACAAAAATAGTTGCACATATAGAGTTTCGTTGGAAATTACGCGAAAACCTAATCGAATCACAAAGCAATCGGGAAGTATCCCGCGAACCAGCAAATTCATAGTGACAGTTAATTTGGGAATGCACCGCGCTCTCATAACACATTGGCCAAACAATCTCGCGTATAAAATTTCGATGCTTCGTATTTATGGTATCCTGGTACGTATATGGCGAAATATATTAATTATAAATAACACAGGTGAGATAATAATTAATTAATAACTTTTTACTCTCTGTATAATTAATGTTTGCCATATAGAGCAGTGTTGTGCCTATGTCGGAAACGCAGAGTTCTGGGTTCGATCTTCGCTTAGGTTGACAGATAAATTATGCATTTATATTTGTGTTTCGGGCCTGACTTTCTGCGTATCTATAGTACACGCAACACAAAACAAGACTTACTTTAATTTTCAATGAACAAAAAAACTAAATTTGACATTCCTGATGAAGTTTGAAAATAAACAAACAATATTATTTTAAGTGTTTTGTACAGTATTTTTAGAATGTGTCTCCTTATGTTCTAATGTGTATTTTCTTCTATTCCAGGTTTATCAACGCAAGACGTAGGATAGTTCAACCAATGATAGACCAGTCTAATAGAGCAGGTAACATTTTTCTTATACGTCTATTTCATATAATTATCATTACACTACACTCAAAACACGAAACTTATCTCACTAATCACTTTAAAGAAACTGTAACTTTAAATAAACACATTGAATAGGGTATTAGGGCCCTGTGTGAGATTTTATTGTGGAGTTCTTAAAGTGGAGAGAATCTAATAGATTTTTATTTCAGTTATATAAAACTAAAAACTGTTTTATTCATTATTGTAATTTATGCACAAAACACTAGATCCCGTGGTGTTAGGCTCGTGACGTCATTGCATTAGTAAATATTGTAATAATGCACAAACGCAGCACGACAACAATTTTTTCCTTACTACCGAAATGACATCACATATAAACATGGCGCATGGCGTTTTAGATAACATTTTAGGTTTATAACATTGTACGAAATACCATATTGTTCAACAAACATCTACCAAGATATGCTGACTACGTGCATACATGTAAAAGGTTTATATCAAACTGATCTTGTATTCACCGGTCCTCCAAACTCAATGACGATGCATCGAACACGTTTCGAAATTCGAAATTGGTGGCCACAACGACTTTGAAGCCGAAAATTGAGTTTGCTGACCGCCTTCATACAGTATGCAGGCTGCCCGCCTCCCAGGAGACCGGGGCTTTTAGAGCACCGGACACTTATGTCCGCCTGGTACCTGCTGCAAGTAATGAAAGGATTATTGAGAAAATTGTTCTCCCAGACATGATATGTTTTAATAGATATGTTTGTTGTCTATGGCTTAAAAATAGTCTGTGGAGCCTTTCATCTTTGCCTTTTTTCAAAAATCAAACTTCATATCAATAAATAATATCACGACATAATATTCAATAATGAAGTTTTTTATCTAGTGTCAATTGACTCTCTTTGTCTTAAATATTGAAATAAAAATAAAATTTAATGGTCCGTACAGCATACCTAATATTTCAAGAGATTCTACCAAGCAAGTAACTAGCTGAGCTACCTAATCCGTAGAAAGCCAGATTGTGAAAACGAACATTAATCTCTTAAGTAGCAAGCAGTGAACATCCGATGTAAGCAAACGTCTATTTTCGTCAACAATATGGGATAGAATTACAAACGACCAATTCCACTTTTACTTTGTAATTGTAGCGCAGTCCATAAAACGTTCCCCGGGCACAAAAATTCCGCCCGGGGAAAGGAAAAAAAGGACGTCGCAGAAAAAGGGCTTACTCTTGCGAACGGAACGCAAGAAGGGTAAAAAAGAATAATGTCCGAATTCGTTGACCCGTCCCGAGCGATCCATCACTCTCCCCTCCCGACAATCGGCGTACCTACCTCATATCTAGATATGTGGGTATTCGTTGCCTACACGGGATTAGATCTACTTTTGTCTCTGCATTTTCGCAAACAGCCCTCTACCTAGTCGTTGCCTTATCGGCGGATTGTGATAGTTCAATCTCCATATCTCTTAGCTAATGAAAGCGATTCTGCGAGACTTATATGGAACGAGATTCGCTCGGAACATTTGCAAAATACGACACTATAACTTCATTTGATCAGCCTAACAACTCAATTGTGAGACAAGTTTACCGGCAAGTAAATTAGCTTTTACGGTTACGTCTTTATATCGGATACTTAGCGAGCCCGATAGCATTAAAATGCTTTTCGCTAGTATAACTGTCACACGAGCGATTTTACAGCAGATGGGACTCAAAAGTTAATTCATCCTATCGAAACACGACTGGCAACAAGAAGGCTCATACAACATTGATGCCAAAGTACCTCCGTAATTGGTTTCCAATCGATATTTTCTCCTCATTACAAGCTCAATCGCAAATAACCGAATGGGGGCGGCATGACGGTACACGATACACGACGAACACGGCCATGTCCGTCGACGGCATAACGTTGTCAGTGGATCGACGCTCGCATATATACGGGCTCGACGGCACGGGCTAATGAATTTATTATAAGGGCATAAATTGCGCTCTGATGCGACGCCATTACCGCGCGAGACTGTAAATTACAATTCGTTCGAGCGTCGGCCATCGCGCTATTTCCAACCAATCGTTTATTCAGCTTTTCGCGCGGATTAAATCGTGATGCTCTGCAGTTTATTAAAAAGGCAGTAACGCGTTGTCTCCGCAAAAATACGGCTGCAGCGCTATTATAGTGCCGTCGGCCCGAAGAGCTTCCCGCCGCGTTAAGTAACTGACAGTCGTCCGGATGGATAATGAAGCGATTTTATCATTAGCGCGCATCCGACTAGGGATTCGGAGTCGAATAATTGCATCAATTAGTCGCTGCGAGACATAAGCCGCCTCGTTGGTCGGAAGCCAAGAAACGTCGAGCGCAAACTGCACGCACCATCGCCGGAGTCGCTAAAAAGGAGAAAAAGCGTCGACAAATAGTAGCCGAGCAGTAGGTGCAGCGGGAACAAAAAGCGCGGATTGAGTTGTGGTGGGCGAAGCAAGTTCCCGAATGCGGAGTGTGCCGAAGGGGAATCATCGCACGCAGCGGGAATACGTTAGCGGGCGGCGATTGGAAAGTGCTCTTGGCTCGCCTGACCGCAGGAAATGCGGTGGCCATTTTCTTTAGTCGATTGCCAAAACAATTTTCCATCTATCGTACCCTCCGGTTTTTCCATTTTCCGTCGTCGGCAAACTTGGCGGTATCCGGCTGGATATTTAGGATTCTGCCCCGGCTTTATGAACTGCCTGTTTAGAGTGCGACGCCGACGCCAAAACTCCGACGCCCGGCTACTTAAGACAATGGATTGGCCAAAATATTCACGGAGAATAGATAAAACTGACCGCAGCGTCTGTTTAAATGCCAAAACGTTATGTCATTTCATTACATTTGTTGGTTTATGTCGCAAGAATTTTAAGAAAATAAGTTTCTTATTCTTGAATTTGTGGTATGAGATGTAAACACATACCTACATTGCTCTTAATCCTCTTGCTCTTTATCATGACAATAGTAACGACCGACACCCATGTTACGATAAATCTCAAAAGTCTCTCTCCCTGCGTAGAAGATCTAACTATGATTATGGTTTGCTACGCTGTTATTTCGCTCACCTCTAAAAACATCCCTCTAACCCTGAATTAACTTAAGAACAAACCTGACATTTCAACAAAAAATAAACAAGATCTACTAGAACTACATAAGCAGAGACTATAAAGCGAGGAGGCTCTAGGGTGAAGTGGAGCGTGTCTCCGTGCTCCAGACTCCGACAGGAAACAATAACGCTCCGGGAGCACGGTACCAGGAAACTATGATTTAGTAGGCGATAATCTTCGCGGATGTCCTTCACTGCTGTAGTGTTGAGGATTTAGAAGCGAATATATGACACTAATCCTATATATATACATATATACTAACACGGGATTTATCTATATTATACTCGTATTTATGTAAAAAAATGTAAACCTACTTTGTAGTAAAATTGTTACTTAAAATTTTATGAATAATTTACAACAATACTCCCCATATCAATGCTATAAATAATATAATTCCAGTTTATGAAATCTAAAAATAGTTGATACGATTTTAAAACAATAGACAAAGAGTAACCCACCAGCGCGTGAAACAAGGCGTTTTAAACCTAGCCAGCCTGAAGAGTGCTCAGAGAACGTCTGGGAACCGTCGGAATAGAAAAAATAATATGAGTACCGGAAAAGCTGTCGGCAACTGTTAACGTGGGGCGATAATATTCGTGAAAGTTTTGCGAAATTGAAATAAAAGATTGCGATTCAAGATTTTAAATTACGTGGTTTTTGATAGTAGGTAACAAAAGTATCAATTGTCGACAAATAATCAAGTGTTCAATCCATTACTGTAAAACTCGATAGTCGATATAGATTTTTTAATATAGTGTTTTACGGCCTTGGCTTCTTGCCTTTCAGCCAAACATTATTTACTTAAATCATTATGATTTCGATAAAAAAGGCACCCATAAACAAAACTTTATATTCTAACGAGTCTTCTCTGGTATTCCAAAGTGTGGTCCGAGGTGTATTCTAAATTCAAAATATTTTTTTTAAATACAAATAGTTGACACTAAAAAAAAATATTTATGAAAATAAAGGAATAATTATTATTGTAATTAATTTATCTATATGTTTTATGTAATAAATACACAAAATTATTTTATTACGTAAAATATTGAAATGTTTTCGATTTTTAACTTGTTTAGGCTTTTTAAGTTATTTATTTAGGCTAAATACGCATTTATAAAAAAAAACTAACATTTTTATTTCAAATCAATTCCGATCAAACATTAGTCGGTCCCGAACCGCGCGCGTTCGCGGGCCTCCGGGACTCCGCGGGGCAATGGCGCGTGCCACCATAAAGGAGCCACGACGAAGGCGGAAATCGCCGTCTATAATGGACGAACACCATTAGTTTACGATTGATAATCCCCATCGATATATTGTCGGAAGACATAACAGTTTTGTGGCAAAATTGAGCGGATTCGAACAGGGAGCTTGACGGGACTTTTTGTCGACATAATTCTGCGTCGTCAAAAGTTTACGGAATAGGTTTTATTGTTATTGCCTATCGTTCGGTTTTTTGCATACCGATCATTCACGAACTTGAACAATACATTTATACCCCACTCAAGACCGTACCAAATAGAAGTTGTCAACTTACCATAGACAACATGTTTTTATTACAAAAACCATTAGTGTAGAAAATATAACGGTGAAGATAAGCATCTTTAGAAAACTTCGTTTTCAGAAAATCTTGAATGTGTAAAATTTACACTCTGCCAAAATAGTGGATTATGGCTAAATCATTCCTCATTGAAATATCATCATAGCAATGAACAAATTTATCATTAGCTTAACACCGCCATAGTGAAATGTCTTATAATTAACAGGGTCAGTTAAATCTGTAAATAACAATCGATACATTGTTAAATTTTGAAACTTATCGCTCAAGTAAAAAGCTACATGTTTATCAAGTTAGCACTCACACACTCACACTCTTTCACACACACACACACACTCGCATAAACACCACTAGGAAACATACAGCAGGCCTAATTAACCGTTCAGTGTTCTACCCGGCAGTGTTTCCGCACGCGGGCCCCAGCGGCGCGTACAGTCCGGAGGCCACGATGGGCTACATGATGGACGGCCAGCAGATGATGCACAGGCCGCCGACGGACCCCGCGTTCCACCAGGGCTACGCGCACTACCCCGCTGAGTACTACGGCCACCATCTCTAATGCGCGGAATTGTACATGTGAGTATTCTTATTTCTAATTCTAATTCTAATTAGTTAATACGGATTTTGATTGAAACGAAGGCTTCCAGCCTTTGTGGAATGTGGATTGATTCTAGAAGCAATAATTTCTTGCCTTACAGCAGCAGTGTTATGTTCTAATGGTATGGAAAGGAAAGACAACTTAGTCCTCAGATATAGCAACGCATTTGTACGTTGGACAAAACCTATCTGGAGTTGATTACAGATGTCCATGGATGGCAGTAGCTACCTACCATCTCATGGACTGCTAATTAAATACCTTGCTAAAATTATACCTACTTACGATATTTAATATCGTCGAATAAAAAAATACAAAACCATTACAACAATTTTCAATAGCAAAACAAAAATGAAAAGCGCACTCTGTAATGCATCGCGCGTCACGGCTTGATTACAGTTTTCTAATTACGCGACATCATCGCCGCAGCAAAATGTATAATTTGTGTATCATTGTTCCAGATATGAATAACTCACGTCGTCCGGCGGCGGGCCGCACACGCCGCGCCGGACCGCCGCGCCGGACCGGCCGCGCGCCGACACAAACAGGAGAACGATGCTAAATGTACATAAACGCGAAACATTTTGTAATATTTGAAACAGTATACGATCTCCTAAATTAAGATTTAAAGTCAACTTTAATTATTAAATTAATGTAAATTTACGCGAAGTGACTCTGTGGACGCTGTATTATACGACTGGTGCAATCACCTACTATAAATAATAATAAATGAAACGGTTTTATCACTCGGAACTATAGAGCGACGTTGATGAATGTAACAATAAATGGTTTGATAGTTATCGTATAAATATTTATAGCTAATTGTGTATTGTTATTACGTAAATATAAATAAATAATTGAATAGTTGTAAGTTGTAACTATCACTGGAAGTACTGGGTCGCAGAAGACAGACGGTAATAGATGGGACTTTTGTAAAGGAGTTGTGTATGTAATAGTTATTTAGGTATGATTTATTTGTGAATAACTTTTGTTATGCGAGGACTCATCGTGGACGGCAGAGGCTGATCGATTTTCGGATATAAATTACTGTGTCGAATTGCTAAACAATGTCAGGCAAACGCTTCGTGTCCGGCCCAGAGAAGATCGGCCTCGACCGTGTGCGGCAGTCCTAACGCACTTGGGAGCAACCATCGGATGTTTTAAATGTAAAATTTTACTTAACCACTTCAGTTTGAACTGTCTCGCGTCTGTAACCTAAGCTAATTTATTCAATTATCGAGCTCAAAACGTAATTGTAGGTGAACGTCAATTCCTGGCATGCCTAACATTATATTGTCCGCGCAGTAGTTTTGTGATTTTGCTTTACAGGTGACATACATATCTTCGAATTATATATTATTATGTATCATATAATATACTATATTTATTATTACGGTGATATTGGGACTCGGATATCATAGTTTCACCTTGCCTTGGTGTTCAATAATGTAGCACAATTTGTAACCGATGTATACGATAAAAATGATATTTTACAATGTTAAATGCGATGAGATTTTTAGCTCTATATTATTGTCTTGATACCTGACAACGATTGCCTTCTACGTAAGCGGAGGATGGTGATGTTAAAGCTAATTAGGAACTTACTAATTATGTCAATGTCAAGTTATACGAAATATGAAACTGTAAACGTAAATTTTCTCGACTGAAAATTAGATTTGAACTTTCAAATTTCGAATTTCGGTCATTATTTTTTTAAAAGGAATCGCTGGAACCAATCGATTCGAGCTACGCGTGAACGAAAGTTGGTTTTGGCGCTTTTTTGTAAAGATAGATCTCCGTTCCGTGGAGTGCTATTGTCTATGGATGGAAGTACCGTTTGCGTTTCAATTGTGTTATCTATATTTAGATTTAAATGGTTGAAATATGTATATGTATAATGTACTACTGACCACGGAACCAAATATTTAGATATTTTTGAATCCTCACAATATTTGAAGGGTAATTTCAGATTACCAGCCTTAGCCATGTATACGAAATGGGAGCTATAAATTTGTCAAATTGGTCCCTAGCTACGGAATAACTTTGATAGTTTAAAAGTTATCCGAACTCAAGCTTTATTCTAGTGTAATATCTACCATTATACTTGTCGTGTTGCGATGTGATTGTTTCTATGGCGACACTGGTTTTTGGCCGATTACCACGTTCAAAATCTTGCCGTGTTTTATGGATTTTAAAATTCTAAATTTAGGTAATAATGCTTATTTTTTTAAATATACAATTTATAATTTTCAAAATAAACTCGAAATTATTTACAGAAGCTAGAAATAGATTAGGAAACCAATCACACCGCAACCTAATCATTTTAGAAAAGAATTGTTATCTTTTGTAAATATAAACATCAGTATACAATGAGTGTTCACTTTACTTTGTATAAACCGTTTATTTTCCAGTGAAGTTTCAGTATTAAAAGGATAATTTTGTGAGTTTGTAACGAAAGTGAATTCAACACCGGACTTTGTTAATATTACCCTATATTATTGTTAACGTCATCTCTTGTAATATATTTTATTAAGAGGAAAGTCTTAAATAGTAGCTGTTAGGTATTAATGTATTAATTGAAGAATTTTATTTTGATTTTTCTCTTTATTATATGTATATGTACATTATACATAATGAGTTTGGAAGTCATGGAGTTATTGTAAATATAGGAACTAATCAAGATGCGTCTCTCAGCGACATGACTCTATCGATCGACACGACAACAAAAATGTTAATTATATATTTGTATTGTATAATTTCGGCGAGGTACATATTATACGGAAGTATACTACACGAATTGTCTGGTTTATAATGTAAAGTTAGTAACACCGAATCGCTGACGGGACGTCGTGGAGGAAGGAATGTGTCGGCATTATGAATGCTACGAATTGTGTAAAAAATATTAAAAACTAAAAAAAATGTTTCGTTTTTCATTTATAAACGCTCTCATAATCATAACACATTTCCCTGTAAAAATAGATGATTGGTATAGTCATTTACTTGCTAGTGATAAAAAAATATAACTTATTGTTAAATATGAATAATTCAATCATATGTCATACAATGACAGCAAATACGTGGCAAATTAATTTTCCTAATTATGTGAAATACTTTTTCCACTTTTCCTTTCTGACATTTTCTACTTGCAACACCATTTTCATCCAATATTTTTCACACATACAAATAAACACTGCCAAAATGTTCACAAACAAAAACAAAACAAATAAAACAAGTACTTATCAATAGTTGAATGAAAACACCAGGCGCCCAGAACAGCGAAGCGGTTGGTACGTCGCTACGGCGTAGCTCGTAGCTCGTAGCGGGCGGGGCTCGAAAATGGCGGCCGACAGTGAGTAATGGCACTCCGGGACGGGTCCAGTGACGCGTGCTGCAGGGTTCGCACATTGTTCCAACAATTTCTTTTTGCTCTACAACAATAGTATGAGAAATAAGTCATTTGAAATAGGTCCTTTATTTGTATAAAAATACATTTGCGAAAAAAGAAAGTAAAGATAAAATAGGCACTTTTAAAGTATTTTATTGCCAGTGTATTTAAATAGGCTAATCTTATATCGATCTATCGACATATCGACTAAATCAATTTAACACGTAGCTTTGCTATTGAGAAACATTCATATTTTATTCTTTATCATCTATTTTAATTGAATATCAATTTTATCAATTTCTAATTAGACAGCTATAACTTTTAATATTATTATTGTTATTAACAAAATAATTTGATACACTATCGCTTATCGTCTATGCTTCATTAGAAAACAATATTGATGTCTTTATACTCTATTATTTATATTTTTAATTACAAACACAATTTATTTCACCTTTACTTTAAAGGGTTGATCTGCAAAGCACGTAATATTCACACTCTTTACAACCTTCACTTCACACCCTCAAGGACATCTGTGTTCTGAAACAAATTTAAAATATGAACTTGAAACACTTCATCATTCCCATTCGCCAAACGCAGCCCTACTTTTTTCCTACAACGGAGCAGTAAGCAACGCACCGATTGTATCGCTCGCGGATGCTCGGAGCGGCCCATTTGTCAACCTTAGCCCCCCAGGCCCCCCTCCGCCCCAGCGACAAAAGAAAGAGAACTCCAGATGAAACTAAAGCTATGCCAATTTATGTGGCCCTGGTAACTCGATGTGTGACGGCGTTCACGTAAAAGAAATGAAAAAACTAACGTCAACTTTTATTAGACCCAAGCTTCGCCTCTGCCTCGTTACACTGAATTCTTCAGCCTCCAAACTAGGGAATTTTCACAGAATTCAACCCTAGAAATAGAAAATTATGACGTAGTATCCATCTTGAAGTAGCTCTATTTTAATGCCTTGGAATGCTTCAAGCTATCGTTGGTTATATTGGCGAACAACCGTTTAGGCTTATACTCCACTACATAAGCCAAGTATGGATTGATAGACTCATACATCTTTGAGAACTTATTTTTAAACAATTCTCAAGTTTACAGTTTACAGCTTAAGTACATTAAAGATTATCTAATCTATCTATCTAGAATTCGAACGTGAAGCCCCACATTGAGTGAACAAATTTCAAACCAACTATCACTGCTATCATTTTTGTACAAAACACTATGGGAACACTCCAAAAAGTAGTCAACCGAGGTCAAATTTGATTTCAAAAGACCATTATTCAAATTACAAGTATGCGTTCGGAAGCACATCTACAGTGTACGCCCTCCTGACAATGCGCCCCCAAAGATACTGTGATATCTACACACTCAATATAAATTAGGTATTCGATAACACTACGCTCTTCATGTTATGCTTGCACCCTATTAATTGGTTCAATTCATCTACGTCAGATGAGACTGGAGATGCAGATTGTGTATAGTAACGGATAATTTTAGTATATACCTATTCGAATATATAAATATATGCACAGGTATATAAGCAGATAAACAATAATTGTAATGGTAAATAAATAAAAATAAGAACAACGTTCGTTAAAGACAGCATCTTTGATTCAGTATTTATTTACTAGGACATCATGACAACGTCTTCTAAACGAGGTAAGAACATACTAGGAGAACATGAACAAAATGTATTTGTTTCGAGTAAAAGTACCAGGCCGTCACTAGCCGTGTCAATATAAGAAGCAATACTAGGGGAGCATGAATAGAAAGAGAAAATTTTGCTCCGTACAAGTAGTATACTGGGCACCATGAAATCCATAAATCAGCATGTGTGCATCAAAAATGATACCGTATCTACCAGGGCGACATAAATTCAAAGCTAGGTGCTTTATATAAGTTAACAGACAGGACATGGACTTTTTGTGCCTAATTGTCTGTGGAAATTTACACTTGCAATATATATGATAAATAGATAATAGATAAAAATATATTTGTAAATTACCGTACACTTTGTTTTTGTATATGGTCAATATGGTCATTAACAAATATGTATTTAAATACATCCTACTCCATTTGCGTTTTGTTTCTACATCAGCAAAATGAAGTTTTAATATTTCGTGACAATGACACAATATTAATCCAAAGTATCATCGACACTGTAATAATAGATTTAATCGTAACATCATTTTACCTTGTATTTTTTGTTCAACTTATTAGTAACTTTACATTTATTCAAAAACTTAAGACTTAATGATAGTATTAACTTTTTCATGCCATTAATTAAATTATTTCTATTAATGAATTACACAAATAAACAGGTGTGCAGAAAATGGCTTCTTGTCAAAAAAGTACCAGGACGGCATAATCGAACCATACAACACACCCGTAACGTCGAGTGTAGCAGGCTGACAGCAAGTTCATTCCAGTTCACTTCTGTACCAGGCGGTCATAATACGCAAGCGATATTCAGCAATTACTACGAATTACGACATACACTGCAGAGAGCTTATAAACGGAATGTACATACAGAAACCATTGTTTAGAATTATTATGAACCCCGAAACCACGGGATAATCTAAATAATAAATATCGCTTCCCAGGTGGAATACCAGGGCGGCATGGCCACGCAGCGCTCGCAATTTCCGCGGGGGCTAATTTAAGACGGGCCCACGCGACATGTTTATTGGTTAATTAAAGTTTTACGCCGAAACAAACAAGTGCCTGGAGCGTCCGCAAATAAAATATAATTGCGTTAGAAATGCGTGTGTGCGTGTAAAGTTAATTACTGTGATTGGTCAATGTTTTCCTGTATAGGCTGTATTTTGTTTCATTAAAAATTGATTAAATTTTAATTTAATTTACTATGACACTTCGTATTGTAATTTAATAATTCTAATATACACGGATGTAACATCGGATACGTATAATATAATTATGTGCCAACGTCACAATTTCGCTACTATTTTAGAGTAGCTGTATTTATTTACATTGAGTTATATTGAGTGAAGAGTTGTTACAAAACGTATCATTAGTCATCTTAGATTTAACAGTGAAGGAAAATATCACAAAGAACTCAAACGTATGTAAAGACCACCTATGTAACCAGCAGTGCGACAATAGAACACTATTGTACCACTGCTGCTGTATTGTCATACTTCTACATACTACAGTGTGTAGTAGCATAAAATAAAATTAAAATGTAGAGAGCGTTAGTAAGGGATACTTAATAAAATAATATTTTTCCATACAACGCGTATTAACGTATTAATTGACATCTACAGCGCCAGGATGGACCAATGAACATACACTTGTGGTACCCATCAAAATCTTATATATAAAATTCTCGTGTCACAATGTTAGTTAACGAGTACCTATCCTCCGAAACGGCTTTAACAATTTTTACCAAATTTTATATGCATATTCAGTAGGTCTGAGAATCGGCTACTATCTATTTTTCATACCCCTGTGATAAGGATTTTTCACCCTTAACATTTTTTTATTTATATGGCAAAACGTTTGCCGGGTCAGCCAGTGTTGAATAAAAAATATAATTTTGTCAGCAAACTATATATGTCACTTTCAATGTCAACAAATATAAACAACACCTTATTATTAGAAAAAAATTAAACAATTATTTAAACCCTATTTATTTTGCAATCAGTACCATTTGCAAATCACCTGCGTAGGTACAGTCAACAAACAATAAGACACGATTTATCCGGCTCGATTACCGGATAATTAACTTTACAGCGGGCAGCCGACGCCTAATGAGATTTTGAACTAATCTTAATTTTCAGTTCATTTTTAAACTTTACTAAAGTAAGGTTTGTTTAAAATATAAATTTCTAAGTATATTTATTAGCAGAATTCGACCTTCTGAAGGTATGGATTTAAATTAAAAATTACCCAATTTTGGTGCCTATCGTTGAATGTACCTATATTATATATGAAAACTAACACTGATATATGATATATGAAAAAGTGCACAGACCCTGATTTTAATTTAGCTTCATACACTAAAAATCAACAATAAGAATGGGACAATATTGTGTTGATTATGACGATATACATATTATCTAAAATATATCCGATTTCTTTTAATTCTAACTCTATTTTATATGTACGTCGTTGGGATCATTGTAACATTGTCTATTTAATCCTTATAGGATATCACACATTTCCCTTCAAAGCTTGGTTTACTAAACCTCCATCAAGAAAGTATAACTAAGTATTAGACAGCTATATCAAGTGAATGGAGTGCTTAGACTATTAATTTAGTTAAGTAATTTACCGATTGGCTAGCAGTACACCTGTATCTAGCTAATGTCGAACTGGTAAAGTTATTTCAATAAATGTTTCCTTTCCTGGAGAGTTAGTTTCTTAATTACAATAATGTTATTATTTTTAGTATACTTCTAATATAACCTAACCTAAAAAACATCAAACACATGGTTTGGGTACCCGTTATGGTTACTAGTTACAGTTGAAAAACTCAAGTAAAATAACGAAAGTTTTCAATAAAAAATATTAAAAAATAACACTTGTTATCGGTATAATATTAGGATCTAAGATTCTAAGCCAACGCTTTCACAATCAGAATTGCTAACACCAACTTCCTTAGTCCTAGAACATCGTTAGAAACGGCTTATACTACCATTTGTAACTAAAAGTACTAAGTAAGTAATAATTCCAATAGGTCCTTCTCAAAATTATGAACAAAAGTCTAGAAAAGCTGTTAAAAATTATGCAAGCGACATTTAATTAAAATACTCCTTCTTCTAAAAAGAGTTTACCAGTCCAAAGTCGTTCGATTTTTATCAGAAATGAATTACTCTTACCAAGTTTAGTTACGTTCTTCGCTGACGATCTGGTAGCGATGCAGAGCCCTAAAATAACTGAATAACTAATCGTGACACGATGTAATCATCGGCCAGTTAAACGAACCATTAACAACGGACAGTAACCACCGCTAATGAATCATTGAACGTTATCCGTACATGATGGTATATCACCATCGTGTGTATCTGAATGTTATGTTGAGGGTGTTGACGATTCTTAAATGTTTCCGAATAATATTTGTGAAGAATAACGGAGCTTATTTCGTCATCAACACATTACTGCCCCTCTGCTGGGCTCAGGTCTCCTTTCAGAATGAGAACGATTAGGCCATAGTCCACCACGCTGGTCACATGCGAATTGGTAGACTTCACATTCCTCTGAAATCTTTTTTTAAGGATTTCTCAGTTGCGCGGTATCCTCACGATATTTTCGTTTATCGTTTAAAGAAGTGCTAATTAATTTCTAATACGCACATAACTTTGTAAAAACAGGTGCCTGGGATTTGAACCTCGGACCCGTCGATGAAGAGCCCAAGTTTCTTAACCACTAGGCTCTGTCACTACAGAGCTTATTTATGCAAGGTGATATGTTTCAACCAGGAAGGTTCCATTGCCACACGTATTTTAGTTCTTCCATTTCGGTGGACGGGTTTGGATGCCGACTGACTTAGATATGGCGACAATGTTAGTTCGCAGAAGTAGCAACATCTGTGATTCACTTCAGCACCGATCATCAACCCGTGGACATGATCGCCATTTACCATCAGGTGATATGGCTGTCTACTCCTTCATTTCATAATAAAACCTAAGGACAGGTTGTTGATGATAAGCTAAGAGTTAAAATGCAGTACCTACATTGCAACCTTTCAAAGATATATATAAACGCACCCAGATTATGAATATGCGTGGAGTTACGTACGCACGTAAATCGTGTTTCCATGCCATGCTATGCAGTAGCCTGGCATTTAGAGTCGTCCATGCGACCCATAACAAATGAATAAATTAAATGAACATTTGTAATACTATTAAAGAGCGTTACACGGAACATGAATAGATTAGTGTTCGTAGCATGTCCTTTATAAAATATTAGGACGTGTTACGCTTTAGCCGTCTTTAATGGACTATCTCGTTCCAACCGTTAATGGTTAATTTGCAATCAATTACGCACAGAAATATTTATATGTGGAATAAATCACGCGAACGAATGCGCCCGCCGGGAAGGTTATCTACGTAAATCATAATAATATGGAAAATGTGTACAACCTGTACACGTCGGTACGAGCTGGAATCGACGCCGGAGCACTCAAAGGCGCCCCGCTGAGCCCGCGCGCCGCGACATGCGCCTACCAGGCGCACAGACCGTGAGCCGGCTTTTAAACCGCTGATAGTGTAATAAATCGTATTTTAAAACCTCCCCCCTGCCTCTGCGCTCCTAGTACGTCCACGGCAACTATTTCACGTTAAATGGACCAAATAATGCTTTGATGGCGCGCGCTGGACTCTGTCCGCCGTTTTAACGATTTTTCGCTAGGAAATTTCCGTTTTCGTTGGAATTATTGTTATTGTTTGGCGCACCGCAGTGCGTTTCGGCTCCGTAATATCAACTTCCGGACGATAACTCACCGCTTGGACTTATTAATGACACGACAAATCCGGCCAGCGGAGCTCAGATGAATCCCGAATGTGACCTGCATTTGGAAAACTGCAAAGAAATATAGGTAAGTTAATTATAAATAAATGAAACTAAATTGTGTCGCACTAATAAATCATATCCATAAACTACTAATACCTTAAAATGCTACTTAATTACAATAACATTCATTCAATAACGTAAATTATTGCTCCTAACTAACTGGTTATAAAATAATATACAGTTTCTAAATTTACTTACAGAATTAAATAATTCTGTTTTAAACACAGCTCCGTGAACAAATAATAATACATTAGACGAAAATACATACAATATATATTTTGGAATCGTCGTTTAATTTAGACACGATTGTCTAACACTTGTATAATGTCGCCATGAATACGATGGCCACAAAACACGGCACAGATGGCGCCGGTGTCGCTCCGTCATGCCCGCGCCGGTAAATCAGCGGCACGCAGCGGACATCGCGGACTCGCGGGTACCGACTGAAAAAACCTGAACTTTACATCAATACAATATTATTATTATCTACTTCAATCCTAATAAGCCTGATAACCTTAAGACTGAAAAAGATCCAACCTCTACATCAATAAAATATGTACTATTTTTTACCTCAGAGCAGAGAAATTTTGGCTTAACAGAAATCGTGGTTCAAAGGTGGTAGAACGCTTCATTGTTCGACTCCGAAAGGACTTCGGGCAAACCTATTGCTGACAACAAAAAGGACACCTCTTTAAATAAACTTATCTTATTTACGCCGGACATATATTTTTGGCTTAATTAATTCAGATTGCTGTTTTCACAAACTTATACAAAAGTCATAATTTGCAGTTTATTGACTCAAATTAAAATAAGAATTGCAATTGCGAATAATATTGAAGAGCATGCAGTCTGCGTGAAACTAGTCGTAAGTGACTATCATGAGGCAGATTGCATATACTAGTCTTACCTGATGGTAAATGGCTACTGCTACCTGCTAATAGATAAACTTATAATCCTACCTGAAGTTGGTAACAAATACGTTGCTCCATTGCTAATGTTCTTCAAACATTAGCAGATAAAAGCTTGATCATTTCTGCTGACGCTACGCTAGTGAAAGAACGATCACTCCGAGTTGACGAGTGAAAAATTCGGCGGGCGACCGCGGTGCGTTACTCACTCGCGAATGGCCGACACCAACTGCACTCATTTAGCCGTGTTTAGAGACCTTTATGTTGCACTACCATACACATTATTGCAATATCCAACCATAGACAATACTATGCTATAGACTACTGGATCTACAATACAATGCTTGCAAGTGACAAATAGATTTTAAGCGATTATAATAAAAGGGGATATTAAATAAATAAATAAAATAAAATTTCATTTTTTCAGGCAACTAAAGACCCACATAATATGTGTTAATAACAGATTACTTATAAGCTGTGTTAGTTAAACGTTTGTTGTGTATTATTATGGACATAATCATCATTACAGATATTGTAGTCGCCCGTAACATCTAGAGTCGCCCGTAAGCCACCTGTAACATATGTAAGTCAAGACTTCTTCTGAAATCTGAATTTTTAATCAATCTTTTTTTTGTATTTTTGATTACGTACGACATTATCCAAATTCGCATTTTGTAAACCTTTTGAGGACCTGACAATAAATACAAAGAACAACCACTTGGTCCTCCGAGCCGGATATCCCCACTCCACTCAAAAAGTTGCAGCCGAGAAAACACAAATTGAAATAAATTTAATTAAGCCCCATTCATTATATCGTATCGATACATACATAAAACACATACCAATTTCTTTATTACCTCATTCCGATTCCGCCTGTGACGGCCATGTCAATATAAGAAACAAGATAGATGTCGCCACTTCACTACCGACTAATGAAAACGGTTCGGAATCTTAGCACGTAACTACCCTATTTTCACTCTTATTTCTTTTAAGTAATAGTTCAAAATCATATAGATTGCTAAAGTCGATGTCACCAATGTTACTATTGCGAATTTTCAGCGAAAATCGTACACGTGAATTGTTACTCTCTTGCGTCGTGATAAAATTTATAATATCTTTATTCTGGTGTATTATACGACCTTTTAAAGTTGTATAACTTCGATTGTTTACATCGTTGCATCTATTTCGCTCGCACACAATGCATTCGAGGTTGTCTGTCTCGCTCTACCGTACGTGACTGGACATTTAGATGCTCGCTTCGGGCAGATAATAGCTGGTCGGTTTGACAATAACATTAGTTCGGATAGGAACCGCTTTGATTGGATTATTGAAAGATCGACATGCAGTGATTTATGACAGGCTGGTCAGTGATGCCGCAAATTTATGGGATTTTCCGTAAAAATCTGAAACTATAAAAAAGTGGCAGAAATCTTTATTGTTGTAATGGTATAAGAAATGGTGCTCATAACTTATAAAACCAAATAAATATTAAGGATGTAAAAAAGGTGGTAGAACCCCTTGTGGTGTGACAGCAGTGACCCCGAAGCTAAACCTAAGAAGTGTACTTAACACTTCTAAAAGTGTTTAGTTCCGCTGTATTTTTTTTGAGGGGTTTGACAAGGTGGTATGACAATAGATAGCTCCAAATAGATGTCTAATCTTATTTACAGATGGCCATAGATGGCAGTGGCCCTTGCCATTAGATAGGCCCTATACTCAAATACATTCACTTCATAAAAATGGCATATAAAGATAAATTCTAATATAATCTAGTTCTAAAAATAAAGTACCTAATGTCGTCATCGTCAACACTTTATTACCATTGCTGGACGTAGTTTTTTTTTTAATTGCAAGAGCTGGTCAAACGCGTTACCAAGTGTAGACTGACAGTATTTTGAGGTATAGGTAGGTGGGTATAGCTTTTCTCACCACACGAGCCTTAGCCCTCTGAAATGAAAAAAGAAATAATTGCGTAAAATGGCTTACATTGGTTTTTAAGTTCATTTAGTAACACCTCTATTCTTAAATTTGTTTTTTCATGCCACTGCACTTAATTTACCAAAAAGGACATTGAAATTAAATTTACAACGAATAGTGTTATTATTTTATTTAATATTAACAATTCCTTATTTTCAATCCGGATAAGACAAGAGTTTCTACTGAACTTAGCTACATTATTGTTTTAACCCTTAAGGACTAAAACTTCTCAAAAAGCATACGTTTACCACACCGTTCAAACCAGTTTCTACTGATACCCTTACCATAAGTTTTTACGTTTTGACAAATATGACTGTTTTTGTATTTGTATACGTATTGGCCCATACAATTTCCAAGTTCTGACACAATCCGCTAGGGGCGCTGATTGGAAATTATATGGGCAAATACGTAAACAAATACCAAAACAGTCATATTTGTCAAAACGTAAAAACATGGTAAGGGTACAGAACACAACATCGATGCACTGTTCCGCTATCAGGCTAGAGTTTAGCCTTCAAAACATCTTAAACTCATCCCACTCAACTGCATAACACCCCAAATATGCATGGGGTACAGCAGGCCCACTAGTTGAGAACTAAAGTTAAATTCGCGAGTGATAGATACGCGGCGCTCGCGGAATGTAATTTCCACACGCTCCCTCCGACACTCACCACCCACCCTGAACGGGAGGTTGTAGTGATATTTTGAAACTAAATTGTATTTTGACTATGTATTTTAAGGTATGAAAGTAGGATTCGGTTGCTTGGTTGTGAGCAGTTAAAACTACGTATGGACATCTGCGATTAACTGCTACTTACTGAGAACCAACTGGAGGCCAGACAGATGCATTGTCTACCTGCCTTCCTTTCAAGTAACAAATAGCATTACTTGACATTCCAATTACGTATAAAACTGACAAATATAGGGCAGACATAGATAGATAATCTGGCAAGAAATTATTCTTTCTACACCTTTTACCTAACACTGAGAGAACCTATAGAACGTAAAATATGTAGATTTTGGTTAATACTCTAAGACATAAATTAGGTCGTCGATATTGCCAAATGACTAGGTATAAGTAAATTGAAAAAAATATAAATTATAGATATCCTCTTTTCTTTCGGAAATCTGTTAAAATAGAAAATTAAGAGCTAAGAAATCATTATATTTTTATTTATCAGTAGCATAGATTTGTAAAGATTACTCACTCCTAACAAGAAAATGTACCCAGTTTTGAGAATTGAAATAGTTGCGTAAATAAGTTTTGCCACGTCTCCGTGCTAAAATGTCCCTAAAATATTTGAAATAATTATTTATTTATTATGTAAATTACGCGTATTATTTATTCGTAAATTTTCTCTAAAAATGTTTTTATTTGTCAAGAATTAAAAAAAAAATAAGCCGTTTGTGGCTTCATTCAATTTCAATGCGGCGAAGTATCTTTACTAATCTATGATCAGTAGCTATAATGGGATTTACACGAAATTATTTAAAGCAAAAGTGTCACTTTCGTCTAAATATTTTTAGTGTTTACCACGAAAATATCCGGAACAAACACTTCAATAAGACAAAATTGTATTATGATTCTTAAAGTAGATAATTTACTAATATTACTTTTCCGGCGCAGTGGTACAGTCAACGAACCGCCGCCCACACGATATTCTAATAAGGAATATGATCTTACTTCCTGTATTTACGATTTATAAATATAGGCTATTTTGCATATTCATAATAATATGATGCTTCGTTTATATTATGAAGAGATGCGTTGAATATAATCTTGGGAACTTCCGCTTTTAAATGTTTCCACGTCAATTTTATGAAATTTCTTGATTTTTTCGGAACAAATCAAATTAAAATGTAACAAATTCGTATCTTCTTTCTGCATATATATATTTCTAATTTGCATCGACTTCTGCTATATTACACCTCTGCATTACCTATTTCTGTCTAATAGCAACAGTGCAAATGGCTGCTTTATTTCGGTTTGGTCCAGGGCGCCGGGTTTTTATTTGGTAGAACCCTCTGTGGTTTGACGCCGATGGCAACACCGCCACACCTATTTTTGCTCCAGCTCAGTCCTCAGGGGTAGCGGCGCATCTGTGGCCAGCCTGAGATAGGAATCTAATCTTATCTGGGGTTGATTACAAATGTCCACGGGCTACATTAGCCACATACCATCAGACAGACCGCATGTTTGTTTGCTATTTTATATTATAAAAATAATCTTCCACGTACAGTATGTAAGATTCAAGCAAATTTCCCCCACAGCTCCCGGTCCACCACCCTCGCCTCTCACGACGGATGCTCCGGAAAATTGCTACAATGATTGTGAGCGGGAATTCCGAAATGAAGGAAATGTACTTAAAGCGGGCGCGACGCGATACCCTGACGTACTCTGTTATTTCTAGCTCTTCAACGTGGGAATTGGTTTTGAATAACATATAAGTAGGTTCTTACTGTATCGCTTAAGAAGAGACGGTTACCGAAGTAAATACTTTGATATTTTTTATGAAAGTAGTAGTTTGGGTAAAACATGGTCAAGTCGCCCTCGACTAAGACCGATAACCTGAAGAAGACAGCAGGAAACTTAAACTCAGAAAGCACAGCACTGGTTGGACTCGAACTTAAGTCTAGCAGAGACTTACGTCTAGCAGAGGATCTTAAAAAGTTAATGGATGTAGATATTTGTAAAGTAGGAAACAGGCACTCAATAAACATTGGACGCTTTGTAATTTTATTTTTCTTACCTCTTAAACATGTCGACTTCTTAAAAGACTAAGATGGAATGATAAAACTAAATGTGCTTAGCCCAACTATACAAATGGTGGAATTTACTATAAGAGTGGTACTGTATTTTAATATTAATCGAAATTGCCAAGACAAATTTTAAATTATCACAAGCCGTTTTCGAATATAAAACCTTCTTATTTCTTTATGTGCAGACCTAAGACAATAATAATATATAGTTATGTACGTACTGGTATAACATAATTAAACTCGTATTTGCAATATGACTATATAGATTGAAGATGTTAATCAAACCGCTTAAGACATTAAAAGTCTGCCTTCTGCCGGGAGAGTAGGAGACAATCAAAAACACATTAGAGCACACCCCGACAGCTCACCTAGCCGCTAGACTGGCTGAATAAATAGCTGGCACTTAACACCACACTGCCTGAACGGGATTAAGAATAATTTATTTAAATGTAGACAGTTGTCAATGAAATTGGCGGGAATCATACGTAACTAATATAAATAAATAAATAAATATGGCCTTAAAAACTATTATCTATTGTATAGACGTCACATTCGCGAAAATTATTTCATTTTTAACAGACTTCAAAAAAGGAGGATATTTAATCTACCTATTTATTATGTAGATAAGTATAGATATCTCACCGCCTTGTAATTGAAGGAAGCCATTAAATGACATAGATTTGTAAAGATACTTCGCCGCCTTGAAATTGAATGAAGCCACAAACGGCTTATTAGTAAGTTCTTTTTTTTTAATTCTTGACAAATAAAAACATTTTTAGAGAAAATTTACGAATAAATAACTAATACTGCGTAATTTACATAATAAATAAATAATTATTTCAAATATTTTAAGGACATTTTAGCACGGAGACGTGGCAAAACTTTTTTATGTAACTATTTCAATTCTCAAAACTGGGTACATTTTCTTGTTAGAAGTGAGTAATCTTTACTAATCTATGTTAAATGACTGCTGATAATTCTGTCAGCCGTTTAATGAATGTCATGGTGTAATTTGCGCGGAATAATATTTAGTACAGGATCCCTAGTATAGTTTTCATCATTTATTAATAACAAGCTGATTTTTCGTGAGTAGCTTCGTTTCGACAAGACGCCCAACATTTTTCCTTACAGCAATGTTGGTAAATGGTAGCTTGATGGGGCAGCAAGGATAAAATATGTTGACCGGACGAATTCTAAAAATTTATTACTAACCAAATTTTTCTTTGTCAATTATCAAGATAATTATTTAAATAACGTGAAAAAATATTTGTCCTACAAAATATAAGGTTTTTATTAAGGCGTCCCCCCTCTCCAACATGTATCATAAACAAGGCCATGAAAAATAATTACTAACCAGCTGATTTTTTTTTTATTGGCTGTCTACCATTTACATAGTCTACCATGCACATTGTCCTACAAATTACATGGTATGTCATCTCGGACCTACACTTAAAAGTTGTAGTACTAATACTTAATGTAAAAATAATTAGTATCAAGCTGAGTGTTCCAGAATAACTTCGTTTTAATGAGACGCCCAACAAATTCTCGTACGAAAGTTCTCGATTGTGGTTTATAACTAAAATAATAGGGATGAAATATGTTGATTTGACGAATCAAAAAAAAATATTACTAACCGATTTTTTTTTATTAATTATCGAGACAATTATCTAAATAACGTGAAAAAATATTTGTCCTACAAAATATAAGGTTTTTTTTAAGGCGTCCCCCCTCTCCAACATGTATCATAAACAAGGTCATGAAAAATAATTACTAACCAGCTGATTTTTTTTTTATTAGCTGTCTAACATTTACACAGCTTACTACCCACATTGTCCTACAAATTGCGAAGTACGTTATTCCAGTCCGCCAGTTTTATAGTTTATTTATATTATATTATAGTTAAATTACAAATCTTGTAGGATTAATAAAAGTTACCCTTTTTTTTGTAGGACATTGTTTTATTTAGATAAAAATTATATTATCCTATCACGTGATACCTTTGTCCTACAGTTACTAATAAAAAAAATAATCCTGCGGAATTAACATCTTTTCAGCGTAGGTCCGAGATGACATACCATGCAATTTGTAGGACAATGTGCTTGGTAGACTATGTAAATGGTAGACAGCCAATAAAAAAAAATCAGCTGGTTAGTAATTATTTTTCATGACCTTGTTTATGATACATGTTGGAGAGGGGGGACGCCTTAATAAAAACCTTATATTTTGTAGGACAAATATTTTTTCACGTTATTTAAATAATTATCTTGATAATTAACAAAGAAAAATTTGGTTAGTAATAAATTTTTAGAATTCGTCCGGTCAACATATTTTATCCTTGCTGCCCCATCAAGCTACCATTTACCAACATTGCTGTAAGGAAAAATGTTGGGCGTCTTGTCGAAACGAAGCTACTCACGAAAAATCAGCTTGTTAGTAATAAATGATGAAAACTATACTAGGGATCCTGTACCAATTGACATGCACAGTTAAGACACGAAATCTAAGAAAAAGTGCGAAGAAATATCGTTTCATTCGTAAATGATCTAAAAACTACATTTTTTAAATACTTTTCAAATACGAAAATAATTGACAGTGACAATTGTCAAAACGTTACATTTTCTTGTAAGGGCGAGTAATCTTTACTAATCTATGATTTATTACCTATGTGTTATTTCTATCTTTAATCGTTTTGTAATATTAGGTATTGTAGGTTCATATAAATTAAATTTTCTCTCTTTTTATAACCAAACAAAAAGAAAAATACAGTGACACATTTAGAACAGAAAGGGAACCGCTTAAATATTTGATCCCAGAAGCGGAGGCAGCTTCGAAAAATCTCATGTTCTGTTTGAGAGAAATCCCGGTAAATAATATATTTGAATTGTTCGGTGAGTTTAAAACAGCGGTTTTTATTTCCGCCATCATGCATTTTTAACTTCAGTTGTTTGTAGAGCTTGTTTTTTCTGTATTTACTGATGTTTTCCTTTTATAACAATGTTTGTCGAATATGTATAAAGGGTACATGAACAAGTGAATTAGGTATTAAGTACTTATATATAGTTTGTTAAATTAGACACCCAAAATAAGTTAAACACATTAATCAACCTTCACAATTATTTTACTCGTATATTTTTAAAATGTTTACTAAAAGCATTTTTGAAATATTTTCTTTTGTATAAAATAACATACAAAATATCTGCAGTTATTTAATTAAGTTTTTGTAATCTTGTTAAATTTTGTACGCTCACAAGTTCCCTGCGTTCATTTCATAAAACGTTACCAGTAACGTCATCTAGTAGCTAATAGCAGAACTACAACGCTACTGGTAACTTCTAAAATGGTTCTAATCTAAAACAGAAGCTTACTTGTACGATCATATTTTTCTTATTTTGTTTGATGGGTAGGTATTATAATTTAAATATTGTATTATAATACTTATAATTACTTATTATGGTCCCTGTTTTATACGTAGACGGAAGGCATTATTGAAAAAATGTAGAATATTGGAAGAAGGGTAGTACACGAACGGATGAAGTTAAAGATTTGATAACTCTTTATGGCAGTGGCACCACCGGCGGCGGCTACACTTGTTCCTATCTTATATTAAGTATAGCATCAGCTCATACATTGTTTGCTAGGAAATATGAGGTTCAATTTAGCATCAAAGGTTGCGACGCATTCCGGCGGACTTTTGGCCGTGTTCCTACTAGCATGAAACGGCAGGAACACCTCGGTCAAGCAAACACCACCACTTAGAGATGTTACAAGGCTTGTGTTTCTCATTGTTCTCAAGAGAGTTGAGCATGAATATCAGAATTTTGCTTTTACTCTTGGGTAACTATGACCCGTGATTATGCAAGTGTAACTACACGGCCTTGTCGGGAAGATTTGAGTCGTAGTACCGTATCAAATCGTGGTCCTATAATGCTCTAGTATTTAGAACATTTAAACTGTCTATCAAAGTACCTAATTATGAAAAGGAAATAAGGTAAAACTAAAAATAAAACGTTAGCATCATCAATCGTCTAAATATCGTTAAAAAGATATTTGAATTATTTAATAGCCCTTCCAATCTAATAATAATCTTTATATATATATATTTCTTACGTGCGTGTGTATGTCACTGAACTCCTCCTAAACGACTGGACTGATTTTGATGAAATTTGTTGTGTGTGTTCAAGGGGACTTGAGAATGGTTTAGTTTCACAATTTAGTTCGTGGGAAAAGGTTTTTTAATAAATTTTTAATTCGGCGATAAACGGCCTTTCTATTTACACACCTGTTTCAGCATTATTAGCTATTCAACAATCAACCCCATTAGAGTACTATAAGTAAAGAAAGTTTCTTTACAAAAACCTTTATTGAAGTTGTAGGTACTTATTTTCGCTTTTTTGTAAAAATAATAGAGTGCAGAGAGGTAGAGTGAATTTTATTTAATTGTATTTTTTATTTTCCTGTTCTCCTGTGGCCATTTCCTAACATTTACCAGTAGTTTATGGACATAATACATAAATTACACGAGTGAAACCAGATAGTCACTCATAATTAAGTGGTACGAAGTTCACCGGGTCATCTAGTAAAATATAATTTCAGAAATATACCTACTTACCAATTACTGTATGCCGCAAAAGTAAATTAACTGCCGTAAAAAAAAAACCTGAAAAACACAAACATTGGAACAAACGGCGCTGAAAAAATACAAATAAAGTATATAAGGGCTGATCAAAGGGTTCGAAGGCTAACCGACGGATGTATTTACATACGGGGCGTCAAAAATCAAGTACCTACCTTCAGTTAAGTAAATGCAGGTCTCTTGAAAACTATGTGTTGCATTCAAAAAGATAAACTATTAGCGATGAGAGAATCGCAAAATTTCTAATTTAAAAATTATATTTTTTTTATTAATTATTTGCATGATAAAAAGTTCATTTGGATGAAACTTTCCCTAAAAGATAAAAAAACCCTTACAAGGGAGTAACATGTACTAGATTTTTCTCATTAAAATACTTAAGGACCAAAAAAAATAAAAAATCTCAAAATCTTACATCTTCCATGCTGAATGTTTTATTTTTCTTAAATTACGTACATACTTGTTCTATGCTAATTAAATGTTGCAACTATGTGTTAAGTTATGTTCTATATAATCCTACATAGGTACCCATTTAAGTCTGTCAGTATTATCAATAATTTCCCTGACTGAAGTTAAATTTCAGTCCAATTCCTTAGAAAGAAAGAAAGAAAGAAAAATTTATTCGGATAATTGCAACATAAATGATATAGAGAGATGAGAGAAAATAAAAATAACATAAAACAAAAGAAAAAAAATAAATAAAAAATAAAACAACAACAAAAGGACAATAAAACGTACAATCAATTATTACAATAAAATGTGTTGCAACGACCACGAAAAGGGACAAACTCAGCATGTGCCACGTGCAGGTAAACTGCGTCGTGGCTCTGATTTTCAGTTTGCCCCCTGCGTCTGGGCTGCTCGGACGGCTGATTCACACATGCCGTCTGTGCCTTTTAATTAGGTGCCTTAGGATAATCCAATTACTTCTTTACAATAAAACCCCTCATTTCCTCGCTTACCTCGACGTGATCGCGCGACACTCTCCTCGCAACTACATCACAGTCAAACCAGTGTTCCAGCGGCGGGATCAAAGGATCGTCGATGCATGCGCAAGCGCATTGTACATTGTACGCTAATGCGCACTGAGACGGACGGACGGATCTGCATGCGACCATTGTGTATACATAGGACCGTGGGAGTTTGTGATATTTACGTAACTTTTTAGGATATATAGTAGACGGAAAGATTTGTAGTGACGGCGTTTTTCAATAACGAGATAGGGTTTTTTCCTGCAGTGTCAGGCGCTGTGTTCTATTTTGGAGGGTGTGGCACACTTGGGTACATGTGGCGTTCCATATTAGTTTATAGGAGTAAAAACGAGCGGTAGTAGGCCATGAATCTTTCTATATGTAGCTAGCTTCATTATGGGTTACTTATTTGGAAGGTAGAATTAGAATAGTTAGACCGGCGAGGTACCACTGGCACACCTATTTCTAACATGAACTAAGACTATCTGTGAGCTATGTGATATTTATATGATTGGTGCAGTAAACGAACTTGCAGTCCACCGTAGTGAGACATGTCTCCCATACCAAATCCATATGGAATAAGTACTACTTGAAGCCGATGAAGATGATCGCCTCATACCTAACTATAGTCCGATTCATAATTAGGTGTCCAAAATGTAAACAAAGGTGTTGACCTATCAAGAAAATACGTTTCTCATACTGTAATAGTATTTTGACAATGACATTTCTTTGTTTACATTTTGGACACCTAATTATGAGTCAGAGTATAGATGATAATATGAGTCAGCTGGCATCCACACACTTCGACCTAAACGCAGAAGGTGGTGGTGGCACCTTTCCGGTCAAACCATACTTTTTCTACCACCTATCTATCAGCCAGGTGGCCTATCTATCAGGAAGGTGGTAGAAACATTTGTGGTTCGACTCCGGCGGCACCACCGCCACACCTATTTCTACCTAATAACAGCAGTGTTAGGCGCTGCTGTGTTCCGGTTTGAAGGGTGTGGTAAGAGAGACAGACTTTTCCGAGGCGTTCCAGCTTAGTCCTCAGGGGTAGCCGCGCATTTGTGGCCGACCTCGGGTGGGAATGTCCGGTCCTATCTGGGGTTGATTACGTATGTAGCGGCAGTAGCCACTTACCACCAGGTGGACTGCATGCTCGTCTGCTACTCTATGTTATAAAAAAAGCCATTGTTAGTTAATTATCTAGTTAGGTAGTTACATCGCTAATTAACTTAGTTATAACGACAGTTGCTAACTGGCTCCGTAATCTTCATCATCAACCTATTACTGTCCCATTGCTGGGTACGAGTCGCCTCACCGACTGAGAAGGATTAGGCCACACTCTACCGCGCTGGCCAAGTGCGTATTGGTAGACTTCACATACCTTTAAAAACTTTTTTTTTAATTTCTCAGGTATTCAAGGTTCCTCGCGATGTTTTCCTTCATCTTGCTTAACACGTTAGCTGCGGAACGCGGCTTAAAACACCTCGTCCATGTCTGGTCGTTATAGCGGTAAGAAAAAACTTTAACTTCTCTGTGGTGCGAGAGGCATAACTTCCGTCTGGTTCAGTGTAGGAGAGTGATAACTATATGTTTGTGATGTGCTACTGATTCCTAGTTCTATGGTACACCAATCTAATGTCGGGTTGGTTAGACCTCGTGCCGCACTGAACAAATAATAATGCTAACACAGTGCGGAACGAGGTTGCGAACGCCTCGTTTCCCCACGCACCTCGTACCGCACCCCACGCTACCTTCACGTGGTTAGTGTTGTGCAACGCAGTCGAGGCTGTCTTTGTGTTGAAAATTATCATGTCGAAACGTTGCCGAAAAAAGTTGATCATGGAGGAAGATGAAGAAAAACCGGTTGAAAAATCTGAGCCAAAATCAGAATACAGGAAGATATTTCAAAAACAGGTAAGTCGCAAATATACTCTGTCTAGGTGAAAGTCCAGTAGTGAGACTTGGCAGGCTAGGCGTATATCCGTATAGTAAGAAATTACATTATAGATAATTACGTTTCCTCTTATGGTTCAAACAAAAGTTAAGTAGCTACATTATTGATATAGGAAACGTAGGCAAAATCGTTACCGAGTATTCCGATTACTCTTTACCCTAATCTACTCGCTCCTACTTTTCAGAATCCACTGCAAAGAAAGCACGTCATCTCGATAAGGGTCCAAAGAAGAAGAGATGTGTCGGACATTGTTGACATGTCGTGAGGCAGACAAAAAAACCAAAAAAAAAATCTCACGGAATGCACTGTTTGCAAAAAACCTTAATGTCTGAAATGTTTCAATGAAAAACATCCATAACTTTTCCCCTTTTTGTATTCATTCTGTCCATAACGTTGATAAATAAAAACAATAAAATAAAATCGATATTTATTTTCCCATCACTAAATTATATCGAAACCTGCCATTTTTCAGTGCGGGCCGAGGTGCATTAGACCCCACATTTTATTTTACCCATAGAATCTAAACTAACTAATTTGACCAAGGGCGGTGGCAGATCTAGGTTAATCAACTCATTGTTAATAATAATCAAGACAAAAGCCGTCCATTTTATCTTATTTGGCGCTAAAAAAAGGATTTTAGTCTCCTTCGGGCGGTGGGATTTAATACGCCTCGTGCCGCCACAATGTCGGGTATAGGACGAGGTTTAAAACAACTCGTAACGCAGTAATGGAAAGTACAGAAAAATCTGTGCCGCAGGGAACGTGTTAAACAGCAAATGATAAATTTCTAATATGCACATAACTTTGAAAAATCAGTGGTACGTGCCTGGGATTTGAACCTCGGTCCCTCGATCAAGAAGCTTAGTTTCTTAAGCACTAGACTATCACTGCTTTTTTAAAATAAGTAATCTTCATAACAAGCACTGTTTCATTTCATAAATTAAAAAGAACATATTGAACAACCTAAAGTTATCGAAGTATTAGACTTGCATAAAAATTGATTAATTCTTTCCTTAACTCAAAATGGAAGAAATAATTAAGTGGTCACCCCGGGCTGCGCTGTAATTAGGCGCTTAGATTCCAAATTAGGACCCCAGGCGATAGGTACCTACTAATAATTAATTACGACTCTTAATTTCTTTCGGAGTCCTATTACAAAATTTAAAAATTGTAGATGCTATATACATTATGTCTTTTTGAACCGGTCGAAACAAATGTCCATTATCACCTAACCGGGATTCGAATCTACGTCCGACATAGGATTTTTATATTAATATTTTTATATAATATGCATGCAGTCTATCCGATTAGTAGCTACTGCCGTCCATGGACAACAGTAATCAACCCCAGATAAGATCAGATTCCTACCTGAGGTTGGGCATAGATGCGAAGCAACTGCTGTTATTAGGCAGAAATAGAAGTGGCGGTGGAGCCTGCGGTCCAACTACAAAAAGCTCTTTAGGTTATATTTAGATAATTATAAAAAAATGAAAATCTAATTTATATCTTGTACATTAGTAGATACTTAAAATGAATTTTATAACAGTCAATAAGTAATCTTGTTAAATTTAATCATCTTTGTGGAAACAGCTACATCCTCCATCCATCCAAGCTAACGCGCCGATGACTGATGACTTTTATTGAGAAATAACACGAGTTTTGACGGTTCGCATTAACGTTCCATTAAGGTGAACGTGAAATAAGAAACAAAAAGTCAATTATAATTACTAAAAACGATGCGGGTTCGTCGACCCAAGAACAAAAGCCTTCCGCGACCCGTCGAACCCGCGATCGTGATAGCCTATGTAACTCATTATATCCGATTTAATTTTATATTTCCAAGCGTCCATTAGGGCTCCATTCACGATCAGGCATCAAGACAGCGCGCCCGTGCCCGTGTGTGCATTTTAAAAAATAAAAACAAAAGCGCGCGCTCGACGAACCTACTCTTGTCTGTGGTTCGCGCTCTATCCCTCTCTGCCGCCATACATGACGTTCCCCATCCCTCTCTGTAAGCTATAATAAAACATAATTGGTTTTAAATGGATAGGATTGGCGATGCGGAGAATAATAACCGAAGAAGCAATTTACCGTCGGGCGGAGGAGCGCACCTCACTTATTAAGGTTCCCTTCTCAAAAATTACTCTATGCATATTTATAAGAACGTTTTGGTGACCGTAGACGAGTACTTAATTTTCTGAAACGAAGCGTGATGTCGATTAAGAACAACCGTAAAGTATTTTGGGTGCGTTCAAATTTAAATATTTACATGGCTGTCATTAATTTTACTGATTTGTAAAGAAGATTGTATCTCTGAGGTGTTTCTTAATTTTCCGTTACCAAAGGAAGAACAAAGACTAAACAATGAGTATTAGACAATAAATAAAACACTCATTTACATTACTTTATAGTTTTTTTTTTACGTTAAGTGTATCTATTTAAATATGTAATATGTAGGTATATTGTAAGTCTGAGTTCAGTGGAGAACCCCACGCAGGAGGGTAGGTTTTCGGTAGGAAGGAGGTTTTGATCGTATTCTTTACAGTTACTATTGTTTTGGGTATTACAGAGGGTATATTAGACCACTACCAGATAGCTATGTAGGCACCTTTATTTTTTAGCGTTTTACGTAGTACGCTAACTATATCAGGGATACAGGAAATAACTGCACAACATACTTACTCACAGAATGACATACCTATTTTCTTTTAATTAATTTCATGGCCTTGGATTCTATATTTTCAGCCAATACGTATAGTTTAAGACACTTATACTTCATCGTTATTTGTATAATACTCAAAAGTGACGTCCATAACCATCATCGAATTTTAAAAAATGCATCTAACTTGAATGACATTTAGATTGTAGGACCCATTACTGCCCTTGACGACAAATTGGCGCAATTCTTAGAAACATCATCTTGCTATATGACGTCATCTTCAAACCGGAACATAATACCGTTAATGTTATTGCTATAGGATAAAAATAGTCGTAAAGCGGTGCTCCTACAATCATATCATGAACAGCTAAAGTTGAAAAAAAAAGTTGCCTATGATTTATTTTTCTTGATTGTTCAGCGAATCTGTTTTCGTAGCAACGCACGCAATGTGCCATAAGAGGAATGACGCACTCTTTCTTTTATGAGTTATGTATTTAAACCCATAGTTTAAGAGAAGAAACTGGACGAGCCTGTAATGTCTGCAGTATCAACAGCAAACGTCCACTTACCAACCACTTAACTTTTACACACAGGAGCAGCTTCCCTCAAAAATTACACCGCACATTATGTAGCAACATGTGCATAGATGTGAAGATGCGATGTTGATGGTCGAGGCGTGGTCTGCGTAGATGTATATTAGTAAATTATTTCTGCGAAATGAACGCGGCAATTAGGCCGTAATTGCACGGCACCGCCCGCAGACCGGCGGCCCGGCCGGCCGAGATACACTCCGATAAAATACTTGTTTATGCCCTACGTTCCCGAACTTAACTGATGGAACCCTTTTAGTTTTGACGCCAAATCTCTCCCATATATTCCGCGAATTCCTAAAATATCCCGCGCATTTATCAGAGGAAAAAGTTTAATAAACCCCGCACAATCCGACACAAAATACCTGGCAGGCTGCCGATTATTTGAAAGAGTAAAAAACGAAATCAATCCGATTTATCCCTCGCCTGTACTCGTCCTACCTACGGAGCGCAGACCTCACTCAATCAGAACTGCGCCGATCAAAATGCAAATGCGTACATTTTAGTCGTTTTGCGGCCGCAGGATGGGGCCACCATAAACTGGCAACAAATTATACATCGGTTTTATTTTTAATTGCTATGGACGAGCCACCGTCTTCGCCAGGGGCCTACTGACCCTTCTATTTTTTGAATTATTGCGCCCAGACACGTGATTGGCCGCCGTGGAAGCGTTAACGTTCAGTACTTCATATTTATTAGTGTTATGTTCGAGTGGGGCGACGATAAAATCTAAAATGAATTATGTTTCTGTAGAAAGCTGTTACGAATATACCTGTCCTTTTTCAAAATTTCCTCCACAGGGAGGGATTAGGCGGAAGTGACAAGTGCGACAATATGTAGAGCATGCACTTTAAAAAAATTAACATTAATTTTGCGGGAAACTCTAATCATAGGTATTGGCTGGCGCATTTAATGAGTCAACATTATGCAGTTAATGTCCTCGCAGACTTAAAATTCTGCTGACCTAAAAATGAATAGACCTAAGTGATGGTAAAATGGTTATGTTAGTGACACTTTTAAAACAATAATATCGGCATTTAGATAACCCATGTCTATGAAATGTTGACTGAGACCTTTGATCATAATTTTTATAATCAAATCATAAATATCATAAAGTTCGTAGGTATCTAAAGTGCAGTGCTCTCGCGTCGATGTAACTTATCTTTTTATTTCTTTGTTATACAACAGAAATACAACTGGGCATGCAGTCAATTTGATGGTAATTCAGTGGCCACTGCTATCCATGGACATATGTAAGCAAACCTGTAGTATTCAAGTGATTTGGATTCCTAATCAAAATCTGACGCAAATTTTGCTATCTATGAGGGCAAAGAACGCTTTATGTTAGTTTCTGTCCCTTATCTCAACAAATCTAAGCAGGACCTAATTTAAGCATACACGTAGCAAGCAAGAGAGTATGAGCTGAGTTAATCATTATTTAAATTATTTGTAGTACAGAACTTTCGAAAATTGAGATATTAATATAACTGCTCAGTAAAAAGTGTGGTCTTCATTCTTCAATAAAACGGTCTTGCTTTTATTATAGTAAATAGTAGGCGTGTGCTTATTGGACAAATTATTCTAATTAAAACCATGCTGTAAACAATCTCATCGAAAATAAAAACGAAAAATACCCTTTATCCGAACTGAAATCATTGATAACGTTCAGAAATGTTATTCTAACTAGCTGTCACTTTACAACGCGTTTCTGAACGCGACCGAAATGTCAAAATAAACAATGACATAATCACACCGTGATCGGAGCGCACTTTACGATTTTGATCACAATAAATTTAAGCGCGAAACTAAACGAATGTAATTGTTCTATAAAAATAGTTTATAAATAAACACAGTAATCATGTCTTACGCTATGATGCGCCATTTCCGTCGTACCGTGCTATCGTCGCAGCAAATTCGACTGGAGAGCACTATGACGAACCTAACCCAAGAAGACTTCGTGTACCGACCACCCCTGGCCCAGTGGAGTAAAGTTATAAGAGAAGCTGAGAAGATTGTTGGATACCCCACCTCATTCATGAACCTCCGATGGCTTTTAAGCGACGAATTCGCTAATATGGCGATGCATCTGCGAAAAGTTGTAAGTACATATTTTCCTCAAACCATCGTCAATATTCAATTTTTGTCACTTAAAACATTAATACGTCGTTGGCTTTTATTCCAAAATACCTTATCTATTGTAATTATAAATTTTAATTCCGAACATATTTCATTATATTTCATAACTTATTTCATATCTAATTATATTCAAAGTCATGACCCTAAAGCACTTAAATTGCTCTTTGTTATTGCAATTACAATAACCTTTTTTGTAAATCATTATTTTTTCTAAATTTAAAGAATGCAAGCACTCCATTCAAAAGTTACATAAGATACTTGATAGGCCTATTCAAGGTCATTTCCTTATTTCTAAACACAAGGTTAAGAATATTATGAATGTTCACAAACATTTTTTTGTGTAAAATAAATCCGTTTAAGTTAGTAGCAAAGTATTTTTGTTGATAATTTATTATTGTTTGGTCAAGTGCGGATTGGTAGACTTCACACAACTTTGGGATATCTTTATACTCCCAGATGTATACGTTTCCATGCTGGATTTTTCTTGATCATTTATCTTCATCAACCCATTACTGTCCCACTGCTGGGCACATGGGACAGTAGTCTCTCAGAATAAGAAGGATTAGGCCGTAGTCCATTACACTAGCCAACTGTGTATTGGTAGACTTCTCATACCTTTGAAAACTTTTTTTAAGATTTCTCAGGTATGCAGGTTTCTCCACGATTTTTTCCTTCACCATTTAAGCAAGTGATAATGAATATAAGCAAGTGATAATAATACACACATAACTTTGAAAAATCAGAGGTGCGTGCCTGGGATTTGAACCTCGGATCCCTTGATCAAGACGCTGAGTTTCTTAACCACTAGACTATCACTGTTTCTTGACCATTTAAGAATTTAATAATTAATTTACTTTAACATCATGTAGTTTTCCTGTTCTATATGCATTAAAAAAAGCCTATTGAATTGTATAAATATTTTTAGGTTGGCAGTAACCATCCAATCATGAGGACAGCAAAAACAGTGTTATACAATGAACACAACAACTTACAACCATGGGGACTGATCATCCTGCTTCTATCCAAGGCCATAACCTCCCCAGTACAATCCTTACTCACAAATTCTACAACAGAGAAACAACGAATGCTAGCCGAGCTCACAGAGATGATCCGCACAGGGCACTACATACACAGAGGCTTGCTTAATATACCTTTAGAAGAACGGGGCAAGGCAATGGAAACCTCTATCTTCGCCAACAAAATAGCTATACTTATAGGCGACTATTTGTTAGTAACAGCCAATGGCATGCTCGCTAGAATAAAAAATCAGGACCTTTCATACTTAATATCAACAGCCCTCCGAGACTTGAGCGAAGGGGAGTTCTTTGGACAACGAGACAGTCAGAATATTCCCTTGCCGGGGAAACCAATCAAACGAGACAGAGATATGTTCAAAATTACAAGTGAAACAGTGCCTTTGGATGTTAAGGACATACTCGGATCACCAATCAGAGAATGGACTCTAAGAACGATGTATAATGGTGGATCACTGTTCGGTCGCGGCTGCGAAGGTGCCGCATTACTAGCAGAGAGGAGCTCTGAAGACCAAAAGATTGCATTCCTCTTCGGCTGTCATTTATGCTTAGCATGGCAAGCTGCGAGTGAATTACAGAAATTCACAAACAATAGCAAAGAATCCTTCTCGTTGGTAAGTGCCCCTGTTCTATTTGCACTTAACGAATGTCCTGAACTCTACGACCAGTTAAAAAATTTAAAGAATGTCTCTGAGGTAAATTTGGATACTATAAAATCACATATTAGAAACACAAACGCTATAGAAAAGACAAGATTGTTGCACGAGGAACATTCTGATAAAGCTCGGAGTTATGTTGAGTTGTTCGGTGATAATCAGTCAGTTCAAACAATAAAGAGGCTTATAAAAACTTTATAATGTAAGTGTGTGCCTTTGTTGGGCAGTTTTTATGTATTTTTATACAATAGTTCCTAATTATTATTATTGAAGTTAAGTCATACCTAAACCCAGTTGTACTAGACAATTACATATGAAGGAAATATGAGCACTATGTAGCTCCATTGCTTAGCATATCAATCAGTATCTTACCAGGCCATGTTATACATAACCATAAATAGGTTATGTGACCTACATGATGCCTCTTGACTCATGAGTTATTACTCGCAAGTGCGGTGCAAATAAGTTGGGAAAGTTCATTGAATAATATGGAATATCATAGCCTTTTACACCAGAATAGCACCAAATCTTAGCTGCTATAAATTGAAATAACTCTGGCCATAGTACAATTTTATTGTACAATCAATTTTTATTAAAACATTTTCTAACTACCAATTATGATGATTCTTGTAAACTTATTATTTTCAATTAAATCATGGAAAGAAATCAATTGCCCAGTAACAATAACGAATCAAGTGGATAACTAGGTTACCAGATAATGAGATATACCAAACGATATTGATAAATGATAAGTTAGCCTTGAATATGTTGTAGGGAAGATATCTTTTATACCAATCTGTGAATTGTCTGACTTAAATACTTATAAGCTGAAAAGGTATGATTTCGACTCATGAAGTCATCATTATTCTTTTAATGATAATCATTTTTTACAAGTTCAATATACGTAGTTGTGGTATATTATGGATGCAATTATTATAATTTTGTGAAATGTTTTAAAAGTACTTTAATCAAATAATTTACATGAAATCATTTTTAATAGTTTTTTTGTTAAATATTTTTCACAAACTCTATTTTCGGATTTAAAACTTTGTGTTTTATTCAATTCGTTTAAATATATGCTACAATCATGTATAATCATGTTTTGATATATTTATTTATTTATAAGATATAATTCCACACCATAACTAATTTTGTATAAAGTAATTGTTTTCATAATATAATTTTAACAGTTGACAACTACCTACACAGCAAATTATTGGGTATATCTTGAAATGCCCTAATTCATGACATTGAAACATGTTACACAAGGCAACTCACATGTCACACAATGATTTGCATGTCAATAACTGAACAAGGTAATGTTTAATTCAAGGCAGTACACTGTAGAGTGTGTATCTGTTATTTAATTAATGCTTAAATTTATATTGAATCCTTGAAATCATATTATTTTTATTAGATCAAATGTTTGTAAAATTCCTACACACTATTGAACACTAAACTATTTTAGTATTCTTATGATTTTATTATTAAGATATTTCAAGTTTTATTTTTCGTCAATACTACATATATTCATATAATTATATGTTGTAAGTAGAATATTAATTATCGGTATCTATTATTCAGTTAATTTCACAGCAGTATTGATGTACCAAAGCCAAGCCATAATTTTTGTTAATATGAGTAATAGATTAGATTAAATGACATTCAGTTAATCAATAAATTAATCAATGATATTTCTGCCATAATATTAATACCGTATTAGAATTAACTAAATAATATGCAGTTTTAATAACAAGGAACTTAAGAAAACATAAGAGATATCTAAGAAATATTCAGCCTAATGACATCAGTTCAGCTGTTGTATTCAGGTTAGAAGGGTGTGGTAAGGCAAATACTTACAGGCATTATGCCGGTCACCATTTAAGGTGGACTGTATGCACATTTGCTTCGTCAAACTTTAGTTACTAAATTGTGATCCACTTGTATTTTAGTTATAAACCGTTTACATTAAGTATAAATTTTTATTCTTTTGTATTTAGTTTTATATTTTTATTAAGATATAATATTATTACTGATATTATGGTTTATGTTGTATGTATTTATTACAGAAAATCAATAAACTTTGTAAAACAAAATGGTAGATACTGTATTATGTATCTTGCTTACATATTATAGAGAATGAGTGAGAGGTACTCGTAAATAGAAAAGTCAAAATATTCATTGCATTCTTTAATGAAACAAGTTGTAATTTAATATACCTACACGAGATACATTTTTGCGATGTCGTCATATACTTGTATTTTTTCAAATTGTTTCACTTTTCGGTTTTACTTTTACGACTTACATGTTTTTATTTACTTTTAATATTTTTAATTTACAATGGTAAAAAAACTATTTACGGTACTTTTTATATTCAAATATTGTTTGTTATAGACTAGCTTCTTAGTGTTGTTGAATTTGAAATGTGATTGTTGTGTAAATAGAAAATAAATGGTTTAAGTTGTTATAATACAGATTTTTAAGTTTTGCACCACCCATGCACTTCTGCGAAAAAACATCAATATTTTTTCCTCCTTCGTCCTTTCTGAAAAGTATGTTTTCATATTTTTTTTCTATTCGAAAGACCTTTTCGAATATTGAATATTTTACTAGTTAGTAAATCGGTATTTAACAGAGTCGGCCATTTCACGAATTAAGCATTTATCAAGTAAATTGGTAGATGTTTTTATCAGACCACATAAAAATAACAACTTGTGACAAAAATAGTCTAGTAGTTAGTATTTTTCTTGTCGTGCGGGTTTACGTCCGCATGCGTGTGCCCACGGAACAGAAAAGCTAGTTTTTTCTGTGCTGTACATGTGCCGCACACATAGTTCAATTAACTCGCTGCAGCCTTTCGCAACCTGCGTGCATGTGACACGCATGGCAGAAAAATATACCTACATAAGACATCATAATATGCAGTGGCACGCGTGAGAGCATATACATAATAAGGGCATAAAAACCTTTATGTGTATGGCACGTTAATAGCCTGCTCCAAAAATAATTAAACACGGTAAGTACAGACATTTAAAAAATGACAAGCTGTCACAGCTTCCGTAGCGGCGTCCGATGGCGGCAATCGCGTCCGGTAGCCTCCCGGGCAGGTCAGGAGAATGACGGACGTCAAAATTCAATTAACCACCGCGCTCACTCAATATTTAATTTGGAAATTGAATATTTACATTCAATTATAAATCGCTCGCAAATTATTTTGATTCAGCGCGAGAACTCGTGGATGCAGTCGTGACCACAATGTTAGTGTATCGCACGATTGTAGCAGCCGCTAATTGTTAGTTACGACCCAGATAATTTTCGATGTACTTTATGTAAACTAAGCTAATCGAAACTTCAGTCCATTTTGTAGCTGGTTCTACGATTTTATATAAAATATTTGTAACAATTAAACCTTTTTGCAGCCTAAGACAAATCTAACATGAAACTCAGACATACACATAAAATCAAAGATTAGATTCTCTAAAACTTTAATCAATATTTACTCTTCCATATATTGAATGGCTTCACTATGCACAGTTAACGCCATCTTCTGCAACGCCACCCGCGCATCTTCCACCGGAAACTTCTCACTGTATTTCAAAATGGCTGCCAGTTCATCGTCTAGAAAGTTCGACAGATACTCCAAACACCGCGTGCTGCGTACAGCGTAGTACAGCTGTTTGTACTCTACAGGTTTCTTGTCCAGCTTCGATTGTAAAATATACGCGTATAGTGTCGGATATTCCCATAACGCTAGAATAACGGGCGCACCGACTAATGAATAGGAATGTGGATGTATGAAAAAGTCTTTAACGTCCAGGTAGAGCTGCCAAATTAATGCTAAATGCCCTCCAAGTATATAAGCATTTCTTTCCATCTCTTGCCCGCGGCATGACAACTTCATGGCCGCCTGACAACCTTTGCCGAGCAAACTGCCTGATGTGAGCATGGTCCGAAGAATCCATTCGTCCTTGCCTTGTCCGAGGAACTCATTGGAGCCAAGCTTGCTTAGATTATCTTCATACTCCCAGGCATAGTGGCTCGTAACTTCGTTACTGCCTGTTGAAATTGATTAATATAATCTGATATCCTCAGATTTAGTACACTTAAGGAAACAATTAGAAATCACCTGGCTAACAAAATACCTTTAGGCTTAGTAGGTAATGGGTTGTTATTCTCGTCAAATTCTCCAAGAAAGTCTCCTTCGACTAAATCACGAAGGCCCGTGGAAATGAGCTCGGTAACCTCGTTATTGCGAAGTGTACCGAGGTTTTTCAGGCATGTAGCCAGAAGATAATCACCTGAAAGAAAGATAATAATAATATGAATTGGAAATGTTAACGATGTAGGATTTTAAGATGAAGCAGTTCAAAGTGCATAGGAAATGGTTGAGCCAACTAGTCGTATGAGAGAAAATGGGGAGATTTCTCAAATAATAGTGTAGGTTTTTTAAAGCCTTTTTTAGACACTGTCAAAGCAAGAGATGACTAATATCCTCTACGTGCAAAAATACAGCAGATTTATAACAATACGCTATCAACAACCAAGACATACCTGTAAGTAAAACGATCTTGTTCCCATACAAGAAATCCTTGTATTTGTCCCCATATTTTTGCTTCTCTCTTAGATTAACCATCGTTTTATGTATAAGATGGCCCGTTCGCTTCATCTCCACAATTTCAGCGAGGGCTCTTTGAGCATGCAGAACTCCTGAATCATGATGGTCCCTGGAGTAGTCCGTGGCATTAAAGCCAGCAGCTTTGGACACTAGCAGGACAATAAGACCAACAGATTGAAGGTTGCTCTTGGAGCCAAGTAGAAGATTTTTTGCTGATTTTAGGAGCGGGTGATTAGTACCGACCTACAAAACGAATTGGGTCAATATCTCTAAATTAAGTAAATGCTTTATTATTTTGTTAATTATACTTATAGTGGTTACCGTGATATAAATATATCTATTGCATCCAATTAAATGTAATACATTTTAGAACGAAGTAATAAAATAAGTCTCTATTTATTTCATAAATATTAATATTTATCCAAGGCAAAAGTAGTTAGAGGTCAGCTAACTTTATTTGAACAAAAGAGATGTAAGATACAAAAACATAATTAGGTACATATAATTATCATTCATAAGCATAGACTATCCAAATAGACTGCTAACATTACGGATAAATTATAGAGTTGTCAAAGATATTACGAAGAACATTTTCATACAAAACTAATCGAAGTTCTGGATTCAAACCCCATGTAAATGATGAATTAACAAATGTCTACAAGTTCCCTTGTCGAGCTTAGTCTGCGATTTTTTACATTTTTAGGTCATTCAACACAAAAACATACAAGTTTCCTCAAATGTATAGCAGTATTGGCGATCTCGTCGTTAAAGAGCCATCGAAGGTTGAGGAATGATGTAGGGTAGCCCACGATTTGCTCAGCTTCAGAGATCACGTCGCGCCAGTCCAGCTCCTTGTGCTCGATCAGCCCTGGACCGCTCCAGTGGGAGGACTGACGAAGAGATCGGATGCTAAGAGGAATGTAAGACAAAGTTATGTAAAAAACAATCAATGTTTAATATAACCGCGCTTTCTACTCCCATGGACTGCTAGCTAAACCCGGCCGAGCTTAGCTGTGATATAATGTGATTTTCACGGGGAAATTTAGAGATGAAAAATACATAAAAATACGCTTTCATAATATATTTACGAAGTTTCATGAAACATTAGGTAAAAATTGAAGTATGAAAGCTGCATTATTTAATTATAATAAAGATATAGCTCTCCACGTTACAAACGGTTATTAGTTATTTCAGTTAGAAAATCTTGGACAATAAATTCAATTTAAAATCTAACGTGTTATGTTAGTCAAGCACTCAACCGTAAAAGGTCGTAATAAGTTACTTTAAATGCGTCATGTGCCAACTAACTGCTAGAGGACTACAGTAACGATACATATTTACATACAGAAAGTTACAGGTTCGATCTCCGGTCGAGCAAATTCAATGATAAAATTTAGATAGCCATTCTAGGTTTTTCTAATTGGCTTGTTTTTTGCTTATTTTACAAAAGGTACTTTTACTGTGGCAGGTCTAAAATGGTCTGGCAACACGAAATACTGAAATTAGGCGGGGTCTATAAACGAAAACTATTTTCGGTTAAGGTTTAATTCTCTGGTGTCACTCTTCCAGCAAAATTGCATTAACGTTAAAGCCAAACGGGTCTCCGTTAAACCAGCGTAAAATCTTCACATTTTCCAAATGGAATTGCACTCAACTTGCTAATATTTAAACTGGCCTGACTATCCTCATTAAATATAATTGTCGCATACCGGAATGTCCTTTCGCACGTCAATCGGCCTAATATCGGCGTGAAATATTTTTTCCACGACATCGCATAATTATATTTCAGATTGCGCCAAATTTCGTAAAATTTATAAATATCCTCCTGTGAATAAATTTGACGTCACTCAATATGTAGAAAAAAATAATTGGTAAAATGAAATAAAACTTCTTTATTATTATTTAATGTAAAATATTTTTATATTTAATTGATAGAAAACTTACCGATAAGTTATTTTATAACAGAGGAAATGAAATAAATAATAAAAAAGCTTCATATTAAAAATAAAAAAGCTTTTAAAAATATCTCGTGTTGGAATTCGCAGCGAATGGATGTCCTAAAGTAGGATAACATAGGTATTTGTTAGTTTTGGACGTAAAATAACATACGTTAAATTTAACATTTTAAGATATTGTTAACTTTAATATTTTCTTAAATTTAACATTTTAAGATATTGTTAACTTTAATATTTTCTACGCTTTTACTTATTTTACATAGTGTGACAATGGCATAAGTTATTCAATACCGCAGATACCATAAAAATTTTCAGTCGTATATTTTTTATTTATATTTACGCGAAAACTTAATAAGCACCTATAGCTGCGTTTTTGACAAACCCTGTATTATTCTTACTTAGTGATAAGTAAATATATAAATATGAAATAAAACGTAGCAATGCAGGATAACTTATTTGCAATATATTCTAAAACGAAGTATGGTGCAACACGACACAAGTAACTATGAACAGCCTTAATAAATATGTATTTCTTATAAATAAACATAATGCGTGGCATAAACTATCCGTTACTACTCGGATAAAATCAAGTGTAGGGAACGGCTGCAAAGGGCACAACGAGTTAAAATTATCATTAATTTCTACTTACGATGGGAAATGTCACGGAGACGATTTGCGGAGCTCGCTCGGCTAATTTCCGAACGCGACGCCGTTTCGCGCGCACGCATCGCCCATTATCGGGTCGGACGTCACTTCCGCTGACATTTGAATTTTAAATTCCGAACTCTGAATGAAATCGTCTGCACGAATTTGTTTACGGTCAGCGCTTTGGTATTTGTTCTTGTTTTCTTTAATTTGTAAAGGTCAAGGGTCCTCAATTAAGTCCTATTATTGCGTGAGGAACTCTGTCATTAAATAAATTGTATTATGGGACTTTCACCGACACTAATTTGATAAAAACTGTTATTAAACAAGTATTGCAGTAATGTATTATCCGAGTTGGAAGAATGAAATGTTGTGTTATTACAAATTACTTTTACACGTTTTACACACAAGTAAACAATTTCTCTTGACACCACCTCGATTAAAACAAACAAATCATCATTGAGATTATCGTGGTCGTTGTTATTTCGCTCTAACGACACAGTCAAATGCGCGCTGTATAATAAAAATAACGATTAGAGAATTACAAAAACTTCCTTTTTCGAACTCAAATGGGTTGCCACAATTAAAAAAGTGCATGCTATCATTAAGTTAAGAGTTTAATCGTTGGCCGTTGGTAATTATAACGAAATAACACGTGTGGGGAATGGAGATAGCAACGTAGCAAGGATACGTTCTATAATTATGGACGAGATAATCGATCGAATCGCTCCTAATCGTTTGATCTCGCGAAAGGGTAATGGAAGAACGTCAGTTTTGTGGATTACGACTGTTGTCTATTTAATATATTTCATCAAAACACGTAACTATTAAGTCTAATTTATTAAGCTTTAAGTGTCATCTTTACACCTATGTATTTCTGCCTTGTTACTCTAGTATGAAGCCCCACTCCGTTCTAAGATAAAGAAAGGCGCCTTTGCGAATGGAATACCTAGGACATATAAAGGTTGTCCCTGTAGTCCCGGGACTAGAATAGGGCTACGGTATCCCCTGCCTGTCGTAAGAAGCGACTAAAAGGGGATGTCCGGGAGAATGGAACAATGGGAGCTTGAACCGTCCAGTAAGCGACCACGGGAAGGACGGTGGTAAGTGTGGTCACATACCGTCGTGAACACCAGATGGTGTGGAAGGAGCGAAAACTGCTCTCCCAGGGCAGAGCCTGATCGGAGCATCGAGCTTGGAGAACTCCGGTTGCGTTCCGTTTGAGATCCGTAGTTCTCCAACAAGCGTTGAGGACGGTCACGGGGGGTGGGGGGGGTTTAGTGCAGTAAAATCCCACATAAACCGGCGTCGCTCCCACGTCGTCGGGTACCTTTTGAAGGTACGTAAGTAAGTAGTAAGTAGGTAAGAAAAAAATCAAAATAAGGGCACTTAATGGTATAAAAATTATATAAACATAATTATATTATTGATACGTGTCTTTCATTTATCATCCAATTTAATTTCTATGTATACTTATACGGGAACAATGTATGCGAAGTGCACATTAATGGATACATCTTTGATTTCACCGCGTAGTTAACCCCACAATTCGTTAAATTGTTGTTTATTGCCATTCCTCAGAACACATTCCTTTAGTGATGTGTTAATCTAGAATGGACGCTTGGATATAACACAGTTACTAGTAAATATGTCGATGTATATCAAATGCGTTTAAATATTAGTTATTACAAGTATTACATTAGATAGTTATAAAATGATATCCGTTAATGTATTACGTAATACATGTACATCGGTAATACATAAATAAACATCGGTAGGTGATACTCATAGATTAATAAATTTTAATCTATGGTGATACTAGAAGTCCGATAAAGAATATGCAGGTAGAATTAAAGTATTGAAATTGGGCACGCTACCCAAGATACCATCTACATCACATCTAAAGTCGATAGTATATAAAGTAGGTATATAACGTTAGGGTTTCTTGTAGAAAAAATTCTAGCAATATATTTAGCACTCATCAATACTTCGTCACTGAAGAGCCGTCTTGTACATTTCTCTACCAAACAAAGCATCCATCATCATCATCATCATCAACCCATTACTGTCCCACTGCTGGGCACGGGTCTCCTCTCAGAATGAGAAGGATTAGGCCATAGTCTACCGCGCTGGCCAAGTGCGTATTGGTAGACTTCACATACCTTTAAGATTTTTATCTCTCAGGTATGCAGGTTTCCTCACGATGTTTTCCTTCACCGTTTAAGCAAGTGATAATTAATTTCTAATACGCACATAAATTTGAAAATCAGAGGTGCGTGCCTGGGATTTGAACCTCGGACCCCTCGATCGAGAGGCCGCGTTTCTTAACCACTAGGCTATCACTGCTTTTTTCACTCACAAAGCATCCAACTGGCACTATTTTACTCGCACCGTTTTTAAAGACATACTCATAAAACAGCGTTAATGTAAACAGAAACGCGTTAAATATCCAGTACCAACATTGAAATGCCAAGCGTACCGCATACTTTAATTCATAGGAATAAGCACCAAGATAAAATTAAATTCTGTTATCTACTTTGTAAACGTACATGAACAACGACCATCGGTGTAGATCTTCCGAACATGCAATATCTCATGCTAACTGACAGTGCTACACGGCTCACGCTAGGCTTTGCAACTAAAGGTCTGCGTCGACTACGTACAACCAGTAGCCTGAGTACTTATATAATCTGTGCCCATAATGAACACAGATGCTCAAGAATTATTGGCGTTGTAAGCAGTCTGTTTTGGCAGTAGGAAGTTGGAGTAACGGTTGTTGTGTTGTTAATACCTATTTTCAATTTTATGTTTGAAAATATGTATCTGGATACCATAGATTAGTAAAGATACTTCGCCGCCTTGAAATTGAATGCAGCCACAAACGGCTTATTAGTAAGTTCTTTTTTTGAATTCTTGACAAATTAAAACATTTTTAGAGAAAATTTACGAATAAATAACTAATACTGCGTAATTTACATAATAAATAAATAATTATTTCAAATATTTTAGGGACATTTTAGCACGGAGACGTGGCAAAACTTTTTTACGCAACTAATTCAATTCTTGAGAATTGAATTTTACGCAACTAATTCAATTCTTGAGAATTGAATTAGGTGCGTAAAACAAACAAGAAAATGTACCCATTTCTTGTTAGGAGTGAGTAATCTTTACTTATCTATGCTGGATACTTTAAATAAATCCTGGCCTGCACTTTGTGCAGTATACACAAGGTTAGTAGGTAAAGATTCCTAAAAGAGTACTTCTAATAACAAAATGCATGCTCTTAGATGCGGCCCTGCCCAGTTTTCGTGTAAGATTGGTATTTTTAGTTCAATGCATTTTGCGTTTGATTTCACATTCACATTGCGAAACATTTAACAAATATGTATTAATATCGCAATGTCCTGAAATATAACCTTTCCTTGTTGATATACTAGTAGTGGGTAATTTGAAAGTGGGGTATACTAAAATACCTTAAAATTACCCACCGTCAAATAAAAATTGTCTGGATGTGACGTAAAATTTCCATTTCTATCAATGACCAATTCTTTAGATTTAAATAATCAGGATTCAGGACACAGTTGGCACATCTTATGATGTTCACAAAATAAATGTTCCGTAAAGTATCGTCACGAAAAATAGATCTACATGCGAAATCCTTCAAACCAAAATGCAACAACGCCTGGGTGTTTTCAATTAATAATGAAAATACAGCGAAACCTACACTCGAGGGAATGACCACACGACACAGCTCGGCCTTGCCTTTTGCTTTTAACTCGACGAGTAAAATTGGGTCAACGCTGTCGATACCTATCAACAAATGCAAACGTTCACCAAACGATTTTAATTTAGAGATCAAACGTTACGATCAGGACACGGATCGTGGGAATATTCCGGCTCAAACGCGAGATACGCAAATGCTAAAGTATGTAAATTGCGCGGGAAAGGATGACAGCGGGCCGCCGCCATACTCGTATTTCTGCATCGGCATCGGTCGCGTTCGCGGCTCGCTGATTTATGTCAGGTTCGATTGAATTAGATGAATGGCCTGTTTGGTGTCTTGAGGTGTGTATTGGCATTTCCTGAACATATGCATGCATATGTGCAATTGTTCTTAGCAACAGAAAATAAAGCTATCTGCTATGTAGAAACGGATGTTGAATTGTGCTTCCTTACATTATTGCTATCCATGATGGATACTATAACATACAATTCATTAATGTGTATTGGCATTTCCTGAACATATGCATGCATATGTGCAATTGTTCTTAGCAACAGAAAATAAAGCTATCTGCTATGTAGAAACGGATGTTGAATTGTGCTTCCTTACGTTATTGCTATCCATGATGGATACTGTAACATACAATTCATTAATCTAAACATTTTAGGTACAATATAACAATTACCACCTACCTACATAGTTCCGTAAACTGAAACTAACTACTTCAGTCATAAGGAAAATCAGACAAAACATGATTGGGTTTCTAAATAAGTAGGTACCTATATAGAGTCGCAAAAAGCAATGTTATGCGTTTGTGATACCATACGCAATATAGTAATTGAGGGTCATCGTTATTGAGTTTAACAAAACAGCAAAAACTTGTCGACGTTCCAATATAAAGTCTACTCCTCCAAAAATGTGGGCTACTGTGACAACTGCGACAATAATTCATGTCCGTCCAATTGGCAATGTTTGGACGAGCCTCCGCCTTTTGTACCACACTGTTTTTAACATGGTCAATAAAGAGTAAATAAAAATAAATAAAAAAAATCTCCTCAGATTATGAAAGAGCGTTGTAGTGTCGTCATGCATGAGATATCTTATCCTTCTTACCCAATTTGGTTTTACAAACGATCAACCAGACTCAACAGCATAGTAACAATGTTCACATGAAATCTTATCAAATCTTTCACCCAAGATATGACATTTTTCGTGTTGCTTTGCTAATGTAGATATCGCTCAAGAGCTACGATTGCGCTAAAGATCTTTATGTGTTTCAATTGATCTAAAATTAATTCTAATTTGTATTGCCGTAATTGATATGTTAAATTCTACATACAGTAGTAGATACAATATTATGTTCAACTCGGTACATAAACAGGTAGTTTACTTAATTGCCAACTGCCCACTTATCTGGAATGACGCATATTTTGTTCGAAATTACTATTTAAAAACATAAATAAATAATAATTTAGGTGCCTACATTAAATACAACGCAGTTATCTTGTCATTTATCCATGAGAATATTATTTTTCTCATCATCCTATGCAAATATCTTTTAACCCTTGACCAATATCAACCCACGCGAAATATTTAAGGATGTTCATTTACCGCAAGCAACCATCTAAGCGTCTATCTATATTTTACGCCCACAGATAAACAAAAGTTATATAAGTGGAATATAGTATTCAAATAAACCTATTTCTTTTTTGATAATCCAGTTTTCCTACCACTAATTTAATATTATTTTCAACCAAACATGTCATCTAAATTGAAGGGCGAAATATTCATAGAATCTCGTCCACTTTGCCCATCATGGGCATTAATCGAAACGTTTAAACAATTGCACATTGTTTATTTATGTAAGCTAATTAAAGTCATTACAACTTAATAAAAGCTAAGACGCAACATGCCTCGAATCAAAGCAAAATATCCATTCAAAGATCTTCGGTTCCCATTTAAGCGGAGCGGTTGATTCTTACGGCACAATGGATCCGGTAAATAGAACAAAAATGACGCTCGTCGAGGAATCGGCATCAGTTGGCGACATTTAAATGTGCCGGCGGCGCTTTTGCGTCCACCATTTGCATCCGAGATCGCGTCGACCGCCATCTTTGCTCGTTTTTTCCCGCCAATGCAATGCCACTGGCAGGGCCGGGGCACATCAGGTTATTGGAATTTGTACACTCCGCATATTGGTACATGGCATGGCGCATGTTTTTGTGACTAAATTACATTTGATTATAGGTTCCACGACCACGTCCTTACTTGAAGGTTTTTATGTACACTTGTAAATACCTACCGATTTCATGTAGGGCTGCTTAAGTTTAGAAGCAAAAACTCTATAAAGCCGTTGAATTTCTCTACATAACTTCAAAGGAACTTAATTTACAATTCACATCGTAGGTATGATAACTGCATCCGATAAATGATGGATACCTGTGTGTAATTAAGCCAAAATATAATATATAAATAAATTCTACGTATGGACGGCCTAAGTTGGAATTCCTCGCTCAAATGTCCCTCTTTAACCAGACCCTTTAGACCAAAGCACATCGGCAGTTAACATTGTATTTTTAAGTCTTTAAATAAATAAGTAGACAAAGGACCAAAGTTTATCAATTTTTGCTGTTTTAACATAGATTGGTAAAGGTTAGTGAGTAACTCCTAACAAGAAAATGTTACCAGTTTTGACAATTGGAATTTTCTCTGTGATCTATTTTCGTGTTTGAAAAATATTAAAAAAAATGTAGTTTTTAGATCATTTACGAATGAAGCTATTTTTCTCCGTACTTTTCTTCGATTTCGTGTTTTTGCACCACTTAACTGCTCATGACGGCATTGTTCCGCGTAAATTACACCATGACAGCCATTAAATGGCTGACAGAATTGTCAGCCGTTAATGCCATTTAATTCCTTCCTGGCTGCCTTCAATTACAAGGCGGTGAGATGTCTATACTTATCTATGTATTTAAAATAAAATAATACGGGTGCAAATTACCACAATATCTAAATTAAGATCAAACATACCTCCTTAACGCTTAGAAACAAACTCCAAAGATAAAAATGTCATTTTTAACGCAATTACTTTCAGAACCAGATGTACACCAAGCCCATTACTATGCACCGAACAATTTATAGTAAGTACATTTTAGCGCATCCTTTATATTCGGTGGCGGCGTCGCAAAGGCCCATTCAATTATTCAGTGCATTATTTTTGTTTATTGCAATGTAGTAAGTGCAGCGACACGTGTAACTGGACAGTGATCGGACTGATTGTATTGTAGTTTGTAGTTTACTATCAAGCGCTATTTTGTTACTTTAACGATAGATAAATTAAAGATATTTCTTATATACTAATCTATGTTTATATATAGCTAGGAAGATCGTCGCGGTCGTCGTCGCGATGCGGTATCGAATAACGTAATTAGGTATTAACTATTTTGGATTACATTCTTTATTAAAACAAGTTAATACCTAAGGCCCTAATGTAAGTACCAAAACACAAATAATATAACGTTTTTATGAGGGAAAATTTAAAATTACCGAAACAATTTAGACTCATGTAAAACTAGAAGGCGAATAGTATACCTAGGTTCATATTGAAAGTGTTCAGGCTTTCAATGAATCATAAAAATTTGTCATAATAAGCAAAACGAGTAGGTAATTTTAATGAGGGGATGAACACACTGATACCTTTCGTGTAGTAGGTAGTAGGTACCTTGTCCCTGTAGTTCCGGAACTCGAATACGGCTACGGTATCCCCTGCCTGTCGTAAGAGGCGACTAAAAGGGGTACCGCACTAAAACCCCCCCCCCCGGTGGCCATCCTCGCCGCTGCGTAGAGGACTCCGGGATCTCCAAAGGAACGCAACCGGAGTCCTCTTAGCGCGGTGCCCCGTAGGGTTCCGCCCAGGTGAGCTTGACCCTCGCCACACCGTCTAGTGTATACGACAGTATGTGACACATACCGTCCTCCTTCCCGGGGTATCTGACGGGCGGCTCGAGCTCCCACTCTTGCCACCCGCAACCCCGGAAGCCCCCTTTTAGTCGCCTCTTACGACAGGCAGAAGATACCGTAGTCCTATTCTACTCCCGGAACTACAGAGACTAGGTACTAGGTACCTATGCAGTAGTTGCGTGTGTTCATGGATTTGGCAACGCACTTCGTGCTTCTTGATATACATTGCATAAAAAGAAAATTTTACTTTCCGTCTATTACTTAGCAGTATTTTTTTTTTCTCGCACATATAATGGAAACCGAATAACTGTTAGTTGGATACGATAAAAGCGCCTGTACAATTATAGACAGCAAAGTATATAATAATGAATTTGCCTACAATCTAAAGTTCCAAAAATCCATAGTTTTGTATATTTCATTGCACTCGTATAGATTGTGCAATTGAATGTAAGAAATTTAAAACATTGCGTATGTTTCATAAAACCACTAACAGAAAAACTATTATTTCTATTAATATTTTAGCCACATAAATAAGTATTTTTCGAAAGACTAGTATGGTATAAACAGAGGTCTGTGGGTTACCTGTTACATGTACCTATATTATATTTATTAAAAATTAAAATTCATTTTAAGTGACACATGATTTTAATGACTCAGTTTCTCCAGATTTCCAGACACCTTTGACTTTTCTAAGATAATAGGCGTATTAGAAAATATGAATTGCTTAAGCGGTGAAGGATATAACATCCTGATACTTCTTAAAAAATTTCGAGTGTCTGAAGTCTACCAATAAGCACTTTGTCAGTGCGGAGGACTAGTTTCCTCTCACTTTATTAGGAGACCTGTGTCCAACAGTGTGACAATAATGGTGACACATAATGTATCAATAAATGAAATTATGAGTATGTAAACAACAATTTCCAATAACTTTAGTATGATATACAAATAAAACTCCAATGCTTAATCAACAAATAGGTATTTATTGCTTTAAAAGTATGTGAAATGATACGTGTATGAAAAATGTAACCTCGTACTTACTAATATCAAAACTTTAAAGGCAGTGATCAAGTTACGTCTAAAAACTAATCGTCTTTTTTTATTATTTACACATACTGGAAATATCTTTTTTTCAAAGTCTGAAAATTTACTTGTCCATAATAATATTTTCGACTAACGCATCTAATGGTAGGCATTTTCTTAATTGCTTAAACACAGCCCCGGATCTTTAATTTTTATTAGGCGGGGCAAAAACTGAAAAATGAAGCCCCCGACCACTTAAATTTATTTTTACCAAACTATGTCTACGCGCCTCGCAAATAACAATGTTTGTGCGTAGTGAACGTCAAAGTTAAGTAAATCATGAGTTGTCCATTCGTTCGTAAAGTGTGAATTTGGCCGCCTTCTGAATTTGCCGCCCGGGGCACAGGCCCCGGCTTGCCCCGCCTAGATCCGGGGCTTAAACATCTTATTTATAATGTTAAATATTTTAATTGCTTATCTTATCTTCATTTTTAAAAATATCATCGTTTAATTTATTATAATCACTACATGAATGAAAATATGTAAATAATCGATGAAATATTTCTACCAAAAATTATAAATGTCTACATTTCTGAATCATATATAAATTGAATCTTTTTTCAAGTTTGTAACTATTTAATTTTAATTGAAACTATTAATTACGAAGCCTATAGCATATAAGAATAAATGTAACATTTGGAAGCTTATAATAGCGTTTAATAGTAAATGTAATCATTATTTATAGTCATTCCCTTAGGCGGACAATATTTTGTACCAATAATTGAAGAAACTGTCCAATCACTTTAAATGAAATAAAAATATCTTAAATGTAATAATTAAAAATCTTAATGCTATTCATATGCAAATCTAAAATTCCAAAAAATATGAAACCTGATCTATAATTTTTAAAGGAAAAAGTTATATAAGTCAGCTTTATTTGTGGTGTAACGTTTATGTTTTTTTTTTCTATTTAGTACAAAAATAAAACGTTTACAAAAAGAAGAACCTCACATTTTAACTACAATTAATTAGTATAACAAATATTAATTTATTTAAAAACTAAAAAGTCAGTTACGCCTGGGTAGAGCTACACTATGACTTTGTCCGTTTATCAACATTAAAGATATTATAAAATATGTCTAGACAACGCATTCCTAAGCAAACAGCATAGAAACAACGGAGATGGCAATTAGAGGCTCTGAGTGTATGTGAACGTCGTGTGACGTCACAGATAACACAGTTAAAGACGGCCATTTTCGGTCACTTGTTATGTATCAAGAATATAACATCTTGAGCTTCACACACTTTATACACCACTAGAATTCCATGTTATACAAAACATGGTCCAATCATCCTGCAATTTAATTTATAGGGATTTACTCGTGGGTATTACCCCACCTTAGTATATGCAATAAGGATGTTCGTCTCTCTACCCCTCCCCACCGCACAGCCGGGCCGCCCGAGGTTCCCGGGCCGCCGTTCGTCATACAACCGCCGCGTACTTGGTGACGATGTCGCGGTAGAAGGCGAACACGAGGTCGCTGGCCAGCCGACACCGCTCCAGCGCTTCGTGGTACGCGTCCTCGCTGAACATACCTTCCGTGAAACCTGTTATAAATAAAACTTCATAATAAAAATGAACTGTTTTCATATAATATGTTGATTATTGTGTATACGATATTCTGTGCGGACATATATAAACAAAAAAGATGTGGTGGGCGCGCGTGGCATTTTGATTATTTACCAACCAATGAATGAATGAAAAAGATAATAATGCAAACATTGTAAGGAATCCTCGGACGAAAAGTTCTCCATAGAGTCCATATAGTAACCCACTTGCTAAGGTAACAATAGAAATAACAATTACCTACTAAATCTAAATCCTTTTTATTCTAAAAGGACGCCTATATTACAAGGAATACAAGAATCAAACACAAGAGAAAGCTATAAAATGTATCAGGGATTAGTTACTATTCCCGACCAATATATACTAACGCCTCTACTAACTAGAACACAGCCACCATAATAGATACAACTAACGCGCAATTCTTACATTTATCAGTATACAAAAATGTATCTCACCAGTAACCAAGCTCTTATCCCGGCTATCAAACACGAAGCTTAACGTCGCTCTCGCATCAGCCTGCTGTGCCGCAGCGGGCTCCAGCACCAGGTTGCCGTCCTGCAGCACCGCGCACGACACCGCCGCGAAGAGCGACCGCATCGCCACGCCAGAGTTGACCAGAGCCAGGCACGCGCAGTTCACTGCACATGTTAGAAGCTGGGGAAAATGTAATAGGTGATCATGGTAGATATATGAACTTACAGATACAATTCAAAATTGATTTCAGTAGAATTGACAATTTCTACACACTATCAAGATTTTCTTTAGATATACTTTCACAGAGAAACTTAACATGGAGAATCCTACTATGGGGAATTCTAGCATGGTGTTTTTTTTTTTTTTATTATTATAGGAGTAGCAGACGAGCATGCAGTCCACCTGATGGTAAGTGTCTACTGTCGCCCATGGACATCTGTAATCAACTCCAGATACGATTAGATATTCCTACCTGAGATCGGCCACAGATGCGCCGCTACCCCTAAGGACTTAACTGAAACGCCTCGGAAAAGTCTGTCTCCCTTACCACACCCTTCAAATCGGAACACAGCAGCACCTAACACTGCTGTTATAAAGCAGAAATAGGTGTGGCGGTGGTGTCGCCGGAGTCGAACCACAAAGGGTTCTACCACCTTCGCTTAACTTCAACCAACAGATACAATTCAAATTTGATATTAGTAGAATATATAATTTCTACACACTATCAAGATTTTCTTTAGATATACTTTCACAGAGAAACTCAACATGGAGAATTCTAGCATGGAGAATTCTAACATGGTGAGTTCTAGCATGCATTAATGTAACCTGATAATGAGTGATGATTTTTTATCAGAAAGACAAGGATGGCATGATAGAACCTTATACATACAAGCTATCATAAAATAGTATGTACATATATTGTTATTTTGTGACGATGTGAAATTGCATTTGACTGACAAAACCGTGTGGTCTGAAGTAGTTCCAGGTTCACATGTACCATTGTAAATAAAAAAATGTTTTTAAAGATGTGTGTTATGGAGTTTCTTTCACCGCTTCTTCTTCATAACAAAACACCTTGTGAAGTGGTGGTAGTAGTATTGACATTCAAAAAGTGCTCTGTAAAGAACCTATTTTGAATAAAAAAAAATATTTGCATATATTATTGTAAATATGAATGATGAATCATATTTATATGTATGCAACACTATATTATTATACATGTACTATGTTGAGTGTATTAGTACTATAAACCATTTACAACAAAATTCTATAATGAGGTAATCTTTGCTAGAACTAACCCCTCCAAAATCCTCTAATTCCTGAATAGTGATGCTGATGCCAGTGCGTGGATATAAGCTACCTAATATAGCTGTTTCACATGTTTGTCTTATGATGATTTCCTTATACCTGAAATTTAAAATAAAAATATATTACCTCTAATAAGAAGGCATTGTTAATATCTTTGCTATTTAATAGCTCTGACTTTTCAAAGTTATGTGCGAATTAGAAATAATTGTCACTTGCTTAAACGGTGATGGAAAACATTGTGAGGAAACCTGCACACCTGAGTGATTTATATAAAGAAAAAATCTCAAAGGTATGTGAAGTCTACCAATACCTACGCACTTGGCCAGCGCGGTGGACTATGGCCTAATCCTTGTTAATCTGAGAGGAGACCCATGCCCAGCAGTGGGACAATAATGGGTTGATGATGATGATGAACACTGTTTAAAATTTAAAAAATAGCTAACAGTATTCTCTCTCACAATTACCAGAGGTTTAGGCCTAGGAAACACTCCATCAACCTCTATCAATGTTATTTTAAAATACATAGCACATTATGAAATACTATACTATATACCTGTCACCAATACATGGCTTGCCTGCTTTACTGGCGAACAGGACTTCTACAGTCGCCTTCTCCACATTTTGACTTTGAGTTTTAATGTCTAGAGGACCGTTCACACTGGCCAAAATAACTGTTTCTCCTGAAATATTGAAAAAAATGGGCATAATTTTCTTTTGAAATATTACAATGAATATGGTACGTGTCTTTTACCCAGGACCCAGGTACTAGTGGAATGCAGTGTAGATTATAGAATTACTAAAATAACACTATAAACGTAACGTAGAAGAGCATACTATGTTATTTTTATTATACACTTATATACTTATGATTATTTTATATACTTACTTATATATTTATGATTGGAAATATTTGGAAAGGTATACATAATAAAGTATAGCATATTACATTCTCTACACTGCTTTCCTATTATGAATGTTTGAATTTTAGTTACCTTGTGCTAAAATAGCGGAACCGTCGGATTTGCTCAGATAATTCATTTCACATTTCATTGGCTTCAGCTTGAAGTCCTGCATTTCTTGGACACCCATCTTAAAACTCCAAACTGAGCTTATCGGTGTAAATCAAGTTAGTTTCCTGAAATTGGAAGTAATTTATTTGAAATACAACAACAACATAACCTCAATCAACATATGATTAATGACAGTTGTCTAACATGTATATAATAATACTCTATGCAGTTGTCTATGAGTATTTAGTATTGGGTACTTGACAGTTTTAACAATAAAATATGAAATATATACAATATGTTAGCTTATAAGTAAACATAAATTATGCAGTATTTAGTTTAATTTTTAATACGTTCTAAGTATTTTAATTTTTTAAAAGAAATTTTCGATTTTTTGTCTGTGGATTTTAAATCCCAAAACGGCGACAGTGCTGCCTTAAACATCATGTGACGTCACCACATGCATAATAAACAAGACAAATAAAAATGATATCGTTTGCTGTTAGAGTTGGTTGAATTTATGTTGTGAACCGAAATGAATCCACAGTATATTAAAGCTGATAGCGTGAATCTGCTTAAAGAAGATATACAATGCAATAAATAAAAATGAATACAAAAACTTCCGTGAAATAACCTATGGAAATCACAAATAAACAACGTAAGTAAAATATTCTTTATATTTACATTTAATCATTTCGGACAGTTAAACTTTTCTTAACCGATTTCCGATAGAAGAAAGGTTGTCTTTAAGTGATTATCAAGCTTTTTAAACTATACTTATGTGAACTGCTTTAAGGTTATTTATTGGTTATATTTATATTTTCAGATCTTCGCGACAGTCGTATAGTGACGACGCTATAGGGTATGTGCAGTTTAAGAGGCAGGCAAGTTTGTGTTTCATGAAAAGTAAAAGTTGTCCTGAATACAAGGTACATCAAAAGTCATGCTCAGTGTCCATGACTGTATATGAAAAACAAAGTATTATTAAATGTGATGACTGTCCTGCCTCCCAAGGATGCAGCAAACCTGCAGTAGCATTTTTAATGTGGAGTCATAGAAAGTGAGGAACCAAAAGTTTCAAAGGTGGTCAGCACTCTGAAGTACATAAAGTAAAGGAAATGAGAAATAGTAGTTCTTTACTTGAGTAACCTACCCAACAAGATGAAGAAAGGAAAATGACCATACAGTTGCTGTTATTGCACTACAGATTTCTCAAAATGACAATGATAAAAATTATATATCTAGTTGTTACAGATAATAATTTTAAAAATGAAGAAAGTACACACTCAAGCAGCACAAAAATTCAGCTTAGCAAGAACTTCAATATACAAGAAAATAACAGCTTCAAAATGCTTTGAAGTTATCTGTAGTAAATATTGTAAATGTAACATATTATGATAAATATATACAAAAGTTCTATGGTGTGTCCGCAATAATAGACCCATATAAACCTAACAAACAAAGCAGTCGGTTAATAAAAGATTAAAATTAGCAAATCATGTATTTTTAATTATACAGTCCTGTAAGTCAATCCGTGCACAAGTAATAATAACTCAGTCATCGAAATAGTTTGTTTCTTATTAGTTACAGAATGAGGCCTTAAAATAGAGAATTCTCGTAGACTTCTTTTAATTCATTTATTCTATTCTTAACTAATACTATTCTAACTCTATTCTTATCGTAGACATCTTTATAATATATGAATACATTAACTTGCTGTTTTGTTCTGATTACATCCGGGTTTGATGATTTAGAGTAGAGGAATCACTCCTTATTCTTTTTTCTCATTAATACTTCCTATTATATGTTTGAATCCTCTGTCTGCAAGTTCTTTTAACGTTTATGAGATTTCGGCTTAGGAACGTGTATAAGCAAATTTGTTAGGATATTTAGCGATCGTACTTGTACACATCGTCACTGCACACGTCTTATAACTTGTCATTTATTTCAATTTTAGTTATAAAAGCTAAATAACTCCCTATTTTCTTCCGAGCGTTGTTTGTTTACAGTATAATGACGTTTCGCCACAAATGACACTTGACCGCCTGATTTAACGCGACGTTCCGTTCACCGTAAAGAAACTTTGTTTTTTATTAATAAATAGCCCTTTTTTCGAAAAAGTGATCAATGAAAGGCATATATAATACGTATACTAATTCATTAAAACACTTTCCCAAAAAGTGTCAAGTAGCCAATTGTCTGACTTGACATAGGAAAGAAATGATGTGTACGCTTTATGTAATAAGAGATGAGAGAGATATTAAATAAAAGATGTAATAAGAGTTAAATTTAATTTGATAAAATTGTCATGCAATTGATAAATTTTATTTAACTAATTTAATTTGTAATATTTTGCTAGTAATACACATATTTATAAACAAAATTGACAACGTCAGGTTAACGTCATACGTCATAAATGTCGCAGACACTGTCACCTCACCTTATAATTCATTAATTTCTATTTCTACTTTTATTTATTCAATTGATTGAAGTTCTCTTTCTAACCTCGTGCATCAGAAAGGGTAGTCCGTTACAAATAGTGATATGATATGATCATAGTTGTTTAGGTGTTGGTTAAAATCAATACCCAATAGGCCAAATCAATACTGCGAAGACGTCGCCATAAATCCTAGATTTTCATAATATTTGGTATGTGTAATGGTGTTATGCTGAATAAATAACGAAAAGCATTAAATTCGACAAAATGAAGACCCGGTTCAACTCCTACGATATAATATGCATGGTTGCAGAGCTGCAAAGGTATGTTTTGAGACGTTTTCGTATTTCATAATGTAAGTTTTTTGTCTTGTTTGAGAATTTTGTAGAGAGTATTTGGAATGCCATTGTGTATTTATTGCAAGCTTTTCAAATGGATTATAAAAGTTGCTTTATTTCTTAATTTACTTGCAATATTACACATGTAATGTAAATACATTACATTGTCTAAATTTATTAAAGATTACGTCAGTTTTTACCATACTTCCTAAAGGTTCCATGTTCATTCCCCGGTTAGTTATACCTAATCATTTCAAGAAGATTTTATGGGTCTCCATGTTTGTGTACTTAATTATTTTTGTGTGTAACACCCATAAAGCCGTGACTCTTATTATGGGCTTAAAAGTTTAGAATTTATTTATTTTTTCTGTTCTTCATCGCAATTACTAAAATCAGATCTGTACCCAGAATAAAAAAAATTGCCCAATATTACAGGTTGATCGGCATGCGAGTCAACCAAGTGTATGACATAGACAACAAGACGTACGTCATTCGACTCCAGCGGTCGGAAGAGAAGGCCATGCTGCTACTGGAGTCTGGTAGCCGCTTCCACACAACACAGTTTGAGTGGCCCAAGAATGTTGCCCCTTCTGGTTTTACTATGAAGGTATGTTTTCTATAAAATAACCTACCCACAACATACAGATGGTTAATTAAGAGTGGCTTAACATGCAGCTAGCATCTCCCTTCTTTTTTTGACATTTAAGTGTAAGTTTTAAACAAGTGCATATTCATCTGAGAAAAGGTTACATGTGTGAAATATTGTATGGGCTTGGTCACAGTTCATTATAAACATTAGAGACTACACCTCTAAATGCCATGAATATAATGTGCTTGCTAAATATTATTGCAAAAAGTTTTTAACAGAAATATTCGAAAAATGCCATTCCATCTTTTTTATTGATTTCGACTCTATCTGAGTTTCAACACCAAATTTCATACAGCAGTTTTCTTACTTACTTACTTACACTACCAGTGGTATTAAAATATAAGTTATGATAAAAATACAATGATAAATAACATTTGTTTCAGCTCCGTAAACATCTCAAAAACAAACGCCTGGAGAAGCTCTGCCAACTGGGAGTAGACCGTATAGTGGACCTGCAGTTCGGCAGCGGGGAGGCAGCCTACCACGTGATCATGGAGCTGTATGACAGAGGAAACATTATCCTCACTGACCATGAGCTGACCATCCTTAACGTTCTGAGGCCACACATTGAAGCTGATAAGATAAGGTGGGTGTTGTTGAAGGAAAATTTAGAGCAGTTAATTTTAATTGTTGTATTGGTGACTTTTGGGAATATGACAAGAGATGGCGCTACATGATCCTGAATCACGCTATCAGAGTTTTCTAAACATGCTTTTTCTTTTCTCTTTTAAAATTTCAAACGTCCAAGGATGTTTAGAAATATTTCGAGAAAGGAACCTGTAGTATGGGAGGCACTAAATATATTGAATGTTTGCATAATATGTCAAAATGACACATTAAACTTTAGCTTTTAACAGGTATTTTAACATTTTAATTGCATAACTCTAAAGAAAATAAATCTAACCCATTAATATGATATCTTTGGTTACAGATTTGCAGTAAAAGAGAAATATCCTCTAGATAGAGTGAAGAGTAGCTATGAAGTTCCTAATGAAGATATGCTAAAAGAAATATTGGAAAATGCTAAACCAGGGGATACACTGAAGAAAATTTTGAACCCAAAACTTGGTAAATAAAATGTATTAACCATATGTAATTATTGTATGATTATTTTGAAAAAAAAAGTTCATATCTTAATATTGATCATAGGTATATCACAAGGTATGCCGCTGGGTTCAATTTTTTTCATTGTAATGCTATAAAATGAATTTATTTATGTGTATAGGCCTATGGAGGCATTTACATGTTTTTAGTTACAATATCTATTCATAATAGATGGGTACACAAACATAGTCTAAACTTGCAATCAATATATGACTTTTATAAAAAATAATGAAGATGAACCAGAAATAATTTTAGATTATAATTTTAGAAGATTAATATTCTTAGGAATGTTTTATTAGTAATATTTCTGATGTGCTAATAAAAACTTAATGTCTGATGTCATCTTTCAACAGAATTCGGGTCGGCAATCATAGACCATGTGCTCCTAGTGAATGGTCTCGCCGGGAATATGAAGGTGTCTAAAGATCCTAATAAAGGTTTCGAGCTAGAACGGGATCTGGAGAAACTGGTGACAGCACTGAAACTGGCTGAGGAGCTGTTCGAGAATGTTAAGGATCGAACTCCTAGTGTAAGTTTTTACTACAGATATAATGATTTATCTAAGTGCCCTTGGGTATTTTCTACATTGGTAAATGTTTAAGATTCTAGTGTTTTTAATACATGAATTACATCTCATTGCTGACTAAGTACGAATTCGTTAGAACTTAAACTTTTATACACAGAACATTGAAACTTATTGCTCAATGGTATAATATCACAATTAAAAGTTCAAGTCAGTTTTACTTCTGAATAATGAATTATAATATTGCAATATTGTTTGTTTATTAAACCTTTATTTTCACCTTTAAGTGGCTTACTAATATTTTCTTCATAATTTTGAATGGCCTTCGGCAACTTAGCATCAGATAGACTGCATGCACTTGTTACAACTTTAATTACGTTTAAAAAATCTTTCACTGTTAAAGTTATTGGAGATTAATTCCTCTGGTCCACAGGGCTTTATAATCCAGAAGAAAGAGGAATGGCCGGACTCGGAGGGCAGTAATTTCCTCCTCTCCAACCAGGAGTTCCATCCGCTACTGTTCGCGCAGTTTAAGTCACATCCGCACACTATGCTTGAATCATTTGACAGAGCTGTTGATGAATTCTTCTCCGCTCTGGAGGGACAGAAGATTGATTTAAAGGTAAGATTAAGCCAATAGCTTAAATAAAATAAAAAATATTCTATAAATCTGTTTTTCTTTATGTAATTTTGTGTTTTTAGTTTAATTCGCGAATTTTATTGCTGTAACTATAAATAGAGTTTACAAAATATTTGTTCTCATCATGTTACCATTCACAAGTTTAATATTTCTTCAATCATCAATAATTTCATGTTATTTTTGTCTCAGACCCTGCAAATAGAGCGCGAGGCGATGAAGAAGCTGGCGAACGTGCGCAAGGACCACGAGAAGCGTGTGAGCGCGCTGCAGAACGTGCAGGTGGTGGACAAGCGCGCCGCCGAGATGATCGCGCGCAACGACGCGCTCGTGGACCGCGCGCGCCTCGCCATACAGACCGCGCTCGCTAACCAGGTAACACTGCTGATATGGAGCGCGAGGCGTCGGAGCTGGCCAACGTGCGCAAGGACCACGAGAAGCGTGTGAGCGCGCTGCAGACCGCGCTCGCTTACCAGGTATAGTCCGCGCCAAACTGCTAGCCCGCTCTGAATATAGAAACGAGTCGCGTCGAATAGTAAATTGATTGGGACGAAGACAGCCGGGACTCCGTCCGCTGCCGGCTCTTGCCCACGGGTACATAGCTGCGTTAGTATGCCCTTACGTTGCTAATATATGCTTGTAGTTGTGCGCAACAAGTTCAGAGCGGACTAGCAGTTTGGCGCAAACTATAACACTGCTAACATAGAGCGCGAGGCGATGAAGAAACTGGCGAACGTGCACAAGGACCACGAGTAGACTCCGAAAATTGGCTATATGAAAGTCAGGAAAATGTTACTTCAATTCTTGGAGCAACTCTATTTCTGTTTTATAGCAGTGGAGATAGGGGAGTAAAATTTTCTGATGGAAATTAAACAAGATGTGGCAATTTATTGCACAATGCACTTTCCTTATAATATTTCTACTTCATCTCTTAAAGTAAAAACTTCTATTAAATAAAAAAATAGAAAAATGATAAAGTAAAATAGTTACAAAATTATAAATCATTTCACCAACTTCCAGATGTCATGGGACGATATAAAATGCATGGTGAAGTCGGCCCAAGACATCAAGGATCCCGTAGCATTGTCGATCAAACACCTGAAGCTGAACACCAACCATATCACAATGCTGCTGAAGGATCCCTACCACGACCTGAGCGATGGTGAGGAAAGCGGCTCCGAGGACCGCCTGGACCCCATGCTGGTTGATATTGACCTGTCGTTGACGGCTTTCGCTAATGCTAGGAGGTAAGCATAGCTGTATTGTAGAGAGTAGACTCCTTTGTAAAGACTAATTGTGAATGTCAAGATGTTGAGAGACGAGCATGCAGTCCACCTGATGATAAGTGGCTACTGCCGCCTATGGCATCTGCAATCAATCCCAGATAGGATTAGATATTTCTACCTGAGGGCGATCACAGATGCTCCGCTTCTACTAAGGACTAAGCTGTAACGCCTCATGAAATTATGTGTCCCTTACTCACAGTAGCACTTAATACTGCTATTAGGCAGAAATAGTTGTCGAACAGTAAGGGTTTTACCACCTTCAAAATATCATATTTTTAGTAAAATTCGCGTAATTCATAAGTTACATCTAACCTTCTATTCCATACCAGATATTACGACCAGAAACGTAATGCAGCGAAGAAGCAGCAGAAGACCCTGGAGTCCGCTGGCAAGGCGCTCAAGAGCGCTGAGCGGAAGACCAAGCAGACGCTGAAGGAGGCCAACACCATCAGCAACATCAGCAAAGCCAGGAAGACGTACTGGTTCGAGAAGTTCTTCTGGTTCATATCCTCGGACAATTACTTGGTCAGTATCTGATGTGTTCTCCGGTGGTAGTCAGGGTAAAGGGTGGGCGAGAGGGATTTTTTGTGTGTTTCTGTGTATTTGTGTGTTCGTGCGTGCGTGTGTATGCGCGTGCGTGCGTGTGTATGTGCGTGCGGGACAATGTTGTGTTGTTGATGCCGTGAAATTTGTTGAATTTTCTTGCCCGTATATGTTTATCTTTTTAACTGTTTATTTTACATTTATTTTGATTGTTTGTACAGATCAAGCTTGTTAGAAGAATGTTTAGGTTTAAAATTGATTTCAACAAACATTCTTATTTTAATAATAAATAGCATTTTCACAAGTGAATAGAAATGCTGCTATTGAACTTTGATGTGAATGTGTTCCAGTGCAATAAAATATCTTCTTTTCCCCACTTCCCCGTTCGCTATGACGTCATGACCAACCGTTAATATACCGCGTTTTAATGTCCAGGTGATAGCCGGGCGCGACCAGCAGCAGAACGAGATGCTGGTGAAGCGGTACATGCGCGCGGGCGACGTGTACGTGCACGCGGAGGTGGCGGGCGCGGCCTCCGTGCTGGTCAAGAACCCCAGCAACGCGCCCGTGCCGCCCAAGACGCTCTCCGAGGCCGGCCAGGCCGCCGTAGCCTACAGGTACTGCCGCTGTGCTCGTGACGTCACGTGTGAAGCGGTACATGCGATAGTCGTACAATAAGCAACCGCAGTCTGGTATTTCCTAGAATACGCAGGAGAAACAGGACATGGTTTTAATTTTCGTAAAAACCTTAAATTTCTTTTTCTATCGTCACATACAATTTTAACCGATCTATTAATCTTTATCCAAAATTTGCCCTCCGAAGTTGAGACAAAAATTTAAAAAAACAATACATATCCATGACATATTCTAGTTCCCTTATTCCACACCGTATTTTCATTCCAATTTTAATAATTCCCATTTTGTATTTATATGTATGTGTATGTAAATGTTTAACGTTCATATTTGAGTACTATATACAAATCCTTGTTCCCAGTGTGTCATGGGAAGCGAAGGTGCTGACCCGTGCGTGGTGGGTGTACTCTCACCAGGTGTCCAAGTCGGCGCCCACGGGGGAGTACCTCAGCACCGGCTCCTTCATGATCCGCGGCAGGAAGAACTACCTGCTGCCGGAGCATCTGCAGTTCGGCTTCAGTTTTATGTTCCGGGTGAGTTGTTGTCACACATGTTAACAACATTAAGGTGTCACAAATTGAATTAATTGTTATATAGAAATCTTTTTTTTTATAATATAAGAGTAACAGACGAGCATGCAGTCTACCTGATGGTAAGTGGCTACTGCCGCCCATGGACATCTGTAATCAACCCCAGACAGGATTAGATATTCCTACCTGAGGTCGGCCACAGATGCGCCGCTACCCCTGAGGACTAAGCTGGAACGCCTCGGAAAAGTCTGTCTCCCTTACCACACCCTTCAAACCGGAACACAGCAGCGCCTAACACTGCTGTTATTAGGTAGAAATAGGTGTGGCGCTGGTGCCGCCGGAGCCGAACCACAGGGTTCTACCACCTTCACATCTTCAATCTGTGTCTGTGTTTATCATAAAGCAACAGTATAGCAATCTTGTGTGCATGAATTCAAATTGAAGGGCCAAAGTCTACATGGTAATGCTTATGTCATGAAATCATCGAGCTTTATGACGTCACAGTATCAACATCAGTCAATGTCCGCCAAAAAGTCGTTTTTTTTTCTTGAACAGAAATATAGCATAGCTGAACTGCTCTTTAAGTCTGCAACATAATATTTACTAGTATTTAGTTAGCTAAACAAATCAAAATAGATTTTGGTCTCCGACATAAGGAGTTGCCTTTTATTTCGCTACTATACCATCAGAGTCCATTCATTTAGTATACGCAGAAGTCTCAATAATGTAGTATATTACTAATATTATTTCTTACATTTTATTGCCAGCTGGAAGATGGTTGCATAGAGAACCACCGCGACGAGCGCAAAGCGACGCTGGACAACGCACTGTCCGAAACCTCCTCGCAGCAGGAGGACCTCGTGGAGCTGGAGATCGTGGTCTCAGACGATGATGAAGGTTGGTACTCTTTGCAACACACTGTAGTAATGTTTCAGGCAGGTTCTTAGTAAAGACGCGTGTTGATGGAATGAAGGCTTTATTATAACTGACTTAATAATATAACTATAAACCTATCTTATATTAGGATGCCTTAGCTCCATACTACAACACTCTCTCAAAAATATCTAAAATGCTTTTGCAATTACAATATAGTCAAACGAAGCCACACACACACATCCACACACATACACACAAACAAACAGCCGCAGTCACAGCTACTTTAGGTTTACTGACGCATATGGGGTTTATTTACTTTTACAGGCATAGCGCGTGTCAGATGCATACTGTGGCAGACAAAAAGTATTATCCTATAAAATTTTTATCAATTTATATCTATTGTAACACAGATGTGTAGATACAGGTCATGTCTATCAAAATTTTACGAAAAATATGATTTTGTCTGATACGTTCCCGTGTCTGACACGTTCAACTTCTGTTATATAAATAGCGCGCGCAACAGTGCGATTTTATAGATGAGTTAAATTAAAAATAAATGACTTCTTTTAGATACCTGTCTTATCTACGCTGAGAAGCGTTTGCGTATAAAAAGTAATTTATTTATTAATTTAACCTAACAGATGAACCATCAGAGAAAGAAGAGTCGTCGAGCATCACCTCAAGCCATCGCGGGATGGATACGATCACTGAAGAACACTCCCTCGCATACACATTGGTAGACAAGAATACAACCAATAAAGGCAATAAAATTGAGAATATTGAACCCACTGGAGAAGATGAGGAAGATGTGGACGAAGAAGAAGACAAAAAAGATAAATCACTTAAAAATGAGACAGAAGATGAACTGATTAAAGATTTGGGTGAGACTAAAAAAGACACACAAAAGACAGATAAACGAGAAAAGAAAGGTGAGGAAGGTGAAGAAGATTCTAAAGACAAAGATAAAGAAAGTGAACATGAGATTGAAAAACAAGAGGTCAAAACAGATGTAGATGATTCGGATAGTGACTCCGATTCTGAAGGCGTTCTTCATACCCATATTAAGGTGAGTTAAACAACAGTTTTTAACAAATAATTTAATTTACAAAAAAACTAGTAAAAGTGATAAATAAAATGATATTCAATGTTTTGTTTTAGATCGACCACGAAACTGGTAAGGTCTTCACTAAAACGAGGACTATGTCCGAAGTTTCGGATAAAAGTAAGTTCTTTGTTCATATTTCATATGATGTGTATGGCACACAGCTAAAAAGTTAGACCAGTGACCATTTTATAGTTTCATTACAATAGTTATTGTAAATATAGACATATTTTTATGCCATTTTTTCATATTTACTTCAGTATACGTCCTCTTATCTAAGATATATCTTTTCAATTTTTTTGGAATTCGAAGCGGTTTAAATTACTTTTTTTAATTACTTATGGTTATGAATTTCCATAAAATAATTCCGAAAACGTAACTACTTCTATGTTATAATAATTATATTATTCTAGACGAGGACAAGCCGATGATATTCCCAGCGTTACCAAAGAAGGGTGGCAAGAAGCCACCGAAGAAGGAAGCGAAGGAGAAGCAAGTGAAGCAGGAGAAGGCGAAGGACAACGTCAAGAGAGGACAAAAGAGCAAGATGAAGAAGATTAAGGACAAGTATAAGGATCAGGATGAGGAGGATCGCACGCTGCACTTGGAGTTGCTCAAGGTATGTTGCTGGGGACACTTCTTTTGTTCGTACTTGAAGGGTTTTGATTCACAAAATCCGTTATTTATTTTAAAAAGATACAAAATTCGAAACGCAAACTTGCACACTTGCATACTATCCCTAAAAGTATAATTAAGGAAGTCTAATAGAATAATATAATTATTTTAAATTTAGGCAAAGTATACTTTTACTTAGCTTGAACCACTTATTTTAAAATATTAAACACAATGTATTGTACGTGATTTCCGAATTTATTAGAATGTGCATGACATCCTTTCATTTATTCATTTACTACCAGTGAAAGAAAAATAAAATTAGTTGCATGTCTAACGACATATAGCATATTTTAATATTTTTAGCAAATGTAGATATTTTTCATGTAAATTTCCAGCCAGCCAAAGCGGAGAAGGAGTCAAAGAAAGCTGAAAAGGCAGCTAAGAACAAAGCGAAGGCCAACAAGGTCGGCGGCCGCGGGGCGAAGATCCCGCAGCCCGCGCCCGTCATCCTCGAGCTCGACTCCGACGGGGAGGAGCCCGAGCCTGAACCAGAGGTATACAATCTTAGACAGTGGCTATTTTATGGAATAAAAGTAGTAGGGTCCGCGCCAAACTGCTGGTCCACTCTAGATATAGAAATGAGTCGCGTAGCCACAGCAAATTGTAGATATTAGCGGGACGAAGAAAGGACCCCACCGGCACTATCCGCTGCCCGCTCTCGGCCGCGGGTACATAGCTGCCCTTACTGTTGCTACGAAGTGTAAGCTTGTAGTTGTGTTCGGCCGCATTGGCTTCAGAGTGAACTACAAGTTTGGTGCGTACTATAAACCACTATGCAATCCAGCTAATCGTAGATGACATTTTTTTCTAATGAAAGTGATTCATAAAAAAAATGTCATCTACGATGTGAAGCGCTGCTGTGTTCTGGTGTGAAGAGTGCGGTAAGGGAGACATACTTTTCCAAGGCATTTCAGCTTAGTATTATAAAAAAAAGAAGACCCGCTCCCAGCAATGGGACAGTAATGGGTTAATAGTTATGATGATTGCTCGCCAGGTGGAGCAACCAGCCCTGGACGCCCACGCGGACACGCTGGCGCAGCTGACGGGCTGCCCGCGTGATGACGACGAGCTGCTGTTCGCCGTGCCCGTCGTGGCGCCCTACTCCGCGCTGCTCAACTACAAGTATGCTTATATTGTGATCGTCCGGCTCGAAGGACCAAGTTTTTGAGTTAATCGTTTTCTTGGGTTACGACTTTAAAGACTTTTCTCCTAAACTTTGGTAAAAGATTTTGTGAATATGTGAATGGGAGTTTATCTGGCTTGAAGGATCATGTTTTATAAGTGTTCAATTGTATCGATTCATTCCCAAAGTGGCTTAGATTAGGAATCCGTTTTACATTGACAATATTATATAACTGAATAGTTTTAACGCGAATCGATTTAAATTTCTTTTCTGCTTAAATTCCGTCACGAATTTTATGTAATCTTCCGACTCCGTGGGCCAAAGCAAAACTTATTATTAGAAAATAATTAATTCAATTGAAACAACTTCCATATTATATAAACATCATCTGGCTCGAAGGACTACATTAGACATATAGAGTAATCGTAAAGTAATGGATATCAATTTAAAATTCCAGATACAAAGTGAAACTGATGCCGGGGACCAGCAAACGGGGCAAAGCGGCGAAGACGGCCGTGCAAGTGTTCCTGCGGGATAAGGCGTGCTCCGCGCGTGAGAAGGACCTTCTCAAGGCGGTGAAGGAGGAGAACATCGCGAGGAACTTCCCCGGGAAGGTGAAGCTGTCTGCACCACAACTGCATAAACATAAGAAGTAGAGATGGGAGTGTTGTTAACATTGAGATCTGTTTGAAGTTGATGAAGAAATTGTAATGATAAATCTTGTTTTACGTGATTTTCCGATTAAATCAATCGTGATCGTGAGGCCCATAGGTATTAAAATCGCGCTATCGTGTTCACAACTGAAGATTTCATAAAAATTGTAAATTATTATCGTCAGGTCAGTTTTCCCAAGGATATCGTGTAGAAATATGATTTCGTCTACTATGATGATAGGTACAATAGGTACTCCTGCATAATCAAGTAAAAGTTTCCTTACTTTACTTTACATAGTAAAAGTAAAAGTTACAAATGTTTCCTAGAAAATCACAAGATGTTAATAGTAGAGTGTCAAAACGTAGTAATCCTATTATCTAGACTTTAACAATCTAATGACCACACGAAATAGAATTTTTGTACATTCTTGATATTAAATAATGCTATTTTTTTTATTTTTTTATGTTGAATGGTGCTGTCACCTAATGATATTGTTTTAACTTTTTATATCAGTTATGTATTCTTGTAATATTTGAAGTGAGAGTGATGAAAAGTGAGCGTTATTTTAATTATTATATATTTCTGATCTTTCAATAACGCACAATACAAAAATAATAGATGAATCTTTCATCTAAATCAAATAAAATAATGTATTATTTTTATAGGTAACTTAATGTAATATTTATTCCGCTTTGTTCTAATATTTGTTCCTTTTTTACTGTTAAAAAAATCTAGAAAAATACACTTCTAATAATATATCTAGAATGATTCATGACTTCTCGCGCACCAAATTCATTTTAAATACTTCCTAGCGTCACCTGTACCTAAACTACTTACTAAGTACGGAGCCACGCTGTTTAGTATGATAGTAAAATCCTTCTGAAGTTATTTATATAGACAGGTAGAGGCCTAAACCAGTTTATTGAATGTTGTCCATTACTGTTGTAAAGTAAAGCTTCTCAAAATATTGTAACCATAAAATAGTGTACTTAAATATTTAACTTTTAATGTCCAACGACCCTTATACAGGGTGGAGCAAAAGAAATGTCATAATGTGAATGTGCAATATTTTTTGCAATTGGGATCTCTTAGTCGCACAGATCGCCAAATGTGATCGTAGCTGACTTCAATAAAACTACAAAGTTTTATTGAAAATTTGAAATCTTAAGTTTACGGCAACAAACCACAAACGTTGCAAGCGTTGAAAGGAAATATTTAAGAAGCAGCAAAAAGTCCTAGAAAAAATACAGTCACTTGACCGATATATTTTTTATCAAGTCATCTAAATCTTTTGCATAAAAAGAAAACATGCAAATAATAACTTTTTCACATTATGACATTACTTTTACCCCACCCTATACTTTACATATTCGAGCATAATGTTAACATAATATTTATAGAATACCGATATTATTGTTGTAATTTTTGTTGAAATAAATGTGATAGAATCCATTTTCTTTATTTTCTTGATTACAATGTTCTAATAACGCGGTTGTTAACCTTAAAAACCCTTAAAACAATTAAGTACATGAATGGAAGTTACAACAAAACCAGAGATTGGAATGTTGGGTTAAATTATACTTCTGTAATGCTAATTAAGTTTTATTACAAAGATTAATAACAAAAGAAAATATCATTAAGATTAAAACATAGTATGAATGTACGACGAAAATAATTATGGATAGACATTTTTTTTTTTTACATAAGTCATACAGCATATTAAATGCATACATCAATAGTCATGGGCTACAATATAGTCCAATATATATACAATATGGAGGGATATATTATTAACTACGTTAGTCTTCATCCTCCTCCTCCTCCTCCATGCCCTCTCCCTCGCCGGGCAGCTCCGGCGGCGGTGGCGGTGGTAGGTGGGCGATGCGGTATGCCTGTAACATTACACGTGATTTTTAATGTAATTAGCAAGCATGCATGCAGTTTACTAGTTAAAAATCCCTGTCCATAGATATCTGTAACATAGTAAATAAAGAGTTACTATATCTGTAATCACTCCAAAAGGCCCGCAGCCCTTTGCGTAACAAATTGGTTAGGCATGCACGAAAGCGGTCGCGATTTCATTGATATAAAAAGCAGTTATCTAGAGTCGAACCTCCAAGAATCCTCCTCCTCAAATTACACAAAAATCCAAACCAAAAATAGAAATCTGATGAGTTTCATCATGTTGCATGACCAGGGATCCAGAAGTATGTGTGATCACCGCTCGCTTTATCGATATAAGCGAAATATTTCAGAGCGTGAAAGTTAAGAAGTGAAAAGTAAATAGTCACCTCCTCATCAGCGAAGGTAGGGTCCGCCATCTCCATGACCTCGGGCCCCACGGGGTACTCACTCTGCGGCCGCGGCAACTGCAGCGGGGAGAAGTTTGGCGGCTGGTATTTGAGGCCCCAACCCATGTACAGGTTTTCAGACTTTCTAAACACAATTAATACAATTTCTAAGTAACCAAAATACTCGTAAACGCTCGTATATTATAATTTTTAATCACAGAAATCACAGTGGGCTTATGGTTTTTTTTTTTTATAATATAGGAGTAGCAGACGAGCATGCAGTCCACCAGATGGTAAGTGGCTACTGCCGCCCATGGACATCTGTAATACACCCCAGATAGGATTACATATTCCTACCTGAGATCGGCTACTTATGCGCCGCTAACCCTGAGGACTAAGCTGGAACGCCTCGGAAAAGTCTGTCTCCCTTACCACACCCTTCAAACCGGAACACAGCAGCGCCTAAAACTGCTGTTATTAGGTAGAAATAGGTGTGGCGGTGGTGTCGCCGGAGTCGAACCACAAAGAGTTCTACCACATTCTAGTAGGTAAAAGAAATAAAAATAATAATTACATACCGACAGTTGATCTCAGATCTAGCAACGTACAAAAACACCTTTATAGTGTAAAATACCTTGACAACAATAACATTATAGCTTTTCAACTGGATATAAAGCGCAATAAGTTCAAAATACATAATTTTTATCCTACAAACAAAGATATATATTCACGTGTTATTGTTGTTTGTTGCTATTACAGATATTTTTTTGAGTATATTGTTGGAAACATCTGGTAAACTTTTTTCATATCCGCCATGAAATTTCCCGCCAAATGAAACGTTGAAATGTGCCAAATTAAAAAGTTCTACCTCAGCTCACCTTCATAAACAATTTGAATATTATCAGCATTATAGGTGTAATTGTTGGTCTATTTTATTTGAAAAAAATATAGAATTCCAAAACTGATACAAAAGTACTTAAGTTCTTCAATATATGGCAGCATGGCAGCATATAATAAGACGTTCCATATTCGTTTAAATTTTTTGTGTTTCACTCGCACGCCAAAGTGCAAGAGAGATACAAAATATGAATAGAGTCAGTTGTATCGTGTATATGCATCTCATTCTTACTTAGTGCCCCACTTCTAGAGCGAGAGAGATGCATAATAATATAATTATCTTTACAAAAATAACCTCCTATTTAATTATATTACCCTGGTAATTGAAGTTGCTACAATTTGTATTGAAAATATGAAGTTGGCTAACTAAACTTTGTAAAATCTGCAACCAATTTATGCTATTGACTAAAATCTGACGATTTTTGTATTTGATTTTCCTTTTCCTCAGTTAACTTCCCATCTATGAATATATTTTAATCTTACATCATCATCATCAACTCATTACTGTCCCACTGCTGGGCAAGGGTCTCTTCTCATAATGAGAAGGATTAGGCCATAGTCCACCGCGCTGGCCAAGTGCGTATTGGTAGACTTCACATACCTGAGATTTTTTTATAATAAATCTCAGGTATGCAGGTTTCCTCACGATGTTTTCCTTCACCGTTTAGCAAGTGATAATTAATTTCTAATCTTACAACCAAAGTAATATAAATAGTTCAAGACAAGGTATTTTCCAATGTTCCACGAATATTCCTCTCCCCTCTAAAGTTCATGATAAATCAAACAAGTCTCTTTTCTGCACTATTCTACTGATATCTCCCTCCTTCTACTAACTTCCCACTATTAGCGTAAGCGACAGCGCCTGGCCAGATATTGCTCCGTAGCACGGCGACAGCGCGGTCGGGAGCGAGCGTGGAGCTGATGCGCGGCGTCCAGGCGGGCAGGCCCTCCACGCGCGCGTCCTCCGACAGCGTCGTGAACAGCGGCAGCCCCACCTCGGGCTCCACTGGCGGGGGGCCCTCGTCCTCCTCTTCTTCGACGCCCTCCTCCTATATATTAAAGCAAATATACAAGACGTTATAAAGCTGGTAAAAAGAAGTTATAAAGCTGGTCTTTATACGTATATGTATATATAATACGAATTTTCTTCTCAGGCATAACGACGCAATAGATAATTTCAACTAACCCAGTAGGTAAACTTAAATCGGATAACTTTTTGGGTGATTTTACTTGAACACTACGAAAATTTAAAGTACCTCTGTATTCGTAGTAGCAAAGATATAATTAATTAAATTGTCAGCCCCAATATGCCAGCAGTAGGCAGGTACTTAACTGAGTCTTTCTTCACTCTTCACTTCTAAATATTCTACGCTACATTAGTGAAATATTCTTCACGTAACCATATCAGCGTTCGGATTCCACCAGAGAGTCCGGCCTTGCTTCAAGATGTACCGCCCATGATGCACCCAATATGTAAGATTTGAATCCACTAAATCTTTCAACGAATGGCCCTGGTAAAAGGGGTTCGGATTGAAGGCCATGTCACCTAGGAAAGAAAAAAATTAAAGGAAATCAAGTCATTTATTGAAAAAAAAACGTCTAAAGCAAGATTGTTAAACTCACCAGCGCCCTCTTCTAGATCGATATCTTCCTCCTCCTCCCCGGAGCCGAACGTGTAGAAGCCCTGAGGTGATATGGAAGTAGAGGCCGCGATGCGGGCCAACTGGGCGCGTAAGTAGTTCCGCTCCGTGCCGGCGAACGGCGGGAAAGTTAACACCTGTATATAATTAAGTAATCCAATCCAATCAAATGATGATGATGATAAACTAATAATCATTTCATTTTTTTATGTTAAAGTTTGTATAAGTATGAATAATAATGGTCGAGTGCGTATGTGTGTGCGTGTGTGCATGTGTGTGTGTACTTGAAGGTTAAGTAAAACGATTATTTGACGGAAAGTGACTTAACGCTTCTGACTTACCTCAGCATTCAAGTCACCAGTCACGCAGTGCACAGTGAGCCTGGCGACTCGGATCTGATCGGGCGTAACGTCAGGCAGACATATCCACTGATCACCCGGCGAATTGCACACCCAAAACACCTGGAAAGAATTGGTAGATAATTGATACATGGGCGTCGTACTAACAGGTACGTCCCATTTGACCTATCTTAAACTTAACTCAATGTAACCTAACCTAACCAATACGAAAAACCAACTACTGCAGACTAGATCATTCCTCTAAATGTTTAATACATATTTTAAATAATTAAAATCCCTACCTTCTTGTTAACGCCTTGGCCAGGCCTCTCGACGGGGATCTGCACCGGTGGCTGCCACGTGGACACGGGCTCCGGGGGCAGCTTCGGCGGCACGGGCTCCTTTGGTTTCTCCTCTTTACCTTCACCTTCACCCACTTTACAAAAGTAAATTGAGTGAGTACTAATAATTATTTGACTGAGATGTTTGGCTACATACATAGGTAGCTACAGTTAATAGTTAGATCAGCTCTCGCAGATACCTAGCTCCTATTTAGAACTAAGCCATTGTTTCTATCTTTGCCTTATCCCCTTTGCAAATCGAACACAACTACAAGCTGATGATTATGGACCAATTTGGCAGATTGCAAAAATTATGCCACGAGAAGCCTAACATCCATTAAAACATATGCATTAGTAACGATTATTCTGACGTTATGTCTTGTTTCTTACTCAGTTCCTTTTCTTCTTCCATTTCATGAACACGGGCCTCCTCTATACCCTCGCCTTCACCAGGCATGTCTTTCATATCAAACTCCTAAAATATTGAAAAATATTTTATTTCTCTCTAAGTATAAAGGTATTAAATAATTTTATAAATCTGTATTAATCTGTAATACTCAAGAGTAGCATCTCACCCGGATCCTCCGATCCAGTTCCTCTATAGTAAGATCAGTTTCAGCAACATAGTAATTCGCCTTTGTTCCAAAAATCTTGCCAAAAAATCTAGAAGAATAAATAATTAACTCTTACTCAATTTCTTTGTCATATGACACAAAATCTCATTTTCGACTTTTAGTGTAGGTACTGCAAAGGTAAAAATCGCATGAGGACAGTATACCTGACGGTGGCGACCGGTTCTTTTATTGCTAGCATGTGTAGTGAAATGTAGACCGCGTAGCATTCGCTATGAGGCAGACCATATCCAGCCTGAAAAATACAGGTAAAAAAGAAATTTACTTATATAAAATCTTAAGTAAAGAAATTACCCCATATTTTAGTACTTTAAGCTTATAAAGTACTAAAATATGGGGTAATTTCTTTTCTCTAGTCTACATAAATTTCCAACCATATATGATACTTCTTCTGAGAGGTATTTACTTCAACTAGGAACTGTCTTATGTACGTAGGAATCAAATGGTTGATTTAAATTCACAATTATTCCTGTCTTAAAGAATTGTGCATGAAATACGTTTGGTATAGCAAGGACTTGAAAATTATAAAATTAAAATGAATAACCTCGTGAAAATAATAGTTATGTTCGATTAAATCAGCAATTCGAGGCTTGATTGAGTCTTCCTCCAGATCCAGCTCCTGTTCCTCCTCGCCAAGGTTTTCCAGCTTCTCTGATTTGCTGGCCACCAGCTGCACCGATTTTTTACCTTTGTTAATTTTGCATCATTTATATTCGTAAATACAGGTTGAACTGCATAGAATGTCCAAAAAATGACCGATTTTTTAATTTAAAAACCTTTATTTACCTAAAATCAGAATAAAATCCAACGAGCATTATTTAATAAAAACGTGTAGAACTTGGAAAAAATTACCAAAACTTAAACTCTAAAAATATTTATTAAACTTCTGCGGATCCCATTATTACTAGATATAATAAAAAATCGTGACCCGAAACATTTCATCGACTTTCTGGACGGCGGCCAGCTGCGGTGGCGTCAGGTAGATGTCGTTCAACAGGTCGAAGTTAGGTCGGAACTTCTCAAGCTTCAGCTGCCAGGAGTAGTGCTCGAAACTGTCCACCACGTCCGGCGGCTTCTGCGTCAAAATCTTCTGGACAACGTCCACGAGATGATCATACCTGATTGATAATCGGTCGGTAATGGACATAAACCCAATGAATAGGTCCTGCGAGCAACATACTACTTAAAGATGACTATTATGCAATGATACCCTATAAACAGATGCAACCACTTAAGGTAATGTATGTAATAAACTCAGATCAATAAATATCAATGGTAATAAGTTATACATACTGTCCAAGTCTGTTAAGACTTACAATCTATGAGATGCCTATCAGCCTATCACTACTTGACAAGAAATGTATCCTGATTAAAATTATGCTATAAATTAGGTCCAAAGCGAGCCTGCAAATGTGCAAATCCCCTGTCAGTGGTGCTTACAAAGAATCTCCAGTCGCTCCACTTTGTTGTTTCAGGAAATTTTTAGCAAGGATCAAGTCGTTGTTAAGATCAGGCATAACATTTTCGGTTGCTGCTATTATATCTGGTTCTAATAAAAATGTTTGCGACATTATGAACGTTTGAGTATATAAAGTATGAACTGCGATACTTTATTTGTGTTTATTGAATAAATCAATCGACGTTAATACCAATATTGACGTATTTTTGGCGTTAGTAAAAAAAATATGTGGAAACTATTTTTCTAGGAAAACCTCAAATTGTAAAAATTTTAATATTGCCGCCTCATGTGTCGTCCTCTACAAAAAAAGTATAACACTAACATCGGCTTATTATATTATCAAATTTCTAATTCCATATATTTGAAATGTCATTAGGAGAGATTAATAATTATGAATATTTATTTATTACTTAAGGATCACCGTCCGACTAAGACTGGATAATTATATTGAACGCAGTTATTAATTTCCGAATGCCAAAATTGGGTACTTGACAGTTATAACAATAAAATATGAAATATGTTGGATATGATAGCTTATAAGTAAACATAAATTATGCAGTATTTCGTTTATTTTTTAATACGTTCTAAGTATTTTAATTTTTAAAAAGAAATTTTCGATTTTTTATCTGTGGATTTTAAAACCCAAAACGGCGACAGTGCTGCCTCAAATGTCATGTGACGTCACTACATCGAAACTAATGATGTGCCGAGTCGGCCATTTTTGGTATTCGAGTACTTTAGTACTCATATAAAAAAGAATCGAGTCAGTACTCGAGTCCAAAGTATTCACAAAGTACTCGAGTACTTTGCACAACATAGTCCAATAGCACGGAAGAGCAAAAAAAAAAAAAAAAAAACGCCACTCACTACACAAAATTAATCAAGTTTTTACTTGTACGAGTAGTAGTTGTAGTGTACGAGTATCGTCAGTATTCGAGTATTACTGGTACTCTAGTATCACTATTGGTACTCGAGTATGCGAGTTTATGTAAGTACTCGAGTACTGACTCAAGTCCACCTGACTCAGCACTAGCGATGGGCGATTGTTCTAAAAAAAACAATCGAATAAATCGACAATCGACGGAATCAACAATCGATTGTCGATTTATTCGTAGTAACAAAAAAACAATCGAATAACAATCGACGTTCGAATAACAATCGACGTTCGAATAACAATCGACGTACGAATAACAATCGACGTACGAATAACAATCGACGTTCGAATAAAAATCGACGTACGAATAACAATCGACGTACGAATAACAATCGACGTTCGAATAAAAATCGACCTTGAAATAACAATCGACGTACGAATAAAACTCGACCTTGGAATAACAATCGACGACCGAATACAAATTATACCGCGCGGCCACATGCGTGTGCTCAGGACAATGTGCAGGTGCGTCGTGTTGCAAAGTTATCGTCACTTGCCACTGGTTGGAAAATGTAAAGTATTGTATTACATTTTAGTCAATTGTACTATATATTGTTGAGAAATAATTATACCATAAATCATTTTGTATCAAATACTATGGAGTATCATCGATAATCCAGATGTCGTAGTCATCCCCTAAGTTCGTTTCATAACAACGTTTTCAAAAAGGTCATCTGAAAAATATAATATACGTCTCCATGGCGCATATTATAGAAAAAGATTTTCAGAAAATATAAAATATGTCTTTTTAGCGTATATTATAGATAAAAGTTATCACAAAAAATTATGTACTCATAGTTACATTAAAATTACTCGGTGAAATACTATATATTTGAAGAAAAATAATGTTAACAACGCGAGTAGGGTGTGAGAGTGTGTGGCCACGAGGCGCAGTGAGCAGTGCGAGAAGCAAGGTGTGGACGCACCATTAAATAACGGAATGCAACGAAGCAGCGGAAGGGTGCACGACGCACGTGCGCTTCCCCCACCAAATATATAAGACTGACTCAGATTTCTTAAACACAGAAATTAGGGGCTCCTCGCTGCTAGTAGCTTTGTGTATACTAAATAGTTGACCAACAACCAAATAGCTTCGATAGTTCCATTTTTACGTAACAATCGCGTATCGCTTGACTGCGCTGTTACTAGTTTTGCATGTACTAAACAATCGACCAACAATCGAACAATCGAACAATCGACCAACAATCGAACTATCAAACAATCGAACAATCGACGAACAATCGAACTATCGAACAATCGACGAACAATCGAACAATCGACGAACAATCGAACAATCGACCAACAATCGAAGAATTTCGATTGTTCGATAGTTATTCGAATACAATCGAAGAATTTCGATAGTTATTCGAATACAATTGAACACAATAACAATCGAATAATTCGATTGTTTTTAGTAACAATCGCGCATCGCTACTCAGCACATCTCTAATCGAAACCAAACAAGACAAATAATAATTAAATCGTTTGCTGTTAGAGTTGGTTGAATTTATGTTGTGAACCGAAATGAAGCCATACTATATTAAAGCTGATAGCGTGAACCTGCTTAATGAATCTCCATATATGCAGTGCAATAAATCAAAATGGATACAAAAACTTCCGTGAGATAACCTATGGAAATATCAAATAAACAACGTAAGTAAAACATTCTTTATATTTACATTTAATCATATCGGACAATTAAAACATTTCTTAACTGACTTCAGACAGAAGAAAGGTTGTCTTCAAGTGATTATTAAGATTTTTTTAAATATACTTATATTCTTATGTGAACTGTTTTAAGGTTATTAATTGGTTATATTTATATTTACAGATCTTCCCGACAATCGTATAGTGACGACGTTATAGAGTATGTGCAGTTTAAGAGGAAGGCAAGTTTGTGTTTCATGAAAAGTAAAAGTTGTCCTGAACACAAGGTACATCAATGAAAATGAAAATGTGATGACTGTCCTGCCTAGAAGAAGTGAGGAGCCAAAAGTTTCGAAAGTGGGCACCAGTCTGAAATACATAAAGTAAAGTACACGGGAAATAGTACTTCTTTACTTGCGTAACCTACCCAACAAGATGAAGGAAGAAAAGTGACCATACAGTTCCTATTATTGCATTGCAATTTAATTCTGAAAATGACAGTGATAAAAATATATATCCATTTGTTACGGAAAATAATTTTAGTAATGAAGAAAAGCAGACACGCAAGCAGCACAAAAATTTAGCTTAGGTGATCTGTAGTAATTATTGTAACTGTAACATATGATAAATATATACAAAAGTTCTACTGTGTGTACTCACTAATAGAACCACATAAACCAAATAAACAAAGAAATCGGTTAATAAAATACTAATATTAGCAAATCATGTATTTTTAATTATACAGTCATGTAACTTAATCAGTGCACATGCACCATCAATAATAACACAGTCATGAAATATTTTAATTGTGTCCTATTAATTACAGAATGGGCCCTTAAAATAGAATTCTCATAGACGTCTTATAATTCTATTCTTATCATAGACATCTATATAATATATTAAATATATGAATACTTCCACTTGCTGTTTTGTTTTGATTACGTCCCGTTCCAATGATTTGGAATTGACGAATCACTCGAGAGTTACTAAATTTATTCCTTTTTTTCAATAATACTTCTCTTACATAGATAGTATAAAATGTCATTGCTTGCAAACAGAGGATTTAAACATATAAGAATCTGCAAGTTCTTTAACGTTTATGAGATTTGGGTTTAGGAACTTGTATAAGCAAATTTGTTAGGATATTTAGCGATCGTACTTGAACACATCGTCACTGCACACGCCTTGTAATTTGACATTCTTGCAATTGTACTAATAAAAGTTAAATAATTCCCAAGATTTCCCCTGAAGTATGTGTAGCGTCGAAGTTTATTTCTATATTTTCAATGTGTTGACGTCACGCTACGAAATGACACTTGACCGCCTGTTTTGGCGTAACGTTCCGTTTATCGTAATAAAAATATGTTTTTTATTAATAAATAGCCCTTTTTTCGAAAAAATGATCAATGAAAGGCATATATAATACGTATATGAATTCATTAAAACAGTTTCCCAAAAAGTGTCAAGTAGCCAATTCAGCAGTTGTTATTGTCAATGTCAATTTAAGGTATGTCAAAAAACTCCGATATGTCAGCGGAACTAGACAAAACATAGGCCTATTTTTCGTTTATTTTACGTAATTTTCTTTACTTTTCATTCAAAACACTTTTAAAATATCGTTTTATATTATTTTTTCATGTATTTTGTTTCTTGTAACGTAATTCTACCAACAACAACATAACCTCTAAACGAAAACAATAATATGGCAGCAAAATTCGATGCTGCCGCTTACAGCTTCCGCAAGCAATGCCCGTACGTGAGCAAGAACCTGCTCAGATGGTTCCCGGGGCACATGAACAAGGGCCTGAAGCAGATGCAACGCAAGCTGAACTCCGTGGACTGCGTGATCGAGGTTCACGACGCTAGGATACCATTCACAGGGCGCAACCCTATATTCACGAAGACGTTAACAGGCGCGAAACCGCATATATTAGTTCTAAATAAGAAAGATTTAACGATACAGTCCTTAATGCCTAAAGTGAGTGATCAGTTAAAAGCAGAACAGAATGTGGAGAATGTTGTGTACACCAACTCTAAAGACCAACACTGTAAAGGTTTAAAAATACTGAAGCCGCTCATGGTGGATCTCATTAAGAATTCTAACAGGTTAGTGTTATTTATATAACATGAATAAAAACTCATGTATGCATGATTAAAACCAGTTATTTAGCATTAGTAAAAGAATTTCTCTTCATTCATGATATCACTTAAATTTACGAAAAAGTTGACAGAACTGCTTTGTGTTTTCATGCTAACATACAGACAGCCACTTTACAGCACATAATTGCACTATGTTCTAGTCTGTGACGAGATACATTTACTTTCTTTCCTATAAATATGCAATTAATTGAAGCAACCACTTTAATTGAAGGTAGAACTCATTTCATTTCAGATATAACAGGAGTGAAGAAAAGGATTACAATGTGATGATTATCGGGGTACCAAATGTGGGCAAATCATCCCTTATAAACATGTTACGGAGCACCAACATGGGGATAGGACATGCACTGCCTGTCGGTGCAATTGCTGGAGTGACTAGGAGTCTGATGACCAAGATGAGGATCAACAACAATCCTGAGATATTTATGTTTGATACACCAGGTTAGGATGTTTACACGAAGATATTTGTATATAAAAAGTGTTGATCATAGTTCATCCAAAGTTTCAAAGCTTACAAATGGCCCATGCGGCAGAGTGGTTGCCATATCAGTCTGATGCCCAAGGGGTTCCAGGTACAATCCCATCCACCCACAGCACAGGTAATTCTCATGTGGAGACTATGAGAGTAGAAAGCTTTTTTTTACCAATAAAATAAAAATTGTTTATAGTGCTTAATAAATAAATCAACATTAAATTGAGCAATCCTAGTATCTTCATCTTTCATAAATTTTACTAGCTATTCTATTGTCAGACTTAAATTTTATTTTGCATTTCCTGATGTATCATCAATAGTTCACCATAACTCACTCATATCTTACTATGTAACTTCCAAAATTTATATACACTAATCTAGATTGAAGCAGTGTTGTACATTTTCCTTCATTTGTGTGTGTGAGACATGGACAGGTATATGACCTATAAAAGCATTGCAGCTATAAAACAATAACAAACATCAAAATTTTCAATCCTAAACTCCAATTACCAGGTATCTTGGAACCATCAGTGACAGACATGGAGATGGGGTTGAAGCTGGCGCTATGTGCGTCTCTGCAAGATCACCTAGTGGGCGAGGAGGCCATCGCAGACTACCTGCTGTACTGGCTCAACAGCCATGGCAAGTTTAAATATGTCGACTATGTGGGCTTGGAGGAGCCATCCGATGATATAAATAAGGTAAGTAGCTACATTTATGATTTTGAAATTTCAGTCAATTAAATAAAACTTGAAAAGCTCAAGATTATACATTAATGACTGAATGTGTGTGAAATCAACCAATTTTGGTATACAACAAGTTTTAAAAGAACTGAGAGTGGAACTCATTATAAATTGATGTTGATAAATGTTATTATGTAGGTGCCATAAAGCTGATATTCCAGTTTGAAAAGTGTTAAGGAAAATATACTAAAATTACATGTCCAAATTTAGATTTCATAATTAGTGATGTACCTGTTGCCAACCTCAAGTCTGTGTCCAATGGTATTTAGGTTTATTTTTGATACTTACAACTTTGCTATATTAAGTCATTGATAAAGTATTTACCCTTATTTCCGATTTCGCACTGACTCTTCGAGTGTGGTGCAAAACTTGACCTCTTAGATATATCTTCTTCTTCTTCTTCAACCATTATTCACCCAACGCTGGGTATAGGTCTTCTCATGGTGTTTCCATGTTGCTCGATCGCTCGCCATTCTTATCCAATGGCGGCCTGCTATTTTGACCAGATCGTCGGTCCATCGTGCGGGTTGCCTCCCAGCATTTCTTTTGCCTCGTCTTGTTGTCCACTCGACTAGATATATAATTAATAATTATATATATATAATTATTATCACGGAATAATAATAATAATTGTGTTTAAGGTACTCATCGCAGGAGCGGTAAAATTTAACCGAGTTCGGAAAACCCGGGACTTCGACGGTACAGTACGGGAGGTACCAGACCTTACAGAAGTCGCCCGGACCTTGATCAAGGCGTTCCGCACTGGCGAGCTCGGGAGGACACTGCTAGACATCAACTTGTTGCGGAGACCCGAAAAGCAGAAGAAGGAATTGCTGGCGTAGATAGAAATGTCACATTTAACTATAAATGGTATGCTAAGAATAGATTAGATATTATACCAAAAATAAAATACTACAGAATACGAAAAAATAGTTTATCCCGCGATTATCTTAGCTCGAGATCTTAATAACGGACGATCTGTCCTGAGCTGGAAAGACCAGCCTGTCACAAAGGGCCATACTTATCTATGCAAAGGGCATAAAAACTTGAACATTTGTGCGGCAGGAACTTTTAACTGTGAGCTAAAGTGGTGAAGGACGAAAATTTCAAAAAGAAAATTATTTTGTCGGAAAAGTCATCATTTCTTTCGTTCTCATTATTTCTTTTTCATGAAACCAAATTTAACATTTCTCAAATAATCATAAATGTCGAGAGTAGAGCACAACCTCAACGCTTCGCTTATGAGGCGTGCAATAAAGATTTTTATGATTTTCAAAATATTGATCGAATTTTTTTACTTTTTGTATTTAATTACACATTGAACAATTGTACAGATATTTAAATAATAGAATTCACAAAATAGTTACAGAATTGTTTGAAAGATTACAATTGTGTAAATATTATAAAAGCTGTAAATATGTATAGAACTATTTTACCACTTAGGAATCTAGATATAGGACTAACCAATTGATTTAAATGTATGAAAACATGGAAATATAATTTGTTATAACAAAAATCTTTAATTATTTAATACTCTTTGAATTTCATGCCTGTACTTAATTGTAGTTACCAGGATGAATTAGAACCATAGGATCTTAAAAAGTCGCTATGGTTACTACAAGCAATGAGATCTAAGCTTCAAATTTAATGACCGAAATGCTTCGTTACTAAAGTATTGCCCATATATAATTGATATTCACATTCATAACACCAAGGAACAGAAAAAACTAGCTTTTCCGTGTCCCATGTCTCGCAAATAGATACTAAGGAGGTTAATTTTCAAACTTATATATTATCTAAATCGTTGCCAAAATGACAATCCCTTCACGCATACGTCAGTCAATCAATGTAGTTTTATAACAAGAACAAATCCAAAATTATTAGTCGATGGATACACTTGCGTGAACTCTACTATAATACTACTACGAAATACTCTACGAAAATACTAAAAAAAATATGTCTTTAACCCTTTGACAAGAAGGGATGGTGGTAGCCGTCTTGTGAACAATGAACCCATTCGACTTCCTCCAGATCTTCGTGGACTCCATCCAGGAGTACAGGTGGCTATACGACATCGCGACCGACTGCTACCCCATCGGAGAGATGTCGAAAATACACACAGCGTAATTGTAAAATGGAATAACATGGTTCCGACGCATTTGAAAGCGACCAGAACTATTGAATTCAAGCAATTCAGAAGTGCGACAGCATTGTCTATCATCACTGAGAAGCCAGCTCAATCGTCGAAGAGCACGCCGGAATTGTTTAGCTCGTGTTCGCATTCGACCACGTCGCTGGCCGATGAGCCATCTGCATCCAGCTTCTCCACAGACGGCACTCTTAGCATGATAACGACACCCTGGACAACCGAGTCGTGGATAACTGACACTTCGTGTGAAATGGACTTCGCGTGGTCAAATTCTGACATATCCTCGCTGACCGTTCCACCTAAAACTTCTACATCGTACGGCACTTCCACCTTACTGGATACTTTCAGTAAGACCACGTTAACAATATATAGTTTTAAAGAGATCGACGACTTCGACGCTGAGAGTGAGTGCATACGACCTTTGAATGCTGAAAGAGCATCAGATTTATCCAGTACTTTTAGCTCGTGGACCATTGAATCATTTACGAGTTCTGGTTGGCTGTCGGACTTGAGCTCAAACCTTGTGAAAGTGAATTACCCCTGGAGCCCGTACACAGAATTTAGTTTTACAGACACGTATCCGAGCAGTTTACCATCACATAGCCATTTCAGTTTTCCGTCCAATATTAGCACTACCACCAAAGGCACCGATTTCTTATCTCGCTTGGAGCGAACAAATGAAGATCATACAGTTTTGGTGTCTTGAAATATACAATATCACATGAAAAAACTTCCCCAAAACATTTAAAATGTTAATATAACTCTTTGATACGTATGATAGAATATAAAGTTTAATGGATTACCAAACAATAAAACAAAAATAGAGAAATATAGCATTTTATTTCTCATAAACTTTTTAACTACCTACATTAGTCCAGTAATACAGTATAATACTGTAAAATGAAGAAATTAACATTCATAACGAAATTCAACGAATACTTATAAAGTTATAAACATATTAATAAGAGTATGTTTCGTGCGACTTAACAATTTCTGTGGCCTTTTTTAAAACGGTGAACTTCGAAAGGTGTGGAATATTTGACTTCACTATCTTTAATTACCATACAATAACTATATAATATGTACCTGTGCGACCTCATTATACTGGGAGTGGTATTAATTGTTCCTAACGTAGGTACGAGCGCTTGTTTATTTAAATCATAATGAAAGATCGCTACCGAATCTTAGTGACATTATTTATTTATTTTATTACTTTTCATATAAAAGAAAGTCTATTTAACGACTGGTAATTCTGGTGTTATACATACGTAATAATGTGTAACATAACAAAAATGAAGTTATACTTTTTAATGAAAATTAAGCAGCGTTTTAGAAATCCATTTAATATTAGTTTTACAAAAGTTATAGCAACAATATAAGAAATCGCTCCATACTTTTTTAATTATAGGGCTATCTTATATAATTACTATAAGACTCGTACATTTGAATTTTTACCATAATACATTGGAACGCATGCATTGGTATTTAGCGGCATAAATAGTAAAAGTAAATATATTTAACAACCATACTTAACATGTAACATGTAAATGAAAATTATATTTCGTTACCTATTGCAATAAAAGCAGTATACATTAAATAATAGCTAAAATTATAAATTTAATTCGACACCTGTAAGAATTTGATGAAAAGAAATTAGTAAGCGAACTTTACTTCGGTGTAACAATTGAATATATAGTGTGTTTTTGTAACATTCTTGCAAGTCACGACCAATGAAACTATTATAATTCTATACAAAAGGTCCCTTTACTTAGGAACATTACAAATTCCGATGATAGACTTGTAGTACTTGGGCTCGCTGATGCTATCCACGAGGAAAGTGCCCAGGTCGTACTTGGAGATGGCGCGCCCTGGTGACTTTTCTGGGTTCACCTCCACTATGATTTCGCGGCTGGGTTCGTCTGTAAAAAATAACATTTTCGTATATGACAATTTAATTCGACTGTTTGGAGCGATATCTGCAGCTTATGAAAGCCTCAAACTCATGAATTGCCTTTTTGTCTAACTATCACAGTTGTCAAATCTCGAGTTTAAGACTCGAGGTCGCAAATTTTGATCAATTTAAATTAAAAATCACGGTGATGATGTCGATACATTTGGGAATCATTATCAAAACCATCAAAAGAAACACAGAACCATCAAAAAGCAACCGTGGCCTACATAATGTAACATGTTATAAATAATGGTTTTTAAAGATGGTTACCTGAAATGTGTGGAGGCCAGACCGCGACCCAATTCAGGCCACTTTCACTCAACTCCTGGTGCATGCGCTTGTGGTCATTGGTGATGTCGACGAACCTCGGCGGTAGCTTCTCCGGCTCATAGAACAAGAACGCTGATATGCAAACCGACACTGGCTTCACATTTTTCGCCCTCATCGCATCCACGATATGCTTCATGCCCTCAGACATGTCTGATGTGGGGTCCAGGTTGCTCCTTGTTCCAAGGGCCACCACCACGCCGTCAGTGCCCTCCACCGCGTTCGCAACGGAGTCTGGTTCGAGGACATCGCCTTTGAAGATTTCCACCTTCTCCTTTAGCTCCTCGGGTAGCTTTGATGGATCGCGCACGAAGGCACGCACTTCTAGACCTGAGCATAAAATAATGAATTTTAATCAGCGTACCTAAACTTTTTTAGAGAAAATCCTTAAATTGTATTTATTATTCGTAATTTTGAAAATTTTAGTGCATAGTAGCATGCAGTCCGACTGACAGTGGCTTCTTATTAACATGAGCCAAATAAAATTGGAGTACCCAAGGTCGTATTCAGGTTCGTTTGTAGCTCTATACTAGTGAATCAAGATTAGGCAGGCTTGTTTTTGAGCAAAAGACATAAATTAATACAGATATTTCCTGCAAAAAACTTATCATAAAATTAATAAAAAATAAAAACTGGATTCACGTAGGTATGTAGGCAAGTTAACTGTATTGCAGTTCACGGCCGCACAAACGGAAACTCGTTTCTTTCCAACTATGTTCGTAATAATCGTAATCGGTCTATCATACGCAGTGAGCTACTAATTGCCAATTTTCGCGAAGGCCGATACTAAACACAGGATTCTACTCGCGATTTCCTCTATTTACACGTGTACGCATGTTTTTATGTGCCTAGGAACTGGTTAGATATTTTTGGAGAAGAAACTAATAATTATACAAAAAAAAACATAAAGCCCGCCCGAATGGTATAAATATAGCCTATGCCCATAGGCTATATTCGAAACCAGGCATTGGGAGTGCCCAATCAATTAAGCCTTTAAGGTTCTAGGGCGTGCTAAAAGTAAGATTTACATATAGACAGAAATAGCCAAAGATATTTCTTATAAAATGTCTATTTGTGGACGCGGTGTGTCCCGCTAAATGCTTGCTTCTAAATCTTTACAATGAAAGTCTTATCTTATTTTTAAAACTTTTTTATTTTCTCAGATATGCAGGTTTCCTCACGATGTTTTCCTTCACCGTTTAGCAAGTGATAATTAATTTCTAATACGCACATAACTTTGATAAATCAGAGGTGCGTGCCTGGGATTCGAACCTAGTACCCCTCGATCAAGAGGCCGAATTTCTTAACCACTAGACTATCACAGCTTCTTATGGTGTCACTACCGCTCAATCCATGCATTTTGTATCAAATGTGTAGATACTTTATTTACACAAATAATTAACAAGTAGATACAAATTTGTCACGTTTATGTGTTAACTCAGCTGTGTAGATTTCATTACATCAGACGATTTATTAAATACTGAAACTACTTATAACGTATACTTGGAGGTATAAACAGGTAAACTTTATTTTGCAATTTTATGATTTGAGGAAAATCTTTGAGTAAACGTCAAAACGCAATTAAATTTAGCAGATAAACAGGTTAAATAAATCTCAATGATGAATGGCTAAATGCCAACGGCTATTTTTTACCTTTAATCTATCGGTAATCTACTTATAATAATAATAATAATAAAATCATTTATTCGCAGAAGTTGTAGCCGCATGCACACATACATAAAAAAAAAAAAAAAAAAAAAAATGTGAAGTCATCAATTCGCACATGGCCAGCGCGGTGGACTATGGCCTAATCCTTCTCATTCTGAGGGACCAGTGCCCAGCAGTGGGATAGTAATGATGATGAAGAATGATATGGTATGATGATAACAATTATCGTAACATTCGTTTATTTCTGTTCATAATATGACAGCCAGTCATAATTCTATATCAGTATATACTTCTAAGGCAAAGTACATGTAAGTACTTCAGAAGTACATTCAAAACTTGTCAGTTAAGTAGGTACAAGACGATAAATCGAGATGCTGGTATCTACAAGTAGAAGTGCATCCACACTCGTATTACGCGAGTGCGAACGACTTAAACTGGTGACTCAGATAAAAAGTAAACAAACAACGCCTCATGAAAATTTGAATCAAAGCCTTACAAAGTATGTTACAAAATAGGAACTCTGTAAATATGATGTTACACATACTTGCATACATAATACCATAACCCTATTTATACATATATTATATTCTGCCTATTTGCAATATATACGCAAATTGCGTATATATTGCAAATAGGCAGAATATGGAATGCTTCAATATTTTGTTTCGTCTATATTTTTGGGCTGAGGCTTGCGGTATCTTATCGGTATGTTTATGGAGAATTCGAATCTATCAGTTTGAGAAGGCTTATCTGATTGCGAATCTAGTTCAAAAAGTCCACCATATTGCTCATTTGAGACGAATTCGTGCATTTTTGATAAAAACCCATGTACACAATTTATTTTTTGGATTTGGAACATGTCATTGGAAATTATGAACTAACTTTAAATTAAAATAGAAAGGGTGCGTTGTTATATGTAAATGTATGTAAATATACTATGTTGGGATGTTTCATCATCAGTATTTCCTACCATAAACTTTCAACCCAAAACGCAATAACTTTTCATTGCATGTTCAATTTCATTGCATTCATTCATGTATAAGGTAAAAAAGGTTAGAAATAAATAGATGTAGTCGCAATAGTTTTTTCAACTCTTCTAGCTATAGGGCAGTATGGAAGCTAGTAGCTAGGAATCACAAGCGAAATTCAATATAACAAATAATTAAGGATGAATCCCAAAGGTGTCGCTGCAACACATTATCACAACTATATCAGGGGTAAACGCACGCAGTAGAAGGGCTTTGACCTATTCGACCATATCTACAACATAGGTCCCGAATAGATATCGTTTTAAATCAAAATTATTATATTATTAACTGTGATAGCCTACATTCGTGTTACTAAGGAGATAGCTAAGTAATTCTAGTAGTACTTTGTAACTGTCTCCAATAGGATAATAGGAAATTTCTACCAGATTTTTAGGCGTAACCTTTCTGCCATCTATTGTTTGCACTGAGCAACTATACTACTAATTTGCACTTGGCCAGCTCGATGGACTTTGGCCTTTTTTGGTAGTGGCCTAACTAAGTATATTGAGAAGCCTCGGGAGCTCAAAACGAATGCACGGATACTTCCCCAGCGTGGTTCATCTATACCTTCCTCGGAGCAAGTTGCTCCTTGCATATGACCTAAACCCTTGTCAGTCTGGAAGGTGTCCGTGCCCAGTATACTACAAACGACTTATATATCTTTAATTTTTCACTTCTGTTTGGCCTCTGATCTGTACCTTACTCCACTAATCCGGATTAAAACAGGCTAGTAAAATATTCTCCAAGCCTTCCCCGATTGCGGTAAAAGGCGCCAAAACACAAAAAAAAACCTTACAGCCAAGATATTATATACACCTCATTTGTCATTGTATTTACAAACCAAGATTGAGACGTTCAAAATGTTTTAAAAACAGTCGCAGTTGGAAGTTTGCACGGATGTGTACATTGTGTACACTGTCAGTTCTTGTTGCGTAGGTAAATGTTTTCTTTCTTTAGAAATGGATTCTTTACTATTACTTTTGCTTTTTCGTGTTACAGTTATATGACAGTATGGCTCAGGTAACTAACTACTTAAACACAAAAAGCCTTACAGCCAAGATATTTTATGTCATTTGTCGTTGTATGTATTTGCAAACCAAGATTGAGACGAAAATTATTTTTAAACACATTCGTAGTTGGAAGTTTGCACGGATGATGCACGGATGTGTACATTGTGTACACTGTCAGTTCTTGTTGCGTAGGTAAATGTTTTCTTTCTTTTAAAACTGGATTCTTTACGATTACTTTTGCTTTTTCAAGTTACACATAAATGAATCAGGTAACTGACTTAAACACAAAATGCCTTGCAGTCAAGATATTGTCATTGTATGTACAAACCAAGAATGAGACGTGAAAATTGTTTTTAAAAGCATACGCAGTTGAAAGTTTGCACGGATGTGTACACTGTTATTTCTTAGCGTAGGTAAATGTATTCTGTCTTCAGAAATGTATTATTTAAATTTACTTTGGCTTGTCCAAGTTACATTTATATGACTCAGGTAACTACCTACTTAAGTCTATCTAATCATAACCTAAGTAGATCACTGACGTTCTCAGCATACCTAAATCTAGTTATACACGGTAGCGACCTTGATCCACGGCGATTAGCAATTATAACCTTTGTACTAACTAGTAGGGAATGTTATTATGAGTAACTGTGCTCTGCTCTTTGCAATGTCTATAGAAAAGCGAATGTGTTGCATCAGCAACTTTTGTCCCCTCACCTCTGAAGTATAGAGGAATATTAGCTGTAATTTCTTTATACAAGCTTTTTATTTATCTTGCATTTTTAGTTTTATTATGTGAGGGTCTAAACTTATAACTAAATTTAAAACCAGGTAACCACAACCGATTAAGCTTAAATTTTTCATACACGTTTGGATGACAATGCATGGTTACTTGATTAGTTGTTAAGATTAGTGACGACATTCTAAGTGCAATATGGCAGATACCCCAAAATGGACGAGCAATTTTTTTGCATCATCATGACATAATAAGCTTTTTTTAAATCTTAATAAATTGATTATGTCCTAATGATGGGCAACAAAATTCTAGGAGGCGTAGACCACACTCCATCACACTTCTTCAATGCCAGTGGTAGGAACGGGTTAGCAGCCAAACCGTATGAGATCAAATCAAATCAAATCAAAAATTAAGGCTTGCGACAAGGTTACCATTACAAACATTGACCACAACCAACAGCCCTCTGAAGCACGGATAGCATATTAACAAAGAGCCTATTTGGCCGATTATTGATCTCCGGACACATGTAAACCGTCGTAGGTTGTTCAGGATCGGTCAAACCAATTGAGGACCCCTACAACTCAATGAACGGACGGATGCACGATGCTGGTTCCGTCGTCTTCCTACGATACCCACTTTGCGAGTTTATTAAACTATTGCATCGGATCATGACTCGTTCTATTAAGTATCATTCTATATCAAGGAAGTACATTTAATAGGACAAATGGCAGGATATAATTTTCAACTGAGTTTTATGACGTGTCTCCTATGTAGGGATACAAGATACAAGGATACAAGGATTTACGTAAAAGTCAACCACGCTGAGCTAGTGTGAATTGGTGGATTACACTTGTTTTTTTTTCCTGATAAAATTGAAGTAGTCACTACTCACAGTAATCAACTCCAGGTTTTTTTTATAATATAGGAGTAGCAGGCGAGCATGCAGTCCACTGATGGTAAGTGGCTACTGCCACCCACGGATATTTGTAATCAACCCCAGATAGGATTAGATATTCCTACCTGAGGTCGGCCACAAATGCGCCACTACCAATGAGGACTAAGCTGCACCGCCTCAGAAAAGTATGTCTCCCTTACCACACCCTTCAAACGAGAACACAGCACCGCTTAACGCTGCGGTTATGAGGCAGAAATAGGTGGGGCGGTGGTGCCGCCGGAGTCGAACCACAGAGAGTCTATAATAAATATTCAATTGCATTTTACCTATGTAGGTACGAAGCTAACATAACACCCACTCTCATGAAATATGCGTCTTTGCCCAATTAGTAGAGTAATAAACATTTATTTTACTTGATTTTGCACAAAAACTCTTTATTTCAGAAATTACAGTTTTTCAACTATGTCCATTTTCCTTTGATTATAAATAATACACATATTTTTATTTAGATTTTATAGCCTCATGGTCAGTTTGTCGTCATGATAGGTATGTTTTGTATGTAAGAATTCTAAGAAATCTTACACATAATAAGCTAGCACGTCTTTACTAACGTAATTGATGATAATTCATTTTGCTTTCTACAAAATATTTGAACTGTATAATAATAATAACGTTAAAACGTAGAATAAAATTTTAAATAAGTACTACCGAATATATTTAAAAATAAATTAAACGAATATTTGTACATTCTGTTGGATTGGCTTGGACGCAACTGTCGAGGGTAAGGTTTTTCGAGCGTATGTAATATGTATGTAGGTACCGGACTCATTTTTCGGCATACCTTAGAGCCCAAAGGGCTTGCCGGCTATGAGGTATCGGTAATTTCGTCTAAACTGAGTGACATAGGCATAGGGTTAATTTTAAAGAACTCGGGGTTTTTGCTTCTTTTTATTAATTATGTTTATCTACTTTCTGATTAACGAAAAATAATAACGTAATAAAGCTAATTGGTTATTATTGCAATAATTTAAAACGCTTAACTGTTACGGCTTTGTTACCAATTGGCATATATTTCAACAAATGTTATGCTAATAAGTGTGTGGATTTAAACAGTGCGGCATTTTTACATTTGACATGCCACTGAAACTACCTAGAAAATCTGGAATTATTTTTCCTTTTCATATACATAGCTATATCATATTTTTCATGTTTCGCTAAAAAGCTCATGCAATTACCCATATTTATTTGTAGTCCTTGTCTTAATAATAATTATTATTAATACTTAATTTGAATTTACATTCAAGGTATGTAGTTTAAGTACGTAGTTAATATGTTGTTATGAAAACATGCTGTTATATACATATTACACACAATATTATAACATACTATAGTTCTTACCGTTCAAATTAGAAGTAAGCAAGTATTTTAATACATTTTTGCAAATATGATTGTATACGAAGAACCTGTTTGAATCAATCGACATGACTCACACTTTAGGTTATAAGTCTACCTAATACAAAAATATTATGTACTTTAATCAAAGGAATTAAATTATAAAGTTACAAGACTTTAATTATAGTATTTTGAGGACTAGAGGCACTTAGAAACTGCGCTAATTTAGAATTACGATGAAAAGGTTATTTAGAAATACTTAAATAATAAATTTAATATTAATAGAGTAAAATATTCTTTACTCAAACTAGCATTAAATGTGTTCTAAAAAAGCGCGATTTAAATTTAGAATCAAACATACTATGGCAAAGGAAAATTACGGAATGTTTTGCTTACCTTTTTTTACCGCCGCCTCTACAGCGCAAAGACCGGTCATGCCGGTGGCACCGAAGATCACAATTTTCTTCATAGCTGAAATAAAATATTACAATACATAATGAAAATTCAATCTCATTTGTAAAAAAATCTATGAAACAAAATGTTCAAAACAGCGCTAAGTCGATTAGATTTAGATTAAAAGTTATCTAATATCCAGGACTTACCTCCTCAACTCAGCAAATATCAAATAATAAAAAAAGATAACCGAAAAACTGAACAATTTGATATGCCGCGATAAATTTCCAACTACAATTTACGAGCGTACACCCGAACAGCGCATCATATATCTACTAAATGGTAAAATTAAACAAACCTACCTCTACACCGACTGCTAATGTGCTTATCTCTTAATATAAAGGTGTATACACACTATCCAGTACACATCCATCATACATGCTAGAGTAGTATATATTTTTTTCTACGATATAATCCGATCTAAAATCCAGGGCTTATTTTTTTATTTCGTTAAAATTGTAAACCTAAAAGAAGACGAATGAATATTACATTACTGTCATTATTAACGACCACGAAAGCACTTCAAAAATATGAATAATTTCTCTCTCTTCATTTAACTTGACCACATAGCTACATATATCAACATATTATAAGTTAATACCTCTTATACATAATTATTTAATGAAGTGAGTTAAGAAAGTGCAGGCCAATAATAATTACTGCATTGTAAAAAAAGGAACGTTATTGTTGCGGGACATGCAAATGTTATGATAATATTTACGTTAACAATACTACATTTGAATGTGATGCATGAAAGCCTGGTGATTTAGAAATTGAACTTATTATTATAAATAAAATATATTTATACGATTCATTCACGTTGTGACAATAAACACATTATCCAACAGTCTTGTGTTCAACTAATATATTGTATTGGATGGTGTAAACCCGCTTTAATATCATATGTCAAAATCGTGAAACCAGCTGTGTCAAACTGTCAAAAACTTTTACCACAGACTACTTAAGTATTGTGTATAGTATATAACTATTGCAATATCTTACTAAACACTTCACTTACTTGCATATCAATCATATCGCAATCTGGCTGACTCAATCTTATTTATATTATGATAATTAATTATTTTTTCACTACTTCGTTTCCCTACTTTTGCCCCACGCGCAAAATGCTTGATGTGACGCCAAAAAAAAAACTATAATAATCAATAAGTTCAATAACATAACCTCAATCTGTCATGCCTGCTGGAGAATGAAAAGTGGACTTTTGTTTGGTTTAGATTAAATTCATTAAAATAAACTAATGGTTGACGCTGAAGACTACTTCCCTCGAGGAGGGAAGAAGCCCACTACAAAATTCTTTAAACAAAGCACAAACGTAAGTCGATATCCACAGAATAACGTGCAAGACAAGTGTAATACAACTAATAAATATACTATTTCTTCGATTACTAGTTTTTAGGTGGTCATGAGAAAGCCGAGAAGAGGAAAAAGAAGCCGAAAAAGAAGTCTGATGAAGATGACGGCTACTTATCCGACGAGGCTACTAAAGACATTGATCAATCGTACAAAAATTGTGGAGTTTGGTTAAAGTATTCCGTAAGTTATGTTTTATTTTTATGCGTGTTAATTAAATTTTTTGTATTATAATCACATACCTAACTCGCTTAGATTTAATCTAAAATGCTACCAGTTTGATCATTGTAATTAATGACATGTTCATGTGCAGTTCTTTAGTTCTCAAGTTAAAATAATTTGGTGTATATTCACAGGTGATTAAAGAAGGGTTCCTCCTGCTTGGTAGAGTGCGGCAAGTCCAGGACACCAGAGTGTATGTATCCCTGCCGTGCCGACTGAGCGGCGTAGTCATGGCCTGCCACATCAGCGAGGCCTACAACAAGATGTTAGAGGCCTATGTTAATGATCAGGTACGTAGGTATTGAGTGATAGCTTTGTATAATATTGATGTTTAATAATTGATGAAAAAATCCTTAAAAGTTTTTAAAAAATATTTTAAATGCTACACTGATAGATGGCTCTGAAATGATGAATAGAATAGGCAGCATGAGATACTAGAAACCAATTTAAAAAAAAAATATTTGCCTCGAAGTAAGAATATACATTGCTTTTTCAGACAGATAAAGTAAAGGATCTACAGCAGATGTTTCGTCCAGGGCAGTATGTAGCCTTGAAGGTGCTGGAAGTGGCGGCCAACCACCTCATGCTGTCCATGATGCCACAACATGTAAACGGTGGGAAGATGCATGCTGACTTGCATAAAGGTATGCGTAATGTTAGAACAGCAAGTTACACAAAATACAACTTGTGATTTTTGTATTCATAAATATTTGTTTTAACCTACTCTCATCCTTACTAATATTATAAATCCGAAAGTAACTCTGTCTGTTTGTCTGTCTGTCTGGTTGTCTCTTCTTCACGCCTAAACCACTGAACCGATTTTAATGAAATTTTGTACACAGATAGTCTGAAACCCCAGAAAGGACAAAGGATATTTTTTATCCCGGTAATTCCACAGGAACTAGGGATGGCGATCTAAGATCGATTAATCGGAGAATCAATCTTTTGGACCCAAAACATCGATTATTTTAATCGATATTAGTAAGGATTGAATCGTAAACTATGCATTTGATCCAAGTGATGATCTTTAGCAAAGTTGAAGATACAAATTTTAAGTTTTATGTATGTTAGTATGTTATATTATTTTCTTTAAACGCGGGCGAAGCCGCGGGCAAAAACCAGTTAATAATAATCAATTGTTACTCTTAATTTTGGTAAGCAAAAATTTCCCACCAAATTTGACATTTCATGCATAAAAGAATTTTCAAAGTTTAGAAGGGAAAATAGTGGTTAAGATTGATTTTTAAAAATGAGCATTATTAAAAATTTTGAGTTAAATTTGTAACCTTGCTGCAAATCTATATTGCAAACTTAACTTTTTATGCTGTATACCTATTTAAAATAAATATTATCCCAGGTGCATTATTACAAGCTGCAGTATCCTCGGTGGAAGATCATGGTTATGTTATGGACATCGGTATTCCCAATGTTAGGACATTTTTGCCCAAAAATGCCGCCAACCCTGAAATTGAGCTTGGTGAGTAACAAACTCCTTTAACAATGTCTTACCTAGTCATCTCGACAAGCCCTTTTTATGTTGTACTGAGAAAGTAAGTGATTTTTAATATTCAAAACACATGGCTTGAAACCACTAATGACAGTTTAATGTGTCCTTAGAAACAGAAGTATGCTTAAAATATAGGCAGCCATTACACATCAACCTACCAACAGTACCCATTTTGTTTAATTATGTCGCTGTTGTAATTTTTTTTACTATAAGGAAGTGGTCACTGCTGCCCATGAACATCTGCACCCTCCTTATAGAACATAAGTTTTCTGAAATCAATTACAGATGTGTTACCCCTACTGAGGACTAATTTAAATTAGTTAATTAAGTACTAAGGCGAACACCTCATTAGTAAATAAGCTGACATTCACAAAAAGTTTTATAAACTCCCCACAGATACAGGCATGCTAACATGGTGCAGCATCAAGTCCATTGCACCTTCACCAGATAGCAGTGTTATAACATTGACGAGCGAGCTCTCAGCTTTGCAAAAAGCTTTTCAGAAGAAATCATCCAACACTCTGCTTCCTGCTAATGCTGTGGACTTCACTGTGGATAAGGTGAGCCATACTATTACAACTATTCTTTCTTCACTTCTAACACAACTATAATGTCTTTGATAATATTGAGATTACTAACAAAAGGTGGGCTCCGGTGAGCCAACTAAACTTTTTTAATGGCAAAATACAAAGATTTGTATTGTAGAATTCCAAAAAAACCCAAAATATGGTTCTTTTTAGTTTAGTATCTAATGTGTAAAATGCACTACTGCACTATGTTTGTGGGCTGACAAACCAGTTTTAAAAGTGTATGTGTGTGAATTGTGAAATGATAAAAATATGTGTGGAAAATTCTTCTCCTTACATTCTGTTTTTGTGACATAGTAATTTCGGCTAGCCCAAAATGGACATTTATTAATTTGAAATATTGTTTGTTCACAGCCTTTGGACAATGGTATAGAAGGACACATATTTGATGATAAGATAGCATATATACAGCGGCAGCACGTCGATAAAGTCAATGGGAAGAAACCGGCGCTCGGTCAGAGAGTATGTATTTAGTTTTATAATTACTATTTACTACTTAATCGTCATATACTATATACAATTGCAAAATCATCCAAACTAATCAAAAATCGAAAATTTGTTTTTTTTTTTCTAAAGAAATGTGTTATGGAGTTTCTTTCGCTGCTCAGTATCCACAATTAATCTTGCGCAGTATAGTCCCCGTAAAACTGCTAGTCCGCTCTGAATATAGAAATGAATCGCGTCGCTATAGCAAATTGTATGACTACACCTGCTCGGAACATCTTCAGACCGGACTAGCAGTTTGGCGAGGGCTATAGTTGATATTGACGTTCTAAAAAAGTTCTGTAAAGAATCTACTTTGATTAAAATATTTTTGATTTGATTTTAAATTACTAGGTCCGAGCGCGAGTGCTGTACGTGCTGCCAACCACCAACACTCCATTCTTGACCATGAGGAATATCTTCGAGACCACTTACCCTGACATGGATGACGAGCAGAAACTGCAAGAAGGAGACATTGTTGATGACGCACAGGTATATATCATTCATTCATTGAAGGTAGTAGAACCCTTTGTGGATCGACTCCGGCGGCACTACCGCCACACCTATTTCTGCCTTTTAACAGCATTTGTGGCCGACCTCAGGTAAGAATATCTAATCCTATCTGGGGTTCATTGCAGTTGTCCATGGGCGGCCACTAGGCCAGAAGCCACTTACCATCAGGTGGACTGCATACTCCTATATTATAAAAAAAAAGTTGCATCATATTTTAACCGATTTCATACAGTTGTTGGTATCATCCTATGTATTTGTAAGTAATAATTTTACACCATGTCACAGGTTATAATTAAACCAACACCAAAGATTATTTACCTCTATTTTTCGATGTTCCTTTTTCTTACCCCAAACATAGAGATGAGGGAAATAAAATGATGTTGGTGTTAAAAGTAACCTTCTTAGAATCATGTTGTTTTGTGCACAGGTGATAAAAATAGTGGGTAGAGTGGTATACCTGAGGCTCGGGGACCGCGGCACCGGCCTGCTGAGCCTCCGCCGGCTGCAAGTGGACGAGGACCTGGAAGACCGGGACGTGGTGGCCAAATCTTACCCTATTGGTGAGCTTTACTTTTTATCTAAATGTTAGAGAATTGATAAATGTTATGTGTCGCTACTGTCCATTGACATGTGGTAAAAAAATAGAAAACTTAATGCTTAACAAATTGAAGCTGAGTCGCGGAGTTTTATAAGTATAATGGAATTACAACATGTGAGAGTGTTTGATAGCCTAATTAATGGTTCAATCAAGGGTCCGAGGTTTGAATCCGAGGCACCTCTGATGTCTCAAAGTTATGTGCGTATTACAAATTAATTATCATTTGCTTTAACTTTGAACTAAAACATCGAGAGGAAACCTACATACCTAAGATCATTTATATCTCGATAACTATAACCCGCAGGCAGTACCCACCGCGTGCGGGTGCTCCGCTACAACCTGTGCGACTTCTCGTACTCGGTGACGGACGAGCGCGAGGTGCTGCAGCAGCGGTACTTCAGCCTCGCGCAGCTCGCGGCCGGGGACATCGTGGACGCGACGGTGGCCACCGTGGCTGACTCGCACGTCATCCTGCAGGTCGGCAGGGTTACCGGTGAGGATGGGCTTTTCAACAAGATTAGAATAAGAAGGAATTCAGCTATGTTATATTCCTTTTCATTGTGTTCTTATAATGGAGAGTGGTGGTTATTTTTAACGATTTTTATCAAATATGGTATACGATACGTACTTGCAGAATTTGTAACATAAAGAATTCCCTAAACTGGATATACATACCAGCTAATTTTACATTGTATCTAATTTGTAAAGAGATCGTATGTAAATGTTGTTCTTGGGATTTAAATTAAATTCATTTTTATTAAGTTTAAATTCCAAATTATAACCATACTTAGCCCATTGGCAATTATCATAACACACTATATACATTCAAATTCTCGAAGAAATTTGTATACTAGTGCTAATATTGAAAGGTTAACGTTATTCTTCATGATAATTTTGTTTTTTTTTTTCTATCAGGTTATGTTCCTCAAGCACATTTGACAGACGCCGGGATATTCATCGACCCAAAGAAGGCCAGCACTTCAAAACTACCCAAGAAGAAATTTAAGGTACTCCTAATTAACTTAACCAAATAATTAAGTCCATCCGTGGTCTTTAGAGGGATGAATTCAAAACAGGCCCTTTTTCATCGAACTTTGTGTTATTTCACACCCTGTTTAATTATATTTCTCCCTACATGAAGCCCTGATTATGCCATTAAATTCTAAATGAAAATAACCGTACTACAAATTTCACTAATAGATAGAAACTTGTCATTCTACACACTGCTTACTTATATTTATTCTTACTTGAAGCTCTTTTTTGCCATCAAGCTCTAAATAAAAAGTACCTTATAAATATAACTAACAGACAAAATCTTCCATATTTATGTGCATCTATAAACACTGACGATGTAACCCAGGTGGGTCAGGAGGTGAAGGCGCGGGTGCTGGCCGTGGAGCCGGACAAGCGGAGCCTGTTCCTGACGCTGAAGCCCTCGCTGCTGGCGCCGGACCTCGCGCCGCTCAAGAGCTACGAGGAGGCAGAGGTGGGCAAGAGCTACACTGGTGTTATAGCGGTGAGATTACTGTTCATATGTTTAAAGTTGTCAAGATAAAACTTGTAAAAGTATGATATATTTCTGTAAAAATTCTTCCGCCAGGACGTTTTTAACGCCTGGTATTGATCCTACAAGTTTTGCCTACTAGAGGTAGATATTTCTTAGAAACTTTTTTTTTTTTGTAATCAACCCCAAATTGATTTAGAGACCTATCTGAGGTCGGCACGTTTCTGTCTCTAACGACTAAGTGAGGACGCCTTAGCATTACAAGGTGGGTTAAGGTAAAGATATGTATATAGATGAAGTTACTACTGCTACTGCTTTTTTTTATAATACGGAGTAGCAGACGAGCTGCAGTTCACCTGATGGTAAGTTGCTACTGCCGCCCATGGACATCTGTAATCGACTCCAGATTGAATTAGATATTCGTACTGGAGATTGACTAAAGACGCGCCGCTACCCCTAAGGACTAAGTTGGAACGCCTTGGAAAAGTATGTTGCCCCTACCACACCCTTCAAACCAGAACACAGCAGCGCCTACCACTGCTGTTATAAGGCAGAAGTAGGTGTGGCGGTGGTGCCGCCGGAGTCGAACCACAAATGGTACTACCACCTTCAAAACCTGCCGCCGCTGCTGCTGTAGCGATACAACAGGTTCTTTGACTGCTACCGTAGTGGTTGAACATATACAGTATTCCACCATGTTTATATAAATGTAATGTTATTTGTCAGCATATCAAGGACTACGTGGTGGTGTCGTTCTTCAACAACGTGCACGCGTACGTGCCGCGCCACCTCGTGACGTCACAGCGCCTCGACAGCCTCGCCTCCGCCTTCCATGTCGGGCAGATTGTGAGTACATACACTCATATACTTTATATTAATAAAATAATTCTACTTATTACTTATAAGTACTTGAGAAAACATTCAAAATAAATTTGTAAGAAGAACTTTATATAGACATTTATGTGAATTCTACGTTATATAAATTCCACGCTAGCAGTGAGCTGCCTAATTTAGTGTCTCGTTATTATCTGATGTGGTTGAAACTGAAACTACATTATTATTAGCTTACTTACTTGAAATCAGACTTGAGAAATGCAAAAATGTAAATTCTGAATATAGTGAATGGGACATATCTGGGACATCATTATAGGCCTAATCAATTAACAAGTTTCTTCATAAAGTGTCATTTAATTCTTAAAAATAACATGTGTTTTTTAAAGTATCCTTGTCATACAGGTAAATTGTACGATAATGCGAGTCGATCCTGAGAAGAAGAAAATGTCTGGCAGCCTCACCACAGCGCCGTTCACGCCCACAGTGAGTATTGTCTAAGTTACATTTATTTTTAATAAGTACTTATAAAATTACTTAGACTACCAGGAAAGCAAAATTTATTTAAGGTTTTTGATTAAAATGTAATTTTAATTTCATTTTATAGGAAAAACCGATGAAGTCTAAAAAGAGGAAGACTACTAATGATGGTACTGAATCCCCTAACAAAAAACAAAAATCTGACAGTGACAATAAAGAAACTGAGACTGACACAAGTAAGAAGAAAAAAAAGAAACATGACGAACAAGAATCAAAAAGTGCAGATTTGAAAGAATCGAAGAAAAAGAAGAAAAAAGAACTCGAGAATGAGTCTCAGGAAATAGAGAAAGATTCGACAGAAGAAAATAATGTCGAAGCAACAGAGGAACCAACTAAAAAACGGAAAAAGAAAAAGAAACATGAAAAAGAACAAGACGAATCAATAGAAAATGAAGCTACAAATGAAGAAAATAATACAGAAGTCACTGAGGAGCAGACAAAGAAACGAAAAAAGAAAAAGAAACAGGAAAAAGAACAAGACGAATCAATAGAAAATAGTGCTACACATGAAGAAAATAATACCGAAGTCGTAGAGGAGACGACTAAGAAACGAAAAAAGAAAAATAAAGTGGAACAAGAACAAGAAGAACTAATAGAAAATAGTGTAACAAATGAAGAAGATAACGAAAGCAGTAAACAAAAGAAGAAAAAGAAAAAAGAGAAAGAAACAGATGTTGAACAGCCGACAGAAGAGAGTGACGCAATCGAGACTGACTTCTACGAAGACAGCGACCACGTGTTGACACCACAAGACCTGGGCCTCATAGACATGTCAGATTGCCAAACGGCTAAGCATTACAAGAAACGGGTCGTGTCTCTCCTAAAAGCAATCCAAGCTAGGAGTAAACGCATGGACACTATTAACGAGAAGATCGTCAGTCTAGAAGCTAAAGGCCTGAACTTTAAGAATAAGAAGTACCACACAGCTATGCACATGGAGAAATTGGTTATTGAGGAAAGAGCCAAGAAATTACTTGCAGCGTTGTTAGTCGCTCAAGATAAGTTAAGAGAACTTGGCTTGGAGAAAAATAAGGATTATAAAAAGAAAAATAAGAATAAAGATAATGATGTAGGACTAGAGAATAAGGACTTAGAAGCAACTAAAGATAAATCAAGCAAGGTTAAGAAGGTAAATAAAGATGAAGATGTGTTAAAAAGTAAACTAAGTGAAATAAAGGTGGTGGATGAATTGAAGCCGGTGTTTGAAGTGCCGAGCGCTAAGGACTTCTGGTCGGCACCCACGGAGAGTTTAGCGAAAACAGCGCAGGAGGAGTCTAGCAGTAGTGATGAAGAGGTGTGTAGAATTTAGAAAATGTTAATAAAATTTAATGCTATTTCGTACTATTAAAAATGTTATATTGGTTTATTTTTTGCGTTAATATGTGCTAACTAAACGATTATTGGTAAGACCAGGATATAATTTTATGCTGAAATTAGAATAGATGAGGGTATTTAGGAGTTTATACAAATTTATTTCACAAATATCGTGCAGTAGAATTTCCGCATTTGATTATGTTGGTTTTAGGCCATATTAACTATAATATTTATAGAGTACATATTTGTGCTATTGTGAAATGAGCATACAATTTAATATATTTAATATACAATTTAGTATATTTATTTAATAATTGCTAACATTATTAATATTTAAAAAAGAATAGTTATTTGAAACGAAAATAACACTTGAAGTTATTTAGTTACACAAACTAGCTAGTCGAAACGTTTTAATAAACTACAATTTAATCCAAAAGGGATAGGGCACGTTTTTTTAGAATTCTTATTTTAAACTGATACCAGGAAGAAGAAAAGCCCAAGAAGAAGCGCAAGAAGCTAACCGCCGCGGAGAAGGTGTCGAAGGCCCGCGAGGAGGAGGAGCGGCTGCGGATGCTGGAGCAACAAGCCGTGGCGAGCGAGGGGCAGCCGCGCGCCGCCGAGCAGTTCGAGCGGCAGCTGCTGGCGCGCCCCGCCGCCAGCCAGCTCTGGATCGCGTACATGGCCTTCCATCTGCAGGTACGCTGCGTTATCATACGCAAGTAGATTACGAATACGTAGCTCTCGAAGTTAGTAATCTGAAGTGGGAATGTGCTGGTCACGTCGTTCGTAGGGCAGACGACCGGTGGGGTAGGAAGATCAATTAGCAAAAGGATAACAGTACGTCCCCGCAGCAGGTGGACTGATTGCCTAACAAGGACAGCAGGAAATCGCTAGACATTTCAGGGCTGAAAGGACTGGTACAAATTAGGGATGGTCTATGTCGAATGGTGGACTTTTAAATGCTGATGGATGGAACCGGGCTACAGGCCACCCTTAGACATCTAAAATCAACCCCTGATAAGATTACATTCCTATCTGAGGCCGGGCACAGACGCTTCATTACTGTGTGTTAGTGAGGACTGAGTTAAAAATTATATTATAAAAAGAGTATCACAAAAGTTTTATTTACTAATTACTATATATGAAATTGCAGGCTACCGAGATCGAAAAAGCCCGCGCTGTGGCGCGCAAAGCGTTGAACACGATATCGTTCCGAGAAGAGAATGAACGGTTGAACGTATGGATTGCGTTGCTCAATCTCGAGCACAGATTCGGGACTAAGGTATGATATTAAATTAAACGGACAAAAAGTAATAAATAAAAATAATATGGTACTATTTTCATATAAAAAATACTTCTAAAATCTATCATATATAATCTATAAAAAATGTTTTAGTGTTAAATTGACTTTTAAATTTCGCAAAAATTACAATGTTTTAGACCTGCTATTTCTCAAAAATAAAAATCGGTTATCTGTAAAGTCGGTTTACTGACGATAGTTGAACGTGACATCGTCATAAGAAAATACTGATGGAATGGTTGTATTTTTCAAAAGAAAAGGGAGACAGATGTCGAACGCTGCCGAACGAGGAGGCCGATTTTGCCTCTTTGTCGCTCGTTCCGCGATCTCGCTTGCACTTCAAGCCTAAAATGGAACGCCTCAGAGCGAGGTAACGCCGCATGAGTCATGTTTTTGGTGCGCGCATGCGTGCGGCTCCATTGAATTATAAAACGTTGTTACGTCAAAATAGATAAATAGAGAATAACGAAATCCCACAGGAATCTCAACAGAAGACACTAGAAGAGGCTTTACAAATGAACGAGCCGTACGAGGTGCACTCCAAACTCCTGGACATCTACGTGGAGACGGGCCAGGCGCACGAGCTGGCGGCGCTCGCGGAGCTCATGCTGCGGCGCTACCGGCGGCGGGCGGACATGTTCCCGCGCGTGGGCGCCGCGTGCTACCGCGCTGGACTGCTGGACAAGGCGAGGCAGGTCATGCAGAAGGGAATTGATGCGTTGGAGAAGAAGGAGCGTGAGTATTGTGTGGAGCTTATGCCTACAGCCTGCACTTGTTACGTAACTACGATACTTCTCTATTGTAACTTGTTATTCTTCTACCTACCTATAATCATTTTATGTCTCATCATCAAAGTCTCTCCCTATAGTTGAAGAGTGCCTAAAGTAGTATCTACGGTGCAGCATTAATACGAACTGATTGAAAAAGAAATACTGGACTGTAGCTGATGGTATTTTTAATATTCGAGTATTTAGAGTCTGCTATCCAACAACAACTACCGGAACCTAAGTTATTTAATATGAGCCGCACATGGAATTTGAACTACAAGAAGTCGCACTGATCGACTGCTAACCACATCCAACATTGCTCAACTTTACAAATCATTATTATAGTATAAATGCTTAGTATCTCCGTTTGCACACAAAATTTGTGAACACTCGAAGTACCCACCGTTCACAAATGATAGCTAAATCCGTGCGTGTTTCTCACAGACGTATCGCTGCTAGTACAATTCGCGCGGCTCGAGCGTGAGGCGGGCGAGCGCGAGCGCGCCGAGGCGTTACTGGAGCGGCTGCTGGCGACGTATCCGCAGCGTGTGGACGTGTGCGCCGTGTATGTGGACATGCTCGTCAAGGCCGGCGACGTCGAACAGGCCAGGTGGGCTTGCATTTTGGGGTTTTTTCTCTAGTGTACATGTTTAATTCTAGTTGATTTGAGATAAGTTGTCAGGTTTTAAGAATAAATCCAGATTTGGGTTTGGTGTTCCAAACTTGTCGTCCATCGTAATTAGAGTCGTATTGTATCCAGTTTTAGTGTTTATTTTTAGAATGTGTGGCAAGACCTTATTTTAGGAGCTAAACTTTACTTTTTACAATGTAGCCCAATCTATAGTGTGGTGTAATTATTATTATCATTTTTTTATTGTGTTTTGTATGTGTCTGTCAATGTTAAGTGCTGTTTCTGTGTTCTAGTTAGAAAGATGTGATAATGCAAGACATATCTAAAGCATAGTTTTGTTCTGAAGTATAGCATTGTATCCGTAGCCAAACTCTTGTATCCAATCCAGGCACTTGTAATTGACGAGACTCATTTGTTACATCAGTTTTTTTTAATATTTCTTTTATATGAATTAAACACAACTACCTTATGCTTACTGTATTTTTTTACAGGCAAGTCATGGAGCGTATGACATCACAGAAGTTGCCAGCACGCAAAATGAAAATCCTGTACAAGAAATGGATAGAAGTAGAAGAGAAGATTGGTGATAAGGATCGAGTAGAAAGCGTGCGACAACGCGCCACCGAGTTCATAGAAAAAGCCAAGTTTTAATTGTAATCTGTTATTTAATAATATAATAAAACAATTTGACATTTTATCTCTTATTTTTCTACTATTTATATATATCTATTCTTACAAGAGTATAAAAATGTTAACATCATCAGTTTTGTACACAGTACGGGGCTATAAAATCTTAATTATGGCAAATAAATACTTCTTATTTTAAATATTTGAACATGAAGGTTTTGCAAGTCTTTATTGTACTAATAGGGCCGCTAGTGATGGTCGGCATCGGTGGGGGTGGGGGCGGGAGTGGTGTTGTACCATTATTTGCAGTATTTTTTGGTTGTGGCAAACTTTCTCTTTTAATTTCTGGTGCTTTAAAACTGGTCACGTTATTTCCATAAATGGAGACAGGAGCGCACAATTCATAACCCAATTTTGCGTAAAAGTTCTCCTGACCTTTAGTTGAAAGATGAACCATTTCCAGTTTTAAAACATTTTTACAATAATCCTCTACTTGCTGCATTAAATATGTTCCCAATTTTTTTCCCCGCATACTTTTACATATTACTACGGTTTCTATAAAACAGCTATTTGGCATACTTGGTATTGAGGTTAATTTGCAATGACCTAATACTTTTCCATCCCTAACTAAAATCAAACTTGTAGGTAATTGATCGCAGGAAGCCTGTAAGGACATCATTCTAGCTGTCTCGCTCCTCGGCCATTCTTGATTGATCAATACGCAACATTCTTTCAAATATTGCGGGTGTTCATGTAATAATAGCAGTTTTAGATCACAATATTCCATCGTAGCCTGAAAGAAAGTATAGTTTATTAGTTTTATTCAATACGCTGAAATGTAAATCAAATAAAAAAAAAGTTTTCTATTTTAGTTTTAGAATATTATAGGCTGAAAGAAGACAATCTTAGGCCGTAAAACTACGCATCAAAAAATGTATATTAATGACAACACAATGTTAAAGACGTCAAAACTGACAATTATCCTCAATGCGTTTGTTTACAATTCGCTATTTTGTTATAAATTTAAGCAAATATGATTTGATAATTACCTCTAGTGATGAGTTGATTAGTTTCAAAGCTTTTTGAACACATTTATTAAGCTAGAACGGGATAAATCCATTTTTAATCTTCACTTTTGTGAGCCGTATGTACCGTCCATGCCTCATTGAAGCTACTAACCTAAAAACTATTTTTAGCTGTCAATACGAAAAGAAACCACTACTTTTATCTTGAAAGCATTTTATCGTTACTTTTATGGAGATTTTGCAGTAGTAATCTGATATGGTCCTTGGACTAAATATTCCGATATCTTCCATATAGGATACTTGAATTCTATTGGCAATGGATGATGATGATGACGCCCCGAGCCTGTCGGCGGAAACCTTCGCAGCCTTGCAAGAGTTTTATCTCGAGCAGCAGAAGCGACAGGACATTCTTGACAAATTAGAGGCAGACAATAAGTTGAAGGAAAATATTCTATTTGAGGAGAATTGGGTAAATTCTAATCTCCTTTATCACTTGTATTTCTTTTATTCACTCTACAGTGAGCCTATACTACACACAATGGTTATCAATTTCAGCTAATTAATGACTTGATAAATAAATGATAAAAAACTGTAAGAAAAAGGTGAAACCCCCTTATTTATATACATAACAGGAATATAAGAATAAAATCTTCATATGCCCATAGAATTAAATACTGTCATCAGCATCTAGTGAAGTCTTTTACAATATTGAGAAACTAACTCTAAGCCTTTGCAAGCTGTCACAAAGTTAAATGTTGCATTGGTTTTTTTCATCAAATAAATGTGATATTTGCAGCAATTAAGTCAATTCTGGTATGATGAAGCAACAGTACATTCCCTGGTGAAGGTGATAGATGCAACAGTGCCAGATGGAGGGAAGGTGGCACTAATATCCTGCCCCACTCTCTTTGTGCCCGTCAAGAGACAGATTGAGAATAGAGCTACAGGTAAATAGGGTTTGTGTAAAATCTTACTTACCTCTACATTATTAATAATTTTCTTCTCTATTTATATATATTGAAAATCGAAATTTAATATTTTTAGCAGCATTTAACAAATATTGATCTTTAGTAACCAAACATTGGATGGATAATGTAGTGTGATACTGTATACAGACAGTTTGCACTTTGGATTGTTTTAGTGCATTTGACACAAATGTACTGAAGCTGCTAATTTTCTGCATTTTGTTATTAGTTTGTTCAGTATTGAAGAGCTAATTTTTGTCCGAAGAATGTCCATATAGGCATTTCCATGATGAAATTTTCATAACATTTCCTGCTCTTATGATATTAATATATTTTTTTAATTGTGTGCATAAATTTTTCTTATTTTCTTACATCTTTCTTTTCAGTTACTCTACTGGAGTATGATAAAAGGTTTGAGGTACATGCACCAGACTTCATATTTTACGACTACAACTCCCCAGAAGCACTACCAGGCGAAACGAAGCATTCCTATGACCTTGTGGTAGCAGACCCACCCTTCCTCTCCGAAGAGTGCATTTCCAAGACATCACAAACTATTAAATTTTTAGCAAAAGGCAAGATTGTTGTTTGCACTGGTGCTATAATGAAAGATAATGTGGAGAAGCTTTTGGATTTGAAATTATGTGAATTTAAACCGTGCCACAGAAACAACCTGGCTAATGAATTCTCTTGTTATTCCAACTTTGATCTTGATGCTGTTCTTAGATGATAATTACTTAATATTTCATTAGACTATTTATTTAAGAATTTAATGTTTATACTTGATATTTATACTGGTGTACCAAATTCGTATACTTACTGTCGTGTAATATTGTTTGGAATAAAATATGATATTTGAGGGTGGTAAAGCAGGGCTACTCCTGTAAACACATCTGTGTCCAAACTCAAGCAGGATTTTAATCCAATCCGAGGTTGATTACAGATGTCCATTGGCGGCAGTAGCAACGTACTATCAGCTGGACTGCATGCTTGTTTCCTACTTAAATATTATATAACTGGCTGGTTACAGCTGTGTAACTTGTGTAAAATGATAAATAAAACAACATGTTGAAAATCATTGCGTTTTTATTATTGATAACAAAACTATTACGTTTTAGATTATGCAAGATTAACATTTGACGCTAACTCTCAAATTTGTTTAATTTTAGCTACCAATAAAATATTCACAGATCAACAATTCGTTCTATATGAGGACTTACTCATATTATTAATTAACTTCATGAAGGCATTTTTATGACAATATATAACTCTATAGAGCTGTTAATATTTTCATTTCAATTACATACACTGACACCAAATCAATCAATTTATTACCACAATACAAAATTTTGAGTAAGCCCAATATTTATAAACGATACATTATATGTCATCATTTGACTTATTTAAAGAAATTATAGAAATTCATTTGCAAAGTGGATATCTTTATTAAAATGAAGATTTTTTGAGAGTATTTTAGCTGTAGCGTACGATAAAAGCTTGTGAATGTTTGCCACAAGCATCTTCACACCGACAAATGTAAGATGAAATACATTTCATGGAACAAGTATCCTAATACACTGTAACCTATTTTGAACATTACATATAAGAAAAGGCCGTAAATACATTGAATAATTCAATTGTCATACAATAAAATTGTCGCGAATAAATAAATATACATGTTATTACCACATTTCATTACTTAAAACTAATTAATTAAATTGGTGTCTTAAATTAAATTGCAGAAATGAAAAATAATAATAATAAACGCTTTCTACACTCACATCCCCACACTAGGATTCCCTGTTTCGCGGGTGCCATGAACACACACATAGACAAATACACAAACACCCAGACCCAGAAACAGAAATCTAAATCATCATTTAGATATCTGTCTGGCCGGGGATCGAACCCGGGACCCTTCGCGCAGCAGACCGGCATGGTGACCGCTCCGCCACGCGGGTCGTCGTGAATTAAATAAAATTGAACAAAGAATTAAATAAAATAAAATCTTAATATAAGTGTTTGTGTATAGCTTTCAATCAATACAATTTCATATTAAGTATTTAAAAATTGATAGCATTAAAATAATTGGAACAAGAGAAAATATTGTGATAATTTGATAAAAAACTAAAATTAAAAATGACATGTTTAGTGTAAGATTTGTACTAAAATAATTAATTATTATTAACTCCTTAAACTGCCGCTTAAGATCTTTATACATATAATGTGTTCCGATAAATAGTCTACCTTACACATATTATTAAGAATCCTTCATTTAGACCTTATCAACTCTCAATAAACTTAATATCTCACTAAATCGCTTTAAAACTTGTTAAAATATCAATATTACTATATTCGTAACTAATGTATAAAATGTTTATTTTTCAGTTTAATATTCCATTTGGGCGCAGAAATAGTCATTTTAATTCCTTTCCACTACCATACAACAAAATGCACATACGTACATTGTTTACTGAATACATAGATGATATCTTCATATACTAATCGAATGAATACAATTATTATTTTTAAATTCTTTCCCTAGACTAACAAGGCCGTTTTTATACTATGGGGTAATTTTAGTACTTTTTATTGTTTTATTTGTAGTTAATCATTTTTATTAACATTAACCATTGAAAGTGAATAAACCAGTTAACATACAATATTCTTTTCAACATCAAAATATATTACTTAAAAGCATTCAAATGTTTAAATAAGTTTCCAATCACGATGCCGTAGCACGCATGCGTCATGGCTTTCAGTGAGGAAAGCACACGGAAGCGTCGCCGTCGCAATTCTCCGTAAAATAAATATATTTTGGTAAACACGTATTAAAAATGTTCTCTAAACATTCAAAACTCCGTTTAATTTGGTTTGTTTTTTTAGATTATTGAAGTTTGGATGAGACTATAATTCACATAATATAAAATACATATTTTTAATCTACTAAGTTTTTGTGACTTGTAATTGTATTTGTATACTTCATTATGTAACTTAAATATTATATTAAAATAAATATGTTAATGAGAGTATAGAAAAAATATTTCCGCTACATATAAGAATGTATTATTATGTAGTATATTTTATAATGTAACTAAACCTTATATACACATGGGAAATAGATACTCTAAGATAAATGCATTTCCTCACGAGAGGATCGACCGACCCTGTAATGTTATATATGAATGAAGTTAACTACTAATAGTATATTATAATTATGTTTTTCTTAATATACTGTTACTGTTAAAATATCAATTTCTAATGTTGCGTTACAATATTGTCGAGATTTTTTGTTATAAGAGATATTTTAGGTTGTTTAAGAAAGTTGTCATTGCAGTCGACTAAATATAAAAATAGTGATGTACACAGAAATATTAAGTCAGAACTAAAAACGAAATCAAAAATACGTTATAACAGAACGGAAGAAATTAAATGTGATTATAAGACAAGAAATTAAATGTGATTGAAATGACAATTAAATGTGACAAATGAAGATTAAGAATTAATAATAATAAATTAAGATTAAGAATTTGATAATAAGATGAAGAATTAAAATAAAAAAAAATCTAAACCAAAATGCTACTTAAATGCATCACAACCATTTATTTGATATAATATAATAATAAAGCGTACAGATGTGGTTTCACGTGAATTAAACTTGTGGATAAAGAATTATTTACATAATGTTTCAAACAACTACATTGTATATTAATAAAATATGTCATATTTAGAAAAAATACTATATTCTACGTCGTAAAATATGATAAATTGTAGCTAAAGTTGTTTGTGTATTAAGTAAATATTAAATATACACGAATAATATATTGTTAGAATGAAAATGGTGTAGGGAATGGGAATAAAAATAATTTTCTGTAAATATTTCAATCTACAAGGACAAAACTAAACGAATTTTTACTATTAACGCATTAAAACTTTCCAGATTACTATTATAGTATTTTTAGTTAGATTTACAAGGTCATCGAGGGAGGGATTAAAGGTCGACAAGGTATCACAATATTAAACACTATACTACTGCTAAAGGTTCGCTCGAAAGGAGAATTCGTTGTAATGTAAATAATGATTGTTTTCACAGATCGATAAAAGATGGCATTATGAGTATCTTGAGTCACGTGATCGATATTATCGAACACTGGTTATGTACAAAATACAAAAACGGATTATGTCTACAGCCATTCTAAGCCAAGCCTGTAACATTGGATTGCCAACAAGTCAAGGTTTATTTATATTTAATGCCTGATTACAAAACAGAAAGTTCTATCATTTCTCACCTCTATACAGTCCTTATGGTATTTCTAAGGACGGAGGACTCTCGTACACTGTAACCTTGCAAAATGCAAATGTATCTTTCCCAACATAAATTCTCCTTCACGAACCTGACATACTAAAACTATACAAGTAATATACATATACTATAATTCGACATTTCCGTCGAATTATAATTACCATTGGAGTTCGTCACGGTGAAAAAATAGACATCTTTGGGTGCTTTACAGTCGATATATACTACTGATACTGGCTGCACAGACGACAGACCAAAATTATTATATATTCATTCCATATACAAGACAAAAATAAGACACACTAGTTATTATCCAAAATAACTGATAATCTTAAGACGTGTGACGATTTTGAAAGCCTAACGTTTCAAAAAATTTTAATAATCAATTTATTATTTTCATGACTTAAAATCACTTCGATATTTAATTTTTATAAGTAAAAATAATTTAAACATGTAAATAAAAAATCTAATTTGAAAATATTTTGTAAAAAATGTAAAAAACGCTAAATAACAGCCTGGATCAGTATACTAGTGTGTCTGTAGAAATATAGATATATTTATTGGGAATATTTTTATAAAATATATATCATCTTAGAGTAAGGAATGTCCTCAATTAAAGAAGCTTATAGCTTACCGCAAACTACTAAGGAAGACTTAGATTAAAATATTCATTGCACATAATATACAGACAAACAGGCGGACAAACATATGTGTGTCCGCTAAACGGATCTAAAGCTTAAATTAAAAAATATCTAGTCAAAGTGGAAATATCGATTTTTTTGTACGATTTTTTTGTACGATTTTAATTCAAATAATTATGTTTCAATCCCTATGTTATAAATCAAGTACCGATCATTTAACATAAAAATAATTTGTAATTATTAAATAATTCTTAGAGGATAATAGAAAATTCTACATAAGTAAACGAGTTACCTACTAAATTAAATATTTTCTTATATTATTTTCTACTAAATATCTAAGACGTAACCACTTCAACTAGATATATTAATTATACTTGAAACTAAGATAAACCTAAGAACCTAGGCTTATGAAACCATAAAATTATTATAAATTGAACAACCTGGGAACTAAAATCTATTAACGAAACTAAATTTATGGAATTGTTTGAAATGTTGCAAGTTACTATCAAATAAACATTGATCTCTTCTGAAATGTCCATTTCAGTATATGTAGATAGAAAGACATACATATTGAAATAGAATTTCCAAATTTAAAAGAATACTTGTCATACTATTATTATCAAATATTTACAATCCAATATATATTACGTATTTATATTATCATCAAATCTATATATCATATAGGATCATATATGAATGATAATAATAAAAAGATTTCTCAATTCAACATCTCCCCCAATCCGCATCGCAGCGGAGTGGTGGAGGTGCAGCGGAGTATGCTCCAAGCCTCGCCCAGTTGTGGGCAAAGACCCGTGCCCAACAGTGGGATATTAAAAAATAATATTTTGAATTATAAATGCTGTGAAATAACGTAATATTCAAGTAACTTGCTTATGTTGGTATGCAATGACGGTAGTAATACAGTAATATCAGTTAAGGACATCCTCTTATCAAGAACAAGTGGGAACTAATATTATTAACTGACCTCTTCATACATAACATGAAAATAACAGACCTTAGAATATAATTTAAACTTATAACTAGTAAAATATTTACTAAATATTAGGCCAAATATTCGAAGCTTAAACAATCAATTATAATTCTCAAAGAACGCTACAAGAACGTATCAACAAATGACGCGTTACGAGAAACTGTAGATTGTAACAACGAGAAAACTCAAATTCAATTCATTTCTGTATTCAGTGCAAATGATATATGGTCATACATTACATTAGAGACACGACATTTACGAGTTATTAATTAATAAATATGAATTTCATAAAATTTTATTGTCAAATATTCGTCAAAAACTTTGCCACACAAATGGTCATATTTTTTATCAAGTCACGTCATGTTTAGAACATTAATAAATACAGAACAACTTCTTCACTTCGTCAAAAAAATCTACAGTTTCTCGTTGCTACAACGCCCAAAGCATACCACATACACTACGTCGGTCAGTTAATAACATCGGTCCCGTAACACAAACATATCAACGGTTAAAGGCACCCATGGTACTGCTCCTGCCTGCCGCGACCACGCAACACCACGCTCGACCACAACACCGACTATGGTAAACTAAGGTACTACATACGAGGATAAACCGCAGGGTTCACTAAACACAGAAGGGGAGCGGGGGTTATGAAGTATCAGAAACTAGAAAAAAGCTTTCGAAAAATACTAACTAATATACTTGTACTACAATACAATAACATAAGACAATATCTCTCTATATAGGAACTAAATGTTATGTAATTATAAAATATAACTACAGATTCTGAATTTGTATGTTTGATTTGACGTATGGTCTTTCAAAAATACAGTATACATTTCAAAATGAATACATCAACATCAATATATTGTTAAATTAAGGTTTGAATCATAATACTGAATCAAAATATATTTTATATCACGGCGTGCGTAAATTGACGTTTTACGCACGCTTCGCGTGCGCAAAACCCCCATTTCCGACCCCGTAATATAAAATTTTATACAACACGCGGACGAAAAATGTTTTTCTGACTCGTGTGATTGCAGTCCTCGCCTGCGGCTCGGCCTGCAAACTCACACTTGTCAGAAAAAAATTTTTCGTCCTCGTATTGTAATGTACTATTAAAGGTAGAAATAGTATGAAAAAAGTAAAATTTTAACTAAGAGAAAAATTTGGGAACATGCAATGACAATGTTTTTATTCCGTAAAATATTATAAAGTTCGCTTCGAATAGGTTTTAAGCATACCTACTATTGTAAAAAACTAATTAAATACCTGAATTATCTTTTTTATTTTGCCATTAAATATTTTACACATAAATCGTAAATATTATGCACGAATCGTTATAATTTATCAGGTAATATATTGTAATTTTAAATCGATTATGAATTTGTAGTTATGTAATATACTGAATTATTATAAAGCTATAGATTATTATAAAGTTCCAAATAAACAACCAGTTTTAATATATAAGTAAGATTTGTATACTTTGGACCCTGGTTAAGATCCCACGCTCCCCTTTCCTAGTCCATATTCAGCCACATGAGTGCTGTCATTATATTAGCATTTAAAATATACTCATATTGGAAATCGTTCGACAAAATTCATGCGTCCATTATAATGCACGCTTTAATATCGATCTTGTATATATAAAATCGATATGCTTCAATTTATTACTATCCAATTGTTATATGGATAAATTCGTTATAAAGTCTTATTCACATGATATAATTTTTGTGTAAATCTGTATGTTTTTAGATGTATGCATTCATAAAGATGCTAATTTCTGAATTATTTAATCTCACAAATCTACAAATATCGATTAAATCTTTAAACATCGTTTTGTGTCCTTTTTATCAATATCAATTTGTTAATAACCTGCGAAAATCTATAAAATATCGCTGTCTATTTTCCAATATGAATAAAATTGCGTACCTGTTACCATGTGCGTGTAACACTTCAACTTGCGGCCTACCCGCGTGCGCGGCTAACGGTCGTCGTGCGCGTCTATCGGTCGGCGCGCGTCTATCGGTCGGCGTGTGGCGGTCACCGGCGGCGCGTGGCGGTGAGGTAGAGCAGCAGCGCGGCGAGCGCGAGCGCGCGCAGCAGGTGCCGCAGCGCGCGCAGCAGATGGCGCGCGAGGCGCCGCAGCGCGCGGCCCAGCGCGCGCGCCGTGACGACCTCCGCCCGACATCATCCCGTGCCGCACTTGCCGCTCTCGAACACGCCCTATGCACGGACAAACAAGCATTGATACACGATTTATATTTATAGTTGGGAAGCCCGTACATTGTTCTAAATTACACTCTTTACGCCCGTTTAAATAAATTGGATCTGTTACGTAAACCTTGAATCAATTCTTTTATGCATACTAAATGAAGGCAGTAAGAATACCCCCTTGGAACAATTCGACAATTAAAATTAATAAGATTAGACTGTCATTACTGCTTAACGATCTTAACATATTCATTTATGAACAACTATATTATGAGTAGTCATTAATATATCAAAATTCAAAGGTGGTAGAACCCTTTGCCGTTTGAGTCCGGCGGTTTCACCTTACACCTATTTCTGCTTCATAACAGGGGCGTTGGATGCTGCTGTGTTCCGGTTTGAAACGTGTATTAAGGGAGACATACTTTTCCACGGCGTCCCAGCTAGTATAGTCAGGGGTAACAGCGCATCTGTGACCGACCTCAGGTAGCAATATTTACACCCATCTGGGGTTGATTACAAATGTCCATGGGCGACAGTAGCCACTTACTAACATTTCATCTGCTACCCCTATATTAAAAATAATAATAATAGTAAATAGTAAAATAATAATAGTAGTAGTATAATATAAATAGTAAAATAATAATAGTACTTGAAAACAAAATTTATGACAAAGACGGAAGAACGTCACAAATTACTTGTATTCTTTTTCACAACCACTTAAAGTAAGCCATAACTACATGACCAACGCACCTTTCTGAAGAAGGGCGAGAAGGCGATGAGGCTGTCCCTGGTGAGCGGCTCGGCGTGCAGCGGGCAGCGGCTGTCGGCGGCGCACACGGCCAGCAGGCGGCGCAGGAACGCCTCCAGCTGCGGCCGCCGCGCGCGCGCCAGCGCCTCCGACGACCACAGCGCGCGACCAGGGAACGGGATCGCCGCCACCTGGACACACACGAGACATATGCACTGTAGTATTTGTCATTAAGTAGTGTTTTAATAGAGTATAGGTTTTATTTTTAAATTGGACTCATTAACGTAGTGTAATAAAATTTTGAATATTAATTTGCGTATCAGATTTTTTTGTTGACGCTCTCAGCGTTTACATACATCAGCGAGTAACTGTTCACATCACTTATACAATTAAAGTCAAACGGACTTCGTGAGATAGAAGAACTATACGTCAATAATCTCAGATTTTGGGGCATTTCGGCGGTTAACACATATGTTGATTTGGTTGCTCTTATAACGTTATGTTGCATCATTTCATACAAGAACACTAAAATATATTATTCCAACGCAAGCTCAATTATTATAAATGCAGTACAAACATATTGCTGACTTCTGGTTGGTCACGCGCAGTAAAGGATCACACACAATAGTAGCATCTCACAAGCAATCACTTGTCTGATATAAATTGAATGCATGTGTGAAGCCATCTCATTCAGTGCGTATACAGTGCGCAGTTGCCGGTAGGAGGTGCTACCTTCTCCCCGTAGCGGCGGCGCGCGGCGAGGTAGAGGTCGCGGAAGCGGCGGTAGCGGCGCAGCAGCTGCCAGCGGCACGCGGCGCCCAGCCGCACGCGCACCTCGTACTCGTGGTGCGTGCCCGCGCCCGCGCCGCGCGTCACCCAGCCCGGCACGCTCACCACCTCCGCTGCGGGCACACACACATCACACATCATAATGTTACTAAAGCATCCGATATTGATATATCGACAATATCGTAACATCGATCGTACGATCGATATACAATCGTTACATCCTAGCACTACGAAAGCACTACAACTGTTTTATTTAATTTAAAAAAATGTGTAATTTTGTATTTTATTTAAATTTATATGACACATAGAAATATTTAAATATTGTCTAAAAAAAACTCACAGAAATCAATTGGATGCATTAGGCCTGCAGAATCGTAGTCCTGTAAAAAAAACAATAACAAAACTCAATAAAGAAATATATTACAGAATAGTGACTATTTCGCACATATTTTCAAAGTGAAAAATATAACAAATAGTATGGCGACTACTCGCAACTCGACAACCGACGGCGCTACTGAATCAAATTTATACAACAAGCTCTGAACTGAGACTATCGGAGCACGGCCGCTCCTCAAGGATGATCACCTAACCCGGCGGGAGATCTTACCGAAAACAGTATTCATAGTGTGATAAACCACCTACCGGTATCTCCAAGGGCACTTCAATCCTCGCGTGCGGATGGTGGTCGTGGTCGCAGAGGCGGTGCGGGTGGTCACTGTCGCCGTCACCGTCGCTGGCGGTGCGGGCGAGTGCGCGCAGCGGGTCCGCCCACGACGCCTCCGACGGCAGCTCGTCGTTGGACGTCGACACGTTGTCGGAAGCTTCCACTTCGTTCTCTTTCAACCTGTCGATTAAAGAATATCATTCATTTTTAGTTTACAATTTTACCAATTTTGAGAACTGTGTCGGTTATCAAGTTCATGTATGGATTTCGTCGTTGCAAATTATATAGCGAAATGTCATACATAGCTTGCTACATAGCATGCTGATCGAATAAACTTTCCAAATAAACAGTAAAGGACCACGTTTCGTCCTCGTACGTCATCATTGGAATACACTTTGCTAATGCGAATAGGTTCAACTTCAGGAATATAGTTGTTTAAATAAAGGGATTTTGTTTTTAGATTTTTTGATATGCATGTAGCTTGAAAACATATGAAATAATTTACCTATTCAACAAGGGATCCTCAAAGTACCCATTCTGCGTGTTCTCGGCGTGCTCGTTCTCGGTCTTCTCGACGTGCATGTCGCTCTCGCTGAGCGTGAGCGAGGGCGTCTCCTGGATGGGCGTCACCATGATGGTGCGCCGGCTCGGCTGGTTGTCGAAGAACGAGTACTGCAGCGCCATCTCCAGGCGGACGTACTTCTTCTGTAGCTCTTGGAGGACCTGTATGTGAAAAGAAAAATGATGGACTTTTGTCAGTTCTTTGGTAAGTGTGTGACGGTCGGGTGTATTTAAAAATGTCTAAAAAACATAAACGTTAAATAAAAATTACATTTTTGATTGTAACTATTGCAGCCTAGTAGCTTAATTAGGCATTCAATTAATAGCCTAGCTTCCTTAATAAACGGTACCACGACTAGCTTCCTGATTGACATTCAGACATTTAATAAAACAGCAAGGCAAATTATTTAGATTTCCCATTCAGGGAAGCATTGTTAAATATATACTGTAACTTACGCTAGTAGCCCGCGACGCAACCATGTTAATTTGATGTGATCATTATAAATTTAATTTTGATTGCTGTAATATATGTTTAAAGTATGCGTTTGTTTCACTTCTTAGAACTGTTGCTAGACAACTGACGTGCATTTAACTAGTGTTATAGCACATTCATGATGTTTAACTAACTGCAATCTGTCGGTTGAGCTCCTCCTTCGAGCAGTCGTTCTCTAGCGAGGAGATGACGAGCATCTTCTGCGAGGCGATCCGCGAGCACAGCCGCTGCATCGCCCGCAGCGCCTCCGCCTCCGTCACCTGCCGGCGGGACTTGCCCTCGCCTGGAACAACACTCACCAGTTAACTCACTAATACTAGCAGATCTTAATATTGTGGCAGCTCGTTCAGTCGATTCTAGTGGTAGTAATTCTAGTGGCGCCATCTCTTCACGAGTCCGTCAAGAGATGGCGCCACTAGTATTACTTAATCACGCTATCAATGTTTTATTAACATTTTGTAGATATTATATAGAAGTTTCGAAATGAGATTTTCGGAACATGGCTACTTCTCAGCGGTCATCATGAAGCCTAGCGACAGATCTTCCTACACCAAAACGTAATTAATAAAAAAATAAAAAATCTGTTATGAGTTCCGTCTCAAATATTATGATACAGTAAAATAAACCATAGTAACTATGGTTTATTACTAATTATGAGACGCATAATTACCTCCTATCCTCCTCCGGTATTTCGCTCGCTGATGCCTTTCTTCTGGCGACCTTTCCACAGAACTGGATGATTGACCCTCAACTATCCTTGGCTAAAGAGTAAAAAGATAATTAGTAACATTTAACTTGGTGTCTCCACGTGTGATATTGCGTAATCGGGATAAACATTTATTTTATCAGGGAAAGAAAGTATAAGGAAATCAAGTAATAATAAATGATTATTTTCTAAGTGAAGTTAAAAATCTACCCTGCCTGCTGAATTGTATACACTATGTCACTCCCGCAATTTAGAAGAATCCAACGATATTTCATTTTTTTAAATCCCTTGGATAAATTGCGCTACAGGGCGTGCCAAAAACACATACATATGCTCGAAAATGATTACCCATCGAAATTGTGTAAAAAAGATCTATCCTTAATCACCTTATGATAATCCTCAGTGCTGGACATATCATCGCTATCATCAGCCGAGGGTCCCAGCTTGAACCTGGGCAGCGGCGCGCGGTCGCTGTCGGGCGCTGTGGGCGTGGTGGACGGCGTGGGCACCGACGACTCTGACGGAAACGCCTTGGGCGACGACGTGGCTGTGTGGAACGTGTCTTCCGTGTTCAGGGTGGAGTTTGGTGATGGGAGCGGGTCCAAGCTTAAACTGAGACTGGGAAATAACAAGTTTACTCGAGTATTATTTACACGAGTAGCTATAAATGGCTATTAATTTATAAGAAAATCATATTAAATATTTTTAGTATGCGAAATATAGGAGATACTTCGCGTACTAAAAATATCTTTGCAGAAAAGACGCTTTTCAAACTCATAGCACCAAACTAGAATCCTATGTGGCTTGGTACAATTCACACATACATAGATGTATACTCAAAGACCCAGATCCAGAACAGACCAAATATATGGCTGGAAATAGAAGCCGGGACCAATTGCGCATCAGGCCCGTACGATAACCGCGACCACACTACGTACCCTGATTAATGATAACAAGTTTTTATGATTTTTGGGAGCAAAGAAGTTAAAAATAATGAATTAAATTTAATAATATAACATGTAGTTAACATAAACATTTCTACTTTAACTACAATACTCAGAAAATAAATCAGTATGATGATAATTAAATTTATTATTCAATACCTATGGTTTTTACCTGAGTCTCTTAGCGCGGAAATGTTCCCTCTCATCAGCGGATAGTGGTTCCGGGGGGTCTTCATGCGGCCGCAGAACTAACTCAGACTTGCAGCGTTTTACGCCCTCTGGCGGCGAGGTGTCGCTCTCGTCATCTGTAAAAGTAACGAAGAAGAAATAAAAATAATATCAAATAGCTTTTCCTATTTTTCTTTTATACGCGTATTTAAGACTGTTTTAACTACAGTCTCTACGTAGACGATTGTGGTGGTATAGTTTGCGTAAAACTGCTAGGCCGCTCTGAATATAGAGATGAATCGCGTCGCCATAGCAAATTGTATGACTACACCTGCTCCCAACAACTTCAGAGCGGACTAGCAGTTTGGCGCGGACTATAGCAGTGGTGATGATGGTGGTGCTGTCGATGGCAGTAATGATGATGACGGTGGTGGTGATGAAGACGATGATGGTGGTAGTGATGATGGTGATAAAAGCGGTGGCAGTGGTGATGAAGTTGGTGGTGGTGGCAGTAGTGGGGATGTTGATGATGGCGGTGGTGGTAGTGATGACGGTGGTGACAATGGTGATGATTCAATTTTTTTCAAATTCAATTCATTTATTGCAGGATAAGGTGGTATACATGCGTGAAATACATAAGTTTTGTGCTCCTATCCTAACCCAAAGGGTATGCAAATATGTCATAAGTATATAAATTACATAAATTCTAATTAAAATTAATCTAAATTATTTAAATTAAAACAGGACAAAGCATACAATTATAACATTAAATCTTCATATTAAACTAATAATAATACAATAAAATTGCATGTCAGAACTAATAAAAAATATTTTCTTGTAATGGCCTATACTCAAAACAGACAAGATAATAGAAATAATCGCTTTAGTCAATGTCATTAAAAAAATCATTAATGTGGTAGTAGGACTTGTCAACGAGATACTCATGTAATTTATTTTTAAAATTTTGGTTGTCACTTATATGCCGTATAGTTTTTGGTATTTTATTGAATATCACTGGAGCTTTGCAAAATAAACTTTGTTTAAATATATGAGTGTTACATTTCACAGTTTGTAACTTATCCTTAAGACGGGCTCTTGAATGAAATTTAAATAACTCTGGATTACGTTTTACAAATAAAGCTCATGATGATGGTGGTGGTGATGGTGGTGGTGATAGTGACGATCATAACGGTGGTGTTCCCTCACCGGCGTCTGCGAGCGCGTGGCGGAGGCCGCGCTGTCGCGCGTGCAGCAGCGCGAGCTGGGCCTGCAGACGCTCCACCTTGACGCGGTGCGCCGCCACGCTCGCCACGCGCCCCTGCAGCTCCTGCTCCAGCGTCTCCACTTCCTTTTTCTGTCCAAATTCAATATTTTTATAACTTAAATATGTCCAATTTGACATAGTTATGCAAAATAGATCCAACCACAAAAACTAGCTTTTGAAAAAATAGGTATTTTAGTAAACATCACATTTATGATTGGTATCACTGATATCTGTATATTTCAAAAGAAAAAATGTACCATGCATGCTTGAATATTTGTTGCATATACGAAAGATGATGTGGAGATGCCATTTGTGATAGTAATTAAAAAAACAGTTTTTGGATCCATTTTGCATAACTACATCCAATAATTCAAACATTATAAAGGCAATAAAACCATGCACAACACAGATTCTGAATGATATGAAGATGATATGAAGGTGGTAGAACGCTTTGTGGTTAGACTCCGGTGGCACAATCACTACACCCATTGCCGCCTAATAACATCAGTGTTAAACGCTACTGTGTTGTAGTTTGAAGCGTCTGGTAAGGGGGACCTCAGGGGTAACGACGCATCTGTGACTCGACCACAGTTAGAAATATCTAATCCTATCTGAGGTTCATTACAGATGTCCATGGGCGGCAGTAGCCACTTACCATCAGATGGAGTGCATGCTACCCCTATATTACATAAATAAAAAAACAAAATATTCTAATAAAATAAAGGATTTTTATAATTACTATTTTTTTGATTTACAAACATAGCAGTAGGAGCAGTGGCGGACTAAGGTCGTCGGACGCCCGGGACGGAAAGTTGAATGGAGGCCCCCAATATAAAAAGTTTATTTGATTTTAAAAAAATACAAATGTGTCATAGACTTATTCACCCAAAAATACATACAATTCCAGTGATCGGTATTGTTTGGTTCTGACGACCTTTTTTAGCGACTATGTATGGGGGCCCTGTAGGATCGGGGACCCGGGGCGGACCGCCTCTTCCGCCCCCAATTAATCGTTCCACCACTAGTTTTTATCCCTCTCATATTAAAGTAATATTAAGGCTAAATACATACACAGCCAGTTTGTCACCAATAATCACTAAACGATATATTAAGGCGTTTATTTTACCAGTATCACTTAACCGCCCGTGTGTACATAGCTCAAATGTCGCAGAATTTTCACGCATACAAATTTATCGAATAAATTCGCATGGGTTGCATAAAGCTTTTCTCTACCCACCGATTAAAACGTGGCACCATCATTTCTTTAATGACACCACATTAAAAAGTGGGAGTATTCTAATGTATTAAATTTCTCACATAACAAAAAAAAGGTTTCGTTCAGTTACCACAGGTCTAATAAAACAAAAGTATAATTGTACATCTTACCAGAAACTCCTTTGGAAATACGGACAGAATGACGATAAATATAACCCGTGACGGACTACGGTCGTCGGAGGCCCGGGGAGGAAAGTTGAATGGAGGCCTCCAAAAGTGTAAAAAGTTCATTAAATTTGATTTTAGAAAATGACAAATGTGTCATAGAATTAATCGCCTGTGATTCGGTGACATTTTTTCGCTGAGAGATACACATTTCATAGATTGTTTGGTTCTGACGACCTTTTTCTTAGCAACTGTGTTTGGAGGCCCCCAGGATCGGAGCCCTTTAGCCGCTAGAGAGTAGGAGTACTCACATGCCTCTCGATGGTGTCCTTGATGCTCTTGGCGGTGTTGGGCTCGCACTGCTGCAGGAGATGCATCAACGACTCCGTCGAAGTCTCCGTCTCCGGACTCTCCGGGCTCTCCGGGCTCGGGGACTGGCTCTACACACAAAATCGATTTATGATAACATTTACCATATTTATTGATTAAAGTAAGATCTGCAAAAAATAATAATGTTCATAACATTAGTTTTCATTTAATTTCGTAGTAGACCTAACAAATGTAGAAACAAAAAATAAAATGTAAGCATATATGCTGTATTTAAAATACAATGTGACAAATGATTATAACTGGAACACAGAGTGTTTTCTTTCATCACCACGGATTTTCGCGATTGAGTAGGGGCCGCGGCTACATAGTAGAAGATAGATAGAGAACTATATATATTGCTCACTGTCAACGGACAACAGACAATCGGGATGCATCCGAAATATATCGCGCCGTGAAAACGCTGACCTACCAACATTTTCTTATTTCTATGCGTGTTGCGTTTCTGCGTCCGTAAACGAGGCGAAAGAAAAACGCTTCGTGAGTTCCACTCTAAGGATCACCACCAAACATTATTATAGTTTTTTTTCTGATAAAACAAAACCATAAAAAAATCTTACGTCACATCCAACAATAGGAACATAACATGCAATAAAAAACAACATTCATCCAACTGACCTCGTCCAGCTGGCAGCCCTGCGCGACTAACTCCCGTACGGAGCTCTTCACGTACTCGTCCAGTTCGTCCCGCTTCTGCCCGATCTTGGTCTCTATCTGCGATATCTGCTGTTCCTCTTTCTCAATCTACGGGACGGGAGCGGCAACGTAAAAGAAATAAACTTAAATGAAAAAGTGTCCTGAATTTTGAGTTGTTTTTTGTTTGTATTCAGTCTTGTGTGGTATTAGATTCTTTTGCGATATAGGAGACTTATAATAATCGCCATCGCTAGTAGACATTTGCAAAAAAGGCGTAGCCGATATATAGCAGTCTTTAAAGAGCTATTTTTACACCTTTCTGAAGATTAGATTAAATAATCTTTATTTAGTATTTTGCAAAAATAAATTGTAAGGATGAAAAGAGCAGAGCAAGAATATAAGTCTGGAATTAATGAATTTCCTATGAGTTAATTCTAAGGCATTTAAAGTTTTGCATATGGCCATGATAAACAAATGAACCACTAGTAGGTTTCGTGTGAAATTTAATAATCCAATTATATGCCAATTCCATTTTTATTATTATTATAAATCACTCAATATTTAAACAATGCTAGACATCCATTTTAATTATTAGTATCAAAATATTAATAACTCCATTACCATTAAAATATGTGCGTATCCACACTTCATCAAACCGTGTCTAGAGTCTGGCAAAAGCTACTCTCAACACAGTACCACAAATCAAACAAATTTCACACACTGCACCAAAATTCAGAACACCACTAAAAAGCACATCAACAGCGGGGATTACGACATGCACTATACTACTGTAGACGTACTAATAGGTACTATTTCAGAGAACGCGAGTGCGCCGTGACATAATATTTTTATTGTTTATAATGTAACTCGGGGCTTTTAAACATGCTTATACAATGTACTACGAGTTCTCGAATATAGAACTCACTTTGTTTAGTAAGTGTAAAAATTATATAATATTTCATAGAAAAAGTCAATACAATCCAAAATAAATTTAAAATAATGTCGTTTATATGTTTTATGTGCTATACCGTTCCATTTACATAACGCAAAAAGATTACGCCGTACAGACAAATGAAAAAAATACTAACAATGTTTGTATCCTTAAGTACTAACATAGAATTTCCAAAATAATGTTTTTTTTAAACTAAAACATATTTTAATTTTAAGACATTTGCATAAGTTACTACTAATATAAACGGTAACACCCACTTAAGTTTCTTACAAAGCGAATGAATCTCACTCATATCTCGATTACAATCGACCAGGTGTGACAGAACACTTAGTAATTTCATTAGTGCAATGACTGTACATTGCATTACTATTATGTTAGAGCACTCGGGTAAAGGAGAGTATTGTTGACACTGATAAGCTGGTACTTATTTGTTGTTTAAAGAAGTATGTCTTAGGTCGTTGACTTGAAGAAACTTTGATAAAGCTTTATTTTTATTACTTGTAGCAGCAGAAAGTCTTTATGATGTAATATTAAACAATGTTTTCTATCGAATAAATTGCAAGTGAATTTCAATATTTTCCTAAAGTTCTATTTAGAATTGGTTATACATGTTCAAGCCACTCTCGCAGCCTAAGTTGCAAGTTATTATAGAATGTTGGCAGGTACATCTTGCAATAACTTTCGCTTTTTTACTTTTAATTTATTTGCTATCTATAAATGGAAATGACGCAAAGTAAAAGCAAAAGCAATTTATATGCATCAAATATGGTATGATAATTTAAATTAATTCATGAGGCTGAATTAGAATCTATAGAACAGAGTATTCAAAATAAAAAAAAAATCAAAACCTGACTTTAGTAACCACGACACAGATTTGTGCGGAGCTATGAGTATGAAATATCCGTCTATTTGTACGTCGTTTATAATCTACACACAAAAATCTACACCTAACATTTGGTTGTTTGTATTTGTCAATGGCATCAATGATACAAGTACTTCTAGTGTGTCTGTGTGTAAGTTCGCGTGTGCGAGTGTCTGTCTGTCAGCGTGTATATTTGTGTATGTGTCTCTCAGCGTATGTGTGTATGTCTGTGTATGTGTGTATGTCTTTATATGTATCTGTCAGCGTATTAAAAAATAATATATTAATTTTTTGAACAATGAATTGGTTTACATAATAAGTGGTTTGGAGCCGCCTAGTAAACGAATGTCTGTGTTAGGCGACTCCGCACTACTATAAACCTATATCTACTCTACGTATGAACACAGCTACTACAGCTAGTGTGACTGACCGCGTGGTGCGCGGCGCGCGCGGCGGCGGCGTGTCGCTGCCTCCGGGCGGCGAGGTCCCGCTGGCGCGCGCGCAGGGCCCGGCGCCGCAGCGTCCAGCCGCGCTCCAGCGACCGCCAGTCGCCCGACAGTCGCCGGCACGCCGCCGCGTACTCCTTCTCCATCGCGCTGCGCTCCTGCACACACACGAACGTAAATATAATTGAACCTAATATATCTTTTTATTCTTTAACTATATAACCTTATATATTGACATGCTTTCTTAGAAAATTCCTTGATGTCTACCAATAGAGTTCGCACCAAACTGCTAGTCCGCTTTGAATATAAAAATGAGTCGCGTCACGCATCACAACAGGAAATTCGATCACTCTCATCAATTCAAAAGTTTTTTTTACATTACATTACACACGTTACCAACTGACTAGGTGACGTATCATAACATCTAGAGCTCCAACAGCAAACCATCCAGTGGTCTCCTCCAGGTGCCCGCGCCGGCCCTGCCCCAGTGGCGTACCTCGTCCAGCTTCCTCTGAGCGCGCAGCAGCTCCTCGCGCTCGGCGGTCCAGCGGCGCTGGCGCTCCTCCTGCGCGTGCAGCTGCGCCAGGAACTGCTGCCGCTCGCGCTCCAGCTCCGCGCGCTGCTCCTCCAGCCGCCCGCAACGAATCTCGCTCTCCAGGTCACTGTGCACATATCCACGCATCACGAATCCAGTCATCATAGTTCTTGGAGTGTGTACGTCTACGTACGTCTTTACTACGCATACATAATGAAGCGTGCACACGCGTTTATGCTCGCACGTTATAACTGCAACTCAGATTATACGGTTATTGAATCCTAGTGTATATATCCTAGTGTTTATATGTTAAGAGTAAATTTATTAGCAAACGCTGGGTAAAATTTCCGATTATACTAAACACTAAATCTGTCTAATTACATTTGAAAAAAATGTTGCCTTTTCCGCTTCTTGACTAGTGTTTTGGTAACATTAAAAAGAAATTTATGGTCGTCCAAGCCAGATTGTACAATTAATTTTTTTTTCGAATCAGTAGGTATACTAACGAGAGCGCGGTAACGTTGAGCGTCTCGGTGCTGGCGGCGAGGTCGGTGGCGGACCAGGAGAGCAGCGACAGGCGCGACAGGTTCATGACGGAGGCGCCCTCCTGCCGCAGCTTGGCCGCCTCCGCCGGGTCGTTGTAGCGGAACATGTTCGTGCGCCCCAGCAGCAGGATGCAACCTAGCATGGAGAAGAATATGAATGGGCCATATATAGAGTAAGCAAATAGACTCCTGTTATGTTTATTGTACCAAATAACTACCTTTATTTCTTTTATGTAATTAATAAGTACTATATTTCTTATACTTTTGTGCAATTGTATGCCTATGATATATACAAATTCATAATATCATTTTGTGTGATATTTTACGAAACTTAATCGATTAAGAATATAAAAAAAAGGTTTTTATTGATTTTACTTTAAAAAATGGCTCAATTATTACAAAATATAACTGCAACTCAGGAAAAAGTAGAATACCAGACTTATCAATGAACAAATCTATAACTGTACGAGCTATTGCACGTACCAAAAAAACTGTACCATACACTACGTAGTAGGAACTAAAGTAACAATTTTAGGGAAAGGCAGCGTAGTAAAATCAATCCCGGTGAGTGTCGATTTTACAATCATATTTTGTTATTAATTACCCTACCAACCCATAATATAAAATGGTCGACAATTTAGCAACTCCTTGTACTACTAAGTATCGTACAATTTCATAGCAATACAATCAGATTCTTCAACCTACCCTGACTAAGCTTAGCGGGCTTATCGAGCAGCACGGTGTTGAGCCAGCACTGCGCCCCGGGGGCGGGGCACACGGTGGCCACGCCCTCTTGTAAGGTAACCTTGCAGTGCAGCGGCAACACGCCCGCACCGCTCAGCACTATGTCCGGAGTGGGCGAGTACTCCTCGCTACCTATCACTGTCTCACCCTCCTGGGAAAGATAAAAAGGTGAGATTTCATTATAATAAGGAAAGGAAAGGTGAGATTTCATTATAATAAGGAAAAATTAACTTGTATACTTCAGAGATTCCTTATTATTCACACTTTGTATCTATGCAGCCCACAAGATTTTCTGTTCTTTGGTCTAGTTTTTTCTTAGGGTTCCAGTAAAATGTTTTCGCTGGAATGGTCATAACTGGGTGGCCGATTGACCCAGTTATAAGAACATTTCTATTCCACAATTTTACGTTTGGACCCTCGATATTTTTCGAGTAAAATAAAAAAGTCAAATTAAGGTGTGTCCACAATTGGATCATAATTATCTCATACCGTCTAAGCAATTTCAAATTCGATTCAGTTCTTCAAAATTAGCCCATGATGGATCCGGATTGATCTGCTGCTTCTCCCGCCACTTCTCCGTGGTACCTTCCTAACGGATACAGTATAGATAGAGGCACCAACCTTCAGGTGGTACAAGGTGACGCCAGTGGACAGCAGGTTGTCATCGATGCCGACCAGGTGCGGCATGTCGGAGTCCAGCACGACGCCGAGCCCGCTCTTCCTCAGCCCCAACGCCTTCTGCTCCTGCAGGATCTGCTGCGTCTCCCGCCACTTCTCTGTCCACTTCTCCGTGAGCACCTTCTCTTGGGCTTCTTTCCTTTGGAGTGTCGCCAGGACCGCCGGCTCGGCTTCGATTGGATCCTGGAGATTTTACAAAATAAGCGTAAACTAGTAATCGTTTCTATTTTTAGATCTTATATCGATAGTAAAAATAAATTAAAGTGCGTATTTAAGTACCTATTTCATGTTATTTTTTTTTTATTGATCATACACAAATAATAGAACACGAAGCTTAAACTCAAACATTATTTGTTTCCATCATTTCTCCTAGCAAAATATCAGTTTATATTTATTGTCTACTTGTCCTACGCATACATGATATATGGCTCAGGGAATATGTCTTTTTAGAGATACCAGACTATTGTAAATAGTATCTTAAGCAGGGCATAAGTCACGAATAATGAAACACAGATGGCATTACATCCACCAAACGCACCGTATTGTGCGCGATCTGTGCGCGCAGCTTGTCGATCTCCTCGCGCAGCTCGCGGATCAGCTTCACGTTGGGGTCCTCGTTGATCGTCGGCTTGTTGATTATGTTCTTGGCTCTGTTCGCGTACCGCAATGTGGATAGCGTCTCGCCATAGTTGCAATCGGCTGGTGAGATCTGTCACGATTGAAAGAAAATGTTATTTTTTCTTTGTACCGACTTCAAAAAAGGAGGTTCTGTATTCGACCGCCATGTATGTATGTATCCATGACTGTATGCATGTATGAATGTATGTATACATTTATACACAATTTTCAAATTTATTTTTAATTCAAATAGCATTTTATCAAAATTAATACATACAGAAATAGAACAGTTGATTGCTACTCTTTTGAGCTAATCAACATGTCTCGTATAAATTAAGGTTTTAAAAATCATTCAAACCAAATTAAAAACTGCTGATATAAGCCAAAATGAGGTGTAATAATTATGCTCCCACAGTTGAAAAATGATATAAATGACATATTCTGTCACTTGCAGATTTTAAGGTAATGAGAAAACTCACATAAGAGTAATTGATAAATAAATGATCATGAAAGAGTACACAATATGCTTACTGCAGCAATCATAATAGTCTTGGAGTTCCCTCCGAGTGAGTCCTTGAGAAGCCAAGTTAGTACGGAGTCCCGGTAAGGAATGAACACGTTCTTCTTGCCTTTTGGCGTACGAGCTGTGAACAGAAGCGAATGTTGCAATATTTTTACAATACAATAATAGCCACCTGAAAACGATATTTCGAATCTTTCTACTTTTACTATGCATTTGCAAAAGGAATCATTGCCGAAAAGGACCATTCTTGCAACGAAATGGTAACATTGTGGTTTGACTTAACAAAAGCGCAGATACGTCTTGCTACATTACAATACAAGCAAAACTGGATACAAGTTAATAATATTATATAAATTATGAATTTCAATATCCATTTTGACTCTGTGTTTCTATTACACTTATATAAATCTCAATCTCATAATAAAGTCTTAAAACAATATATTTCATAATTACTGCTCTGAATATACAAATGAGTCGCGTCGCAATAACAAATTATAAATATTAGCGGGACGAAGACAGCTCGGGACCCCCCCGGCACCCTCCGCTGCCCGCTCTCGCCCGCGAAACCGCGAGTACATAGCTGCGTTAGTGTATCCTTACTGTTGCTACGGAGTATTTGCTTGTAGTTGTGTTGGACCCATTGGCTGTCTACACTTGCGCGCTATTCCAGAACGGACTTGAAGTTTGGCGCGGAGTACAACTCACTCTCAACGGGCTGGCTGGACTCTGCGAGCGCGGAGATGACGGAGCCGAGCGTGACCAGCGACTTGTTGATGTGCGCGCCCTCCACCAGCCGCTGCCCCGTCGCGCCCGTCGCGTCCGCTCTCTCGCTGACGATTACATGTTCACTTTAATGTTTACATACTCGCCGAGTATGGACGAGTCGACGCGAGTACGAAAGGAGAATGCCCATTTTTGGTACTGATTTTTCTCATGCGTCAAAATGAAAGTAAAATTAAAATTATTTTTTGATTTTTTTACATAGTTTGTCGATCAAAATAGTTTCTTTGAACAAGGGGGTTCCATTTAAGATAAAATAAGACGAAATGTTGATTGTTGTTCTTAAAAATTAAAATGGCGGTATTTTATACTCAGAAGTCATTATTTTAGGTTTTTAGGTTTATTTGAGGTTTTTTTACCTACTACCTTTAAAAGTAAATGGAATATGTTAATCGAACTACATTATAGGTACCTACTATCAGTTAAAACCGACCATTAATCTATCGTCGGATATTTTCGATTTTGAGGTTATGTAACATTTCGGTAAATAACTTCAGAACCCGGGTGCTGATCTAAAAAATAATTATTGGTGGTAGTATTTGGTTAATTATACATCGTCCACAACAAGTTTCAATTTGATGCAACTCTGGACGGCGGTCCATACTTTCATGGGCATTGTCCTTTTTTTTATAATATGGAAGTAGCAAATGAGTATGTAGTCCACCTGATAGTAAGCCGCTACTGATGCGAATAGATATCTATAGTCAACCCCAGATAAGATTAGATTCCTAGCTGAGGTCGGCCACAGATGCGCTGCTACCCTTGAGGACGAAGCTAGAATGTCTCAGTAAAGTATATTCGTTACCACACCCATATGTAAATAACATACTCGAGTGTAACCGACACTCGCCAAAACGCTCGTCCATTATCCGGGATGTAGGGTTGTCGCGAGTCAATATTCTGTCAATTGTTTGTGAGTAATTAAATCGGCATAACTGCTTCTTTTTGTCTACTTGTCTGAAGTAGGAAATAATCATAAAACCTGCTAAGTCATTAGCTATCTATAAGCATGTCAAATTACCCGCCTACTGCGGATAAAAAACAGAATTTTTAAATTTACATTTTTATTATGAAGATGTTCTCAGGTACTAACCTGCCAGCCAAGTCGACCAGGTGCACCTTGGAGACGGTCTCGCTGGGCATGTTGTTGTGTCGCAGGTAGCTCGCCTGCACGAACGTGATCGTGAAGATCGCGTGCGAGCGCGACGACACGTCGTTCATCTGCGTCGACGCGGTCGTGCGGTGTAAGTTGCCGCGGTGCATGCACTCCTGGGAAGAGCAGATATATAGCTTAGTCTAGAATGAAGGGACATAGTATAGAGTATAGACTAATCTACTCTATATAGTATATAAATAATGTGATCCATACCTATTGCCTTGCGATATTCGTAGTCAAAAAGAACGATATTTTTCGGAGCTTCTGGTCTTCTTAATAATCGTCAATACATGTTTACAATACATTATTTAAGACAATCTCAGTTCCCGGCACACAACTTTCTTGAATTACGATTGTTCACCATATATCGCACATAGTAGAGGTATTTTGACCATAGGCGCATAGTAGAGGTGGTTGTCTATTGTTCGTACTCGAAAAGACTTACTGTATACTTTACGATTACTCTGAGAATGCAACACGCCCGACCCCTTGCCGGCTGCCCCGCGTGAGATTAACACTTACCTCTCTGGAAATACGATTCCACAATCTATCAACAATATAGACTCCGAAACACCATTACTCACTTGTATATCATCATAATCCGAGACGAGATGTTTGGACAGGTCCTGCACGTAAGGCCCTAGCTTGGGGTGTTCGCGGACCCGGAGCGAGTGTCCCGCGTCTGTGGCGAGCAGGTCCTTGACGCGCTCGTTGTATATCTCCAGGTAGCTGACCTCGGTGCGGTACGACGCGCCCGACTCCTTGCCCGCCGCCACGCGCGAGAACAGTTGCCGGCAGATACGCGGGATTAGGCCTTGGCACTCCTGTCACCAGGATTACAATATCGTATTTTATTCATGTGCTGTAATAATTTATATAAATTGAAATGCGAAAGTTTTGGTAAAGTATGCGAGAAAGATATTTAATTATAATACTAGCTACATATATGTTTTTATCACAGACCTGTATCTAAAGGTAAATCTGTAGTTTTTATGTATTTTTTTGTAAAAAATATATAAATGTCTCATTTTTGAGTATATTTATGTTGTTATGGGACTTTTCATTAAAAACCTTATTATCACTTTGGGACCTGTAAAGCTAACATTTTGTCCAAATTTCAATGGAACAATTGAAAATGATATTGATATTTTTTTACTAATAGATAACTCACTGTCTAGAAAATAACAAATGTTATTACAATTATGTCTTTTTAATGTATTCATTTATAAATTACGTAACATCCGCGTGGCGACTTGATTAACAATAGTGATGGTCTAATGTACTAATCTATGGTCTAATGGTTGAAATTCAGTCTCTCCGTCGTGAAGTCCAGGGTTCAAATCCGAGGCCTCTGATTTTTCAAGTTCTATAAAAAAGCTTTTATAGGCGGGTGCAATGTACCAATTCGCAGTCGGGTAGTGCCGTGGACTATGACCTTATTCCTCTAACTCTGAAAGGAGATCCGTGCCCAGCAGTGGGTTAGCGTAACACCCACGGCACAGGGATCGTAATGTAGACTATAAATAATAACATACATATTATTTAATATGGACATCGAGATAAAAAGTAGGTGATACGACTTATGCTTTCGATCAATTCTTATCAGATATGGGGCACACGTACTTTGATAATTTCCTCTTAAACAATATTCTTATCAATGTGATAATTGACAAATTTACATTTCAATGTCTACACTACAATAAAATCGATCATTTATTAGAATGACAAGTGTCCTGCGCCCATGATATAATTCACACATCCTTGAAAACATACGTAGTTTCCCTATGACCCTTTTCTTCAGCGTCGCTTAATTGCAGACCCATCACGGTCCCATATACCCACGGGGTACAGCACCAGTGTACTTTCAAAGAAAGACGTGTGTAAAGACGTGTTTATCAATCCACCAAATGTGGATTGATAAACTTCACGTACCCTTGAGAACTTTGTTTTTAATAACTCACATGTGTTGTAATATAACGATGCTTTCCTTCACCGTTTAAACAAATGATATTTTTTTCTAATACGCATATCATTTTGAAAAATCAGAGTTACTAGCCTGAGTTTTCAACTTCGGAACCCGCGATAGGGATGGCATGTTTCTAACCATTGGTTTATCACTGCATACTTATCATGCCGCCACTTAAATATTCGTAACTAAAACAGTGTTAGAAGCGGCTCAATTATGGACTAATCTTTCGCCTCCATCATACTGATATAATTATCATCACCAACCGGGGAACCCATCATAGTGAAAGTCTTCCCACTGCCGGTCTGTCCGTACGCGAAAACACAGGCGTTGTACCCCTCGAAGGCGCTGTCGATCACGTCCAGCCCGAGGTCTGAGAACACCTGGAAACGAAAAAAAAACATCAGCTCTTGCATTTTTTAATAATATAGGAGTAGCAGGCTAGCATACGGTCCATCTGGTGGCTACTGCTGCCCATGTGCATCTGTAATCAACCCCAGATAATATTACGACTCCTACCTAAGAACGGCCACAGGTGCACCACTATTCCTGAGGACTGAACTGGTATGCCTCGGAAAAGTATGTTTCCATTACCACACCCACATATCTAACTACTGCTAATCAACTGTACCACTGCTGACGACGAGATTCTAGAATACGAAGTATTCAGCCACAGACCACATAAAGGTCTAGGTACGCATTAGACTCCACACAATAAGCTAACTTTATAGAGAATACTCTGACATGTAAGTTAAGATTCCTGCTTATTTAAAATTGGTTCCATGTGTCAATGAGGGACAAGAATCACTAAAATATAAGTCATTTTCAAGGGAGTCTAATTAATCTGGTATAACGTACTCTAGGAGAATAAACACATTTCGGCCAATTATAGTTTTGTAATCTCTATTAAACAGCATTTCAAAAAGCAGATAGATAATTTATTATCACATTTATTGTTGGTTTAAAATTCACCGCCACAAAATATTGGTGTTGGCTCAATACTTAACCTACATTTTTGTCATCTGCCGACGTAAATATAATCCTACCTAAATATTTACTGTTATTTTTATTTCAGGTCAATGAATTTTTAAGACAATGTCTGCCAAGTAGTTCTTTCACTCCGCGCTTTCAACTTTGTTGGTTATTAGTTCATTTTTGTGACTAAATTACTCTTTTAATGTGTTTATGGTATGGAAGCAGCAAATGATCATACATCCTAATCTATATATCCACTGTAACCTATTTACAACCTAACATAAAAGAAAATCCCATTATACATCGCAGATCACAAATAAGTTATGTGCCAAATTTTTCTCATGAGGATTAAATGAGAATGTCTGGCATTGTCTATCAATCCTGAGGCAAATACACCGTAATCACGGAACGAGATGTCGTAATTATCTCAAATTATCTAATTTGCATCTTGTTATACCCGCCCGCAGTTTTTATAGTTTTTCGATGGCTATGTTTATTTTTGAGCGCACTTCTAGTTTATCAGCCTCAAATAGCATGAACACCAGACCTGTATTAGATACAGATCTGTGATAAACACGGTTGACGTGTTAAGCGCATTTGTGCCATAACGCCGCTTAGACGTTGCTATGCTACAAACATAGACGTTCTTAGAAGCCTCCCACCAACCCTCCTTTTTTAAAAAATCAATATTAGGTTTATGGCTACAAATTCGATGCATGATACGAGGGTGCGTTTTTAAGTCCGCGGAATGGCAGGGTTGGAGGGGGGATAGCGGGCTCGTTAAGGGCGGTACGTGTTAAGTGACTCATAAATAGTATAAATATAAAGTTTTATCACAATTGCATCATTAGTTTTAAAACTATCGACAATTAAACAACTCAATCCGGAAGAAAATTGGAAGTATGGAGAAAATCGAGCATCGCGCCGTTATAAAGTTCCTTACCAAGCAAGGAAAGTCTGTGCAAATCATAATGGAAGAGATGTCATCGGTTTACGGGGACTCTTGCCCTGGAAAAACGATGGTTTACAAGTGGAACAACCTTTTTAAGCAAGGCAGGGATTCACTTGAAGACGACCCACGACCAGGACGGTCTGTTGAGGTGACCATTCCGGAAACGATAGCGGAAGTCGAAAAATTAGTACTGGAAGATGCTCGGCTAAAGAAGAAACAGCTTGCAGAAATGGTTGGAGTATCAGATACAACCATTTTTAAAATTCTGCATGACCATCTTGTCATGACTAAGGTCAGCGCGCGGTGGGTGCCGAGAATGCTCACGCCGCCTCAGAAACAACAGCGCGTTGAATGTTCCCGTGCGTTTTTGAACCTCTGTGGAGAAGATAAGGATATTGTACTGAATCGAATTGTTACTGGAGATGAAACTTGGGTTCACCATTATGAACCTGAGTCTAAACAAGACTCCATGCAGTGGCATAAAAAGGGTACAGCACCTCCTAAAAAGTTTAAGGTGTCACAATCGGCCGGCAAACTCATGGCGACAGTCTTTTGGGATGCAGAAGGAATTTTGTTAATAGATGACAAAGATAAAGGTGTCTCTATAACCGGAGAATATTACGCAACAATCTTGGAGCGGATAAAAGAAGCCATCAAAGAAAAAAGACGAGGAAAATTATCCAGAGGTGTCCTGCTGTTGCACGACAATGCGCCCGTACACAAGAGCCGTATTGCACTGGCTGCCCTGCATAAGGTGGGCTTTGATATTTTAAATCACCCACCCTATAGTCCAGACCTGGCTCCCAGCGATTATTATCTCTTTCCAAAAATGAAAAAAGAGCTTCGTGGAAAGAAATTTTCTACAGACGAAGAAGTAAAGGACGCAATTTCCTCGTATTTTTCCGACAAGGACAAAACATTTTTTTATGAGGGTTTAAATAAGTTAATACAAAGATCTGAAAAATGCATTCGTCTTGCAGGAGAATATGTAGAAAAAGAAAAATAATTTTGACATTTTATTTTCGCTCCTTGTCCCTCATTCCGCGAACTTAAAAACGTACCCTCGTAAGAGTTATGTTGCTATAAACAAAGTATTTACGACATCCAATTAAACGTTATAGCCACACGTCCGAATTTTATCCCAAAACTTAGATTGATTGGGCAAAAAATTCCCCTTTTTCACCGTAATAGGAAAAAATCCGGTAAAAAAAACCGAAAAATCTAGCAACGTTGAACTAGACGTATACCTAACGTAAACAAGCAAGTGTAACAAAAGACACGAGTCCTTGCAAATTCGTTTGTGTAACATTTACGATAATTTGCATATCAGATGCAGCATGTAGGTAGTCGAATGTACTTTTATAGCGCATTACGTAATAGCCATGCAACGCACGCATGACTTTCGTTAACGGAGCTATAATTTATGTTCTAATGGCCGCCACAATTTACACATAATGATAACTGCAGTTTATTACTTAATGCGACACATGGTAGCTCTTTGCTAAAGCACGTTTTTTGCATGAGGCATTGCATCATTGGGTAAGGGCGTCACCAGATCATGACTCAGGGGGAAACAGTTGATATACGAGTATGGGGGAGAATATTTGCATTTTTAGGGAGGGGCGGCATCCCCCCTAAGCGACACCAAGTGGTAGAGATGTAATGTGTAAAACGATTTTAGAAACTGTATGGAGGGAGGGCAGTTACCTCTTTGGCCTCCTTTTTTTATAACATAGAGTAACAGACGAGCGTTAAGTCCACCTGATGATAAATGGACATCTGTAATATGATACAATTAGATACAATTAGATTCCTACCTGTGGTCGGCCTCAGATGCGATTTATCCCTTAGGACTGATCAGGAATGCTTCCGAAACATTCGGATAATATTGGTCGATTGTAGATGTCGATGTTATAAAAATTTATTGTCATAATTTTTCCTAACTGCGCCAAAAGACTTAAAACTACAAAAACACTTTTTATTCCGGTACCATTAACTTGGAGGACACAAAATTCAAACCTTCGCCCTAGGGGCATTCTTGACCTCCGGGCACTGACCATCGGAAAACAGCGGCAATAGTGTGCCATTAGTCTGCAGGGAATTGTAATCGCTAGGCAAATAAAAAGTGTATGATTTTAAAATGATTGATATTTTCTAAAGTGATCATGATTTTGTTATGCCATAACTTACAACCCATTTTGTTATTTATTTAGTTGTTTGTTTAACGGCCATTACGTGCGATATCTAGAGTTCCTAACGTCTTAGTTGACAATCTCTAATTTAAAAAATCCATTTAAGCCGTAAAGTAGTCTCCATTTTCTATAATATGTATATGTATGCGATACGGATGTACCTCACATTACATAACTTGCATATTAGATACAAGTAAACTAATAACATCTACCTTGAATTATTTTGAGACGATTCATCAGCATCGTGGGAATCGAAACCAGATTACCTCTGGATCTATTCACTAATTTCCCAGATAATACCTACAGATAACATAGCACAGAGTTTCTCAAACTCATAACTCCACATACCCCTAGTGGACTTTCAAAATAACGTCGACACTCTAATCCCTTTGGTTATTATAGCTTGACCAACTGTATGGTAGCTTTAGCGACTGTCAAAAGTTGCTTGGTGGTTGTTATAGTTTTTAAGCATGTTTACAGAAGCATCGACAATCGGTTGTTAACAGATTTTTTTAACATTAATGCATTTCGTCGGTCACTCAAGCTGGACAAATTGGTCGCTCGCGATAGTGCCATAAGTAGCTTGTAAATAAGCTTACTTACGACTAGCTTACGACTAATTGGCGTACGCGTACCCGGGGTACGCATCGCACTTTGAGAAACCCAGACAGCCTACAGCACACGTGGGCTGTGTATAATGGCGATCGACGTAAATTCGCAGACCTTGTGAACCGAACCAAGGTCGCCGGATGACGCGTCAACACATTGTTGGATGAAAAATGGGCTGTTTCGTGTTAACCGGTGCCACAAATATCCTTTATTGAAATACGTGCCTCGCTTGACAATGGCGACGTACTTATGTGAACTTTTATCATCTTTATCTAGGGTTATGGGGATGTACGATATTTTCAGGGTGAAGGCAGCTTCGACCCTTGCGTGAGAATTTTCATAATAGATACTGCTGTTTCTATGAATAATCAAGGGCTAAGCTGATAATTGATAGGTAATCAGAAAGTACCGGATTTAATATTAGATTAAAATATTAAAAAGGACCTTTAGAATTATATCAGAATATGTTTTCTTTATTCATATGAATAGCTTATTGTAATGAAGGCCCCACCTACTCAAAAAGTTCTTGCCTTGTTTAGTTCGCATGAAATTAGCAGATTAGCGCATTCAGCCAATGATTACGTTTTACTTTATAATTCAAGTGCTTTTATAATAGAAAATTAATTATAACATATTATAGTATAAAATTGAAAAGTACAATATTTTTGTCTGTACCAATTTCAGGTGTTGCGACCCTCGCCCAAATTGTTTCATGTGGTTTCAATATAGGTCAACGAAAATAGAAGATCGTCAAAAAATATTATAATATAAAGACAGCCTAATGTACCTAAGACGGCGGCAAATAAGTCTTTAGAAAAAATGCATGTATTATTTATATTTCTTCCTAAAGTGTTTGTACTTTGAATTTTTTTAAAAGTGGGAAATCACTCCTTTTTTTACAAGGGGTGGTGACCCTATATAATACGTACCTGCTCCTGTGAGGCATAGTGAGTGTCGCCACTGTCGAACGACCAGTACGAGTGGTCGAATGTGAAATCTTTGTACTTCTCCCGGCTGTTCTCATTTTGCTCTTTGCTATTCTGTTGAAAAACAAACAATTAGTATTTCATGTACATTTCTAAATCCATCTTTTTATAGTAGTTTAATAATTTTAAGGTAGAATCACTCGGAGTTCGACTCCGGAGCCGCGACCATACCTATTTCTGTCTAATAACAGCGTTAAGCCCTGCTGTGTTCTGGTTTGATGGATGCTACGTTGTATGTTATACGAGGCGCTCATAATTGGTCCGAAGGGGTAGCAACGCAAGCAAAGCACCTGTGGCTGACCTTAGGTTGGATTTTAATCATATCTGTGGTTGATTGCAGATATGCCTGGTAGGCAGTAGTGACCTCTAACCATCATAGGTGAGATGCAGTATGCATACTACTTTTGCTACTTCTATATTCGATCGTAAGTGACCGCTACCGTCTTTGTACATCTATAATCAATGATTTCAGCATCTGCAAGGGTGTGGTTTATCTGGAGTAAGCAACGTTACGGCTAATCATTTTAGCCCGCTTAACGACACATTATAGCACTTATTTTTTTATCAACGTAATGACTCATCCGACATTCTGGTGTGTACGAAATCTATGATTTCGATCGTATACATGCATAATATAATAATATGTAAACTATGCAAATCCTCAGAACAGGAAATGGTATCCCAAAAAGAAGAATTTTCAGTTCAAAATTAACACGAAAATGAAGAAGAATTTCCATCTAATCTCAATGTCCTAGATCTAAGATGTCTGCATCACCGTCGCAACGCTTACGTCACCAGATAATGTTGCTTGCGGGTCACTGCTGTTGAAATGTCAGTTCGACTTGTATTCGCGACTGATATCGACCAAATATAATGGAGTTTGCCTTTGTTGTTCATTATACCATACCCTTTCGCATCCTACCGTAATTTCATTTTATATGAAGGCCAAAGTTAGTATGCTTGTACTTTGTACGCGATTTTTTTATGTCGGAACTAGGAATCACACATTGTTATAATAAGGTCGGGATAAAAGACTAAATAATTACTTTGTTTCCAACCATTCTTACTGCCCTATCAAAATGGACTTAGTTGTAGTTGTCCAACATTAGCCAGTAAATGCGGACAGAGAGGAAGAAATAATAGGATAAATATAAATATAGAAATAATTTATATAATAGAAGAAATAATTTATATATAGAAATAATTTATATATAGAAGGTGGTAGAACCCTTTGTGGTTCGACTCCGGCGGCACCACCGTCACACCTATTTCTACCTAATAACAGCAGTGTTAGGCGCTGCTGTGTTCCGGTTTGAAGGGTGTGGTAAGGGAGACAGACTTTTCCGAGGCGTTCCAGCTTAGTCCTCAGGGGTAGCAGCGCATCTGTGGCTGACCTTAGGTAGGAATATCTAATCTTATCTGGGGTTGATTACAGATGTCCATGGGCGGCAGTAGCCACTTACCATCAGGTGGACTGCAAGCTCGTCTGCTACTCCAATATTATAAAAAAAAAAAAAAAAAAAAAAAAAAAAATTGTAAAAATATGTATAGTAATAAATTCAATATTATTTCCCTTCGAATTACAATAACAATTAAAAATAAATTGGTGATTAACAATTTTATCCTTAATTTTTCAGGCAAAGTGACATCATATAGTTGTACATTTTAAAATGTAATCAAAATTTTAATATGGATAACTGGTATATCTTTTCCGTCTACCAGTTTCCTATACAATATTGGCATGGAGACTATGTTTAATATATGATGTATGAAAATTATCTGTAACAATTTCACTAGCACTTGAGTAAAGAAAGCCCATTGTTTCTGCTCAAGATTTCACCTTGATAATATTCATTGTAACAGTTTCATTATACATAATGCAAACAATATTTACCTACTTTACAATAATTTTAATCATGGATACATTATAATAAAGTGTTATTTAAAAAGATCCTATTACATTTAAGTTTAACAGATACTTGTTACATTAGCTGTCTGGGTGGCTGCCATCCATTGTGTAAAAAAAAATTAAATTATTAAAAATATACATTTACAGTCGAATTCAAAAACCTCCTCCTTTTTTTGAAGTCAGTTATTAAAAAAAATATTTTACTGATATCATGTGTTTTAAAAATTATCAAGTTTGTTAATTCATTTCATATCTTATATGCCTACAAAAAATATTTGAAAGAGCTATTATATCTAACAAGGAACTCTTATAACAGGAAAGACTAAAGCTCCTTTGTTGGAACTTTCTGTGACTTCTCTCTATCATTATTGCATTTTAACTGTAATAAATGTAAATGTCCAATTGTCTTGTTGTAATAGGCTCAATTGGTCATAGCCCGTGACTCATACTTTGATATTACAAATCTCATTTAATTCTGTAACAGTATTGTGTTAGCTATTAACTGGACAAACTGCAGTTTATTTGGACTGAATGTGAATTTTAGTAACAAAAACCTTATATATAAAATTCTTTTGTCACAATGTTAGTTATCATCCTCCGAAACGGCTTAACTAATATTCACCAAATTTTATATGCATATTCAGTAGGTCTGAGAATCGGTTACTATCTATTTTTCATACCCCCTAAGTGATAAGGGTTGTTCACCCTTAACATGTTTTTATTTATATGGCAACACATAGTTTGCCGGGTCAGCTAGTATTTGTATAATATTACCACAACTTCAAATTACTTACTTTTCCAGTTAGGAGTCTTGTTTTCTTGCCATCCATCTGAACTATGAGTTTGGCGCTCATGTCCTTCTCCCTGAAATGAATCGTTTATTTAATGGTTTGCAAATTATATTAGCATAATCTACTTTTATAGTTGACATACCCTGTAAAATAATTATGCTACACACACTAACATTACGCATTAATCGCATATTATACCCTTATATAACAACTCATTAATATTGAGTATTGGACAAATGTTAAACAATCCAACTTTTAAATAATGATAATGAATGATATGTATAAGTAATGTTTAATATTATATGAATACTAACTAATTTGACTACATTTACTAACTAATTAGGCATTCCTGTAATGTTAGTGAATATGATTTAATAAATAAATAAATAAAGTTAAAATTAAAAAGTAAACGGAAGAGGAATCCATGTGAATAACCATGTCTCAATCAGATTCAGATAAGATTCCATATTTATGTACAAATATCTTACTTTAGTATGTTGATAAATCAGAACAACTCATGAATAATACTATCCACCATCCACAAACTTTACATCATAACACAGCAGCCCAAGTACTGCACTGCAAGTACAGTACTGCTCAAAGAATTATGACATCAAAAAATGTACCATGTTATTTCTGTGGTAGACCAATGTAAATATAATGAGAATATTCAGTTATATACTCTTAACATAACTTATTAAGATCTAAGATGAGTAAAGTTTTTCCCTTTGAAATAATTAACTTAACTTTTGTTCCTAGTTCCGTCATTATTATAAAATAATGAGTGAACTAGGAACAAAAGTTTTTCAATACTTAATTAATAATAAACCAATTTTATGTACTAATAAAAAATATAAAAAAAATATAGAGAAAACTTTCACTAACTAAAACACAGATGCATTTTTTGTTTGAGTGTTTTTGTTTATAGGTGTTTTATTGCTGTAAACGAAATTATGTGAACTTTGTTCATGGTTAATACAACAAACAAATGACTCAGATACAAATCTAGCAGGTCACCATTGATAAAGGAAAATAAAGTACAAATATACAGGAGAAACCCAAAGATTGAATGTTTTTTAAAATATTAATTTATTTCCTTAAGGCCTTAAATGTATTTATGTTTTAGTGTAACCTTGTAAACTCTAGTGAGAGTGGAAAATATATTGTAGCCTCTAGGAACCTAAAGACTATATTGTTCAATCTCAAATGTTCAGGACAAGATTTGATAGAGACAGCACAGTCATCCACAAAACCTGTTTGCATTCCACGCGTGTGTTAGTAAACAACACAAGAACAGTAGCCGCGGGCGGCCAGTCTGTCCAGCATTCATCACAAAACATGATCATGTAGGTCACAGAATTTAACATTTTTTCGGCAACTTTCATCTAAATGGCCCGGCGAAGTACAGTTCGCGCTCCAAATGCAGCCCAACCGTGAAAGTTATTGTCGTACATCATGACATCATTGACTTTTTGCACTTTCAAAACCTCGGCTCGACTACCGAACCGCAATCTCCCTAATGACCACAACAAAACATTTTCTCTAATTGCTTAACCACTGTCACAATCTGTTTTTATAGAAAGGACGAGAGGCGTTGGGAACCAAAATGTACTATCGCCCCTTCAAACAGATTAATTTTATATATTCATATTAGATTTAAATGATTTTTACAACACTCACCTTTGATTGAACGGGCGAACCCTTACAGCCACTTTTACCGAGGCCATTGTCACACATTATATTATCAATAGTTTAAAATTAATAAATTTACATTTACTTTTTATTATGAATTCCACACCACACAAAGCAAATTGACATTACATTTTGTCTGATTCTGACATTCGAATCGACAAGCGAATGAAACGTCCGTTCGTGACAATCCGGTAAAAGTTGCAATATATGAAAAGGGAAAATCAATAACACATTCTTATATTGAGCAAATCACATTTAACTTGAAAGTAAAATATAAAACTGAATTCAAACGTAAAGCTTCGTCGCAGTTGTTTTTTAGTTAGATTGGTACTGTTTACAACATTTGTGAAACAGAAATAAAATTGCGTATTCTTTCAATTTCTTTCACTTGTCATTCAGAAATAGGCAAGAAATAAGAATCTGTGATTGGGATACCATGTTAAAGTGTTTCGCAGTTTCCGATATCATTATAAACGTTATGATAGCATAACTTATGGTTATGATTTTAAATATCATCAATATAAAATATAATGAAATAGTTAAAATCTCAGAATAGGTTTTTTATAACCTCATGAAGACCAATTGTTGTTATTTTTTAGTGATGACTAGTAGAGCTTTAGAACGAATCGTTTTCCTTAAATCGAAAATAGTTAAAAATGCATTCACTAATGGAAGTCTTTTTAGTTTGACGCAACGGAGTATACTAAAAATAGTATTGTAGCTTTGTAACCAGTATGAGAACAGTATACCTACTTTGCAAAATGATGACTGTTTAATCCATAGTGATGTATGGTAGGATATAAACTGCTTTAAAAACCGTTTATTTTTGCAACGCCCATTACTGTAAAAAAATCATTAAAGTTACTCGTTATTCCCAAACTGGCAACATTAGTAGTTGAGTTCCTCGTCTGTCCGTCAAGAAAGGTTAGGATAATTTATTTTTATTATAAAATTACAAATTTCTTTTCAGTTTACATCTAACAAGTTAATTAATTATAGTTTTTACAATTCCAACGGTTGCCTATTCTCGTTAACAATATGTATGAACATGGAAACATAATATTTTGTAGTTATTAAATTCTCGCGTTACATAATGATTATTTGTGCATGTTTTCTGGTTTCAGCTGCAAATCGGTCACAATGTCGGACCCTGCTCCCGGCCGCCCTATGAAGTACCCGTACACCTTCTCCGCGAAGGTGGCGCAATTCCCCATGAAGTTCTACGTCCAGAACCAGTGGATCTGGCGCTACTGGATGATCGGAATCGCAGTGTCTTTCCCCGTCTTCGTTAAGATCCACAAAATGGGTAATTAGCATTGTTATTTCATGCTCATCGTTCGTCGGTTTCATGAATAATTTGAGTACATTTTCTATAGAAAAAAGTCCATAAGAATCTATTACAGAAATTATAATAAAGCAATGTTCAAGGCACTGGATTGATCTCCATTAAACAATTTAAAAAATGACCAATTGACGTTTACTAGCCCTTTTTTCTACCGTTTTTAATATTGTACCAGGGTTGTACTAATTTATAATCAATATTTAAAACGAAATTTCTATAAATGATATAACTCTTTAAGTAATTCCATTTAAATTTGGGAGCAGAAGAGTATTTCACTTCTTTTGTAATTGTGATGTTTAATCAATATTGTGATCAAGCTGAGCAATTAGAGTATAATTATTCGATAATTTTCTCTAGTCAACGATTTACTTTGTAGTAATTAGTTCCTTAATGATTAGAATACCCTCTGTGTATCACCACACAATAAGTTACTTTTGATTTAAGTATTAGTATTATATTGAGAAGTGAAGCTAGCCAGTATGTTAATAATATACAAACCTCTAATTTAATTATACAAGGCCACATTAGGGTACTTAATATACATTTATTTTTATTGATGTATCTAATTCTAATGTGTTTTTCATTTTCTTTATTGACTTCACTGTCATTTACCATTACAGCGAATTCGCCCGAAAATGTCAGCAAATGGGCCGAGATGAGGAAGAAGGAGGCTGCCGCACACCATTAACATTATAGAAAGTAAATTTTGCTTCAGTTATGTTAAAAAATCATATTTATGTTGTAAGGAAAAGTGTGCAAATAAAATCATATTCTAGGTGTGTCATTGTTTTATTAATCTATGTCAATACTTTCTGACTGATATGCCATCTTAATAAGATGTTGATGTAGGAACAACTTTGTTTCAGTAACCAAATTTTAATGATGTAAAAATATTTACATACTACCATTATTTTTATCTTAGATTTATTCCCCATATATTATGCTGGTTAGCTGTAAAGTTTATAATATACTGGATTTTTACTTCGGCTCTTTTATGTATCCTTTAAACCTCTGATGCACATGTTATTTCACTGCTGCTTTAGCACTTCAATATATAAGGGGAATTGTTTAACAATGTTTGGAAACAAAGAGTAATATAATTTGAACCTTAATTAGCTTTTTAATTCTGGGTCTCGGTGCTAATAAATTTTAAATAGAATATTAGACTAGCAAAATGATTTATTAACTTTAAAAATCTCTCAACAATTTATCTATTGAAAACCACATATAAAAGAAACCAGTGTCATACAGTACTGTTAGTTGGGACAGGTTGCTTAAAATAATAAAGAAACTGCTATTTCAGTGTTTTATTTACTACAGTATAAATTATTATAAAACTTATAAATTACGTCAATAAATAATCGCAGACAAATGATATCATTATTACTGGAAACAAATAGCATATTGAAATCAACATCATTATACACCATGCTCCTATAGGAATGCACTTTGATCGCAGCATTTGTAACAATCAATTCAGCGTGTTGCCATGTGCAAGATCTGAACAAAACAAATAAACGGCTTCGCCTTTGCGCATGTTGGCAACGTTTATCATACGAGTAAACAAAAAATTGTAAAAGCAAGAGAAACAGAAAAACGAATATAAAATTTAGTAAACAAAACAAATTTCGAGAATATGTAAAATGAAAATTTTGATTAAATAAAATCGATTACCTTTTTAAAATTAAAAATAGCTAAAACTACTATAAGAGCTAGGTATATCAAGTTAAAACAAATTATTATGCATTATATATAAATAAGTGAATTCTCCACTTGGGATTATGCTATTTTATTACATTATAGGTATATTTTGTACCTTGAGTTTCACAGAACTGGAAATACACCTTATTTTGAAGTACACATTTAACATAACAAATACCTTAATGACGTAATACATACAGTCGTGCACAAAAATCTTTTTCATTACAAAAAGCAAAGCATGTTTTTGTTACTTTTGGTTTGGTACTACTTTATACTACAATCACAGGAATATTAACAGTTGACAATAACACCATTGTTATTTTATGGATCTATTTTACATATTATAACAAATAACACTTGTAAGTTAAAATAATAATGAATGAAGATGGGAGCAGCTGTTTCAGCTAAAACGCCACGACTATGTTTAAAACTAACAATAACAATGCGGAAATTACAGATTTGTATTTGGTTTAAATTTAAAATTAATCACAGAATAATATTTTTTTGGTTCAAACGGTGAATCATTTCGAATTGTACCTTGTAACTTATAAATACTAGGAAAATTATTATGTGGGTGCTTCCTAAATATCTTAATAATGTACAAAGGTGATCAAATTCAACCAGTTAATCTCACAGCAAATACTTTCATTTGAAAAAAGAATTAAAAAGAGGTTTCTATAACGCCATATTATGTTAATGTATGTGTCTAAAATATAGATCTATAATTCAAATTATCAAGTAGACTTGTACAATTTCCGATTTATATAGTGTGCATAAAAATGCTAGACAAAACCTTTGATCTTGATGAGAAAGATGTACAAAAAAAAGCTGGTGAATGCTTTTCAAGCCAAGAAAAAAGGCCAAAATTATTTGAAGTTCAATTCAAACCCAACTTTTGTTTAGACTTTAAGCTCCCAAAATGGTTTGAAAAAATAAACAGTTTTTGACCAGGTAGCATGGTAAAATTAGACAAAGGAAAAAGTTGATTACATAGCAACCTTAGATAAGTTTTAGAAACACAATATGGCGTCAAAAATAGGAAAGAATAACAAATTTGTGCACAGCTTATTTATGAATAAAATATAGTTATGCGACTAACACATTATTACCCAAAAATCACTGTTTCAATAATTTACTTTATTTTTTTTCAAGCATTTTTATTTTATTTAGCAATTTATATTCAAAATATGTATTTTATTCTTAAAAATTGGAATTTACCGCAACATTATTAAAAACTTTGTTAACATACTTCAGTATACCTCTTACATTATTATTTACAAAAAGGCGCTTATAATTTTGAGTAGACTAATATCCTAACAGTGTGCACGAGAGGAAAGCAAAGGGACCTAGGTATAAAATACTTGATTCTGTGTGAAAAACGTATTAAACCTGTAAATAACAGCTAGATATGGGTCGCCCGCGACGGTTTATTGACGAAGATAAATTATGAATACATAAATGCATTTGTTTAATATCTACGTTTGGGTTACAACTATCTTGCAATTGAAGAAACCTATCGAACCCCTACAATATAGTAACTGCAAGTGTTTATTATCTGTATGTCTATACATTATAAAATTAATGTTTTGTATGTACAGACTGTCCTACAAAATGGCGCAACAGATTTTGAAGGGATTTCCATACAACAATATTTAATATTAAAATTACAAGCAGTGACAAGCTTCTCTTGCTTGTTAATTTAAAAAAATAGGGTATGCGATTCTAAATAAAGCAAGTAGTTAAATAAAAAATACAACAAATTACCAAGTTTTATGCAAAATCATCAAAGTCCTCCCATGCACATTATCCAACAAAAGCTAAATATACCCTTACCTTGCTCCATCTGTGCTGTACAAGCCATACACGCAGTAAACAAACAGACTCCGAATACACATACTACTTTCTGATAGTATCATCTTTGTAAAACAATATCAATCACTAAAAATTTTGTTGTATAAATGTATGATCTCCATTTGAAAAATGTTTATTAAGTAATCCAGAGTCTATTCATTTACTTAATGTAAAACACAAGCATAAATAAAGAAACACAAAATTTATTCACAGTACACAATCTCAAACATCAACAATTTAATACACATACACAATATCTTCTCGTGGGCACTTTTCGAACACTTTAATTCACTTTGTCTCACTGACCTGGCTCGGTCGTATCACTAGTTTTAGGTTATTTCACAAACTAATAACATACATAGTCAAGTAGGTGTGGTGGGGTGAGTATGGATCATTTTAGTTTGGGCCGTTTGGACTTGGGCGCGTCCTCGTGGTCGTCGAGGTTACGCTTGGGCGCCTCGTCCGCCTCCAGCTCGAACTCCGGTATCTGCGGGAGATCCAGCTCCGCGCAGCGTTTATTTATGTACTTCTCTAATCGACAACCCGCCCTGACAACAAAAAATATTATTTTAGTGGCGTGCCACTACGTGTTTTCGATAGTATAGGACCGGGAATATGCATTTTACTTAAAAAAATGACAAGAACCTTAGTGACTCGAGAGAAATAGAAAGGTAATTCTTTTACAATTCGATGCGTTCATTTGCTACATTTTGTAAGCTTGATTCATTTAAATGAAATCACAAAATAAAGTACATATTATCTTTGTTTCAAACTATTTAGAAACTATGGTTTTACGATGATGGTTATTAATAAGAAAGAGTCAAACAATATCCCAATTATCCCTCCAACCATATTTTTTTTCAATTTTCAATTTCAAGTAATTTATTTGCTAGAAATAGTATATTACAGTTAATCTAAGTACACATAAACTCATAAAATTTCCTTGAAAATATTTAGTAATATACAATTTAGTTTTCTATAAATATTTTAAAGTTTATTAACGACATAATTATATAACAAGTCGTATACCTAGCGACGGGATGCGTGTCCTTATTGTATGTGTAGCAGTTGGCGAACACGAGCGACACGTCCGCGAGCACGTCCTCGTCGCGCGCGTACTGCCCGCCGGCCAGACGCTCGCAGATCGTCGCGAAGTCCATCGGCGTCTCGATCACTTCCAAGTAATCTGGAACCTGGGGACATATGTTGATAATCCATTTAATTTGGTTATAAGTTAAGTTTGAAGATTACATAGCGCGCGCATCAATGTCCAATATTAGAATCTCATAGTGTTTAATGGATGAATGAACTGGAAGAAATTGGCTTTTATGTCCCACTGAAAGGTTTAGGTTTGTCTTTGTCCCCATTAACTGGAAGAGATATGAAGAATACTCCAGGATATCCTTATCCTTAGAAGCAATTACAGATTTTCATTCCTACATTTGAACCATGGCATAGGTTTTAATATCTTACAATTAATTTTATTGGCAATTAGAGTCTATCTATGAAAAACAAAAAATAACACTACAATCTAATTTAAAATGTTTTTAATTTATGACATACATCTTCGGTAGAGACAGGTTCACAGAATGGCCACGAGTCCTTGTGTTTCATGACTTCACGCAGCAATTGGTCTAACGCTTCTGTATGAAGCTGCACCTCTTGCCTACTACTCCGCTTCTTCACTGCACTTTTCTCTTCTGTAAATTAGTAATAACTTTAAAATCTTGTTTAAAATAAAAAAAAGAGAACTACATGAACAATGCTTACCATGTACACCATTAGTGAGGGAATGTTTTGATTTCCTTGTACTGCCGTTTAATTCTTCTTTGGACCTGAACAACAAAAAAAAATAAGTCATAAATTTATTTTAAAAACTTTACAGGTTAAAATATTAAACCTTGTATTCAAGGCTTTAGTAGACCGATTCGAAACTCTTATAGGGTTGATTATTATCCCTCCAATTTGAGTAATGTAGTGAAATACACTTCATCTTCTTACATGAAGGTGAGGTTAGAGTAGGTTATGAGGTCAGTACTCACTTCCTGCCCCTCTTGGCGCTGCCGTTGTGCACGGGCGAGGGCTCCTTGCTGCCGCGCGCGCGTCGTGCCTTCAGCTTCACCAGCGGAGTGTTGTTATCGCTATCTTCTGACTCTGTAATATTACACATTACACATATATTATATTTTTATAGCCAGCAAAAAAATAAGAAATATTAGGAAATAAAAGAATTGGTTACTTGGACATTCGGATAATTTAAATTAAAAATAGTCAGCAAATTACTCACGATGAATCAAAAACTTTAAAGAAATAAATGTCCTTTTTTACACTTTTATAGTTAGTGTGATATGGTTAATATGATAAATATTAAATAATATCTATTACTAAATATAACAAAACACCACAACAACAAGCAACCAAGTGTTAGAACATCGAAGAGAAACAAAGCTTGTGCTGATATGAAAGTTCATTAGAAGAAATCGAAAGACATGATCACGCAAGTTCTTATTAGTGATCTAAGAATGACACAATATTTAAATTTCCTAAAATTATCTGTCGGTTTAGCGAGCTAAATATTATGGCTTGGCTAGCCTTTGCATTGAGTTTTACGGAGTAATACCCATTTTATAGGGATTTAATATATCCCATAATAAAGCTGCCTACATTGTGGTAACATCTGTTATAAATTACAATCTACATTCTTTCCCAGCATTCACATTTTTACAAAATTGCATTATTCGGCATATTTTGATTTTTATTTGTTACATAGAAGTCTTCCTAGCTGGAAACGACTTGGGCCGTAATATCACACCAAAACAGCAGAGTAATGTCAGCATAGTTATCAGCCCAAGATCTCATCGAATAATTCATAGTACGGCAAATGGATAGGTGGCAAACGTCCAGTTAAATTAAGCTGGAAAAAATCCACTTCAGGTATTTATTATTTTGTGCTTCAGGTCAATGGTAGAGAAAATTTACATATGAGATATAGATGAATCACAGCCACAGACATATGAAAACATGCAGGATGCACGACTGCTATATGATTAGCGCTGTGTGAGACGGATTAAGATAGACAAGACAAAGAATGAAAGAGGAATTATGAAGAATGACTGAAGAACATCCAAGAGACATAAAAAAGAGATAAGGGGATCGGCGTGCAAATAAATGTGCGGATAAGGATGTTGAGGTAAATGTTTGTGAGGTTGTTATAAGGGTTGTTTGAAAGTTCATCGTGAGTAGCATGACATGGGAAATAAGATTTATATAAGGATTTTGAAAACACAGAGAAAGGTTCTCGCAAGGAACACTGAAAGATTCGTCGAAAAGGGATTGAGTAATTAATATAGTGTTGCATCGAGCGTAAAAGGGTTTGGAAGGGATCTTGCAAAGGTTACGAGCATTCTTATGTTTAAAAATAAAAATGAAAATAAAGTGATTAAGCGTGAAGGAATCTAGTAAAAGTTACTAATGTTATATCGAGCGTAACAGGGATTGGAAGGGATCTTGCAAAGGTTACGAGCATTCTTATGTTTAAGGATTATGAAGTTTAGCGAGGTTTCAAAGACAGGTGAGGGAGGTATCTCAAACGGAAATATAACTATGGATCGTAATGAAGCCGAAGACAATGCATGAGAGCCCATCACTTAGCGATGTGTGCGCATAGCGGCGTGGAGACGCACCGGTGGAGGAGCGGCGGGCGTGCAGCGCGCGCACGTACTGCTGGATGTTGCAGTTGGCCGTCGCCGCGCAGCGCCGCGCAGACGGCTCTTCGCAACAACACCACACGTTACCACACTCACACTTACTACCACTATATTTAACTTGTATTAGACATTCACAACCATCAACTTCCATATTTCTTGATAGCTAGATATACCTTAGCTAGATAGATATAATTTTTATTGTTTTAGACAAAAATTAATGCTGCACTCAAAGTCAATAATAAAATGCTTCATTGAAAATAATTTAATACATTGTTTTAACAAAACTGAACACAAAGTATATGTATCTTGAATTTTAAGCCAATTTGTCAAATAGAAGAAAATATAATGGATTGAGTATACCTTACAGCTACACAAACCTGCACCCTATACTTTACCAGCTGTATATATTATTAATAATGTGCAACTACACTCAAATTACTTAGATACAAGGATATTACGCTACTGTGTACACTAAAAAGTTCGTTTTTAGTCTGTGTTTCAAATTAATATAGATAAATTCTAATATATTTGAACAATAAAAAAAGTTTATATTAAAGGAAAATGTTATAAATGTGGCATATTTCAGTGGTAGAAAAATCGGTGTATTGTCCAAATTACAGTTACTATTATTTATAACCAATTTTTAAAACTAAAGACATGCGTCGTTGTGTCGCGTTCAACCTTTAGGGATAAATATTAGAGGCACAGTTGGTCCCGCGATAACTGTTCAAGGGGGTGTACTGGCAGTCTTAATAGGACCAATGACAAATTAAGTAATTTGGCGTTCATACAAAACTTTTAAGTTTTAAACTTGCGCTTGCTTATAGGAGCGCCTAAAATAATTTGAAAAAATATAAGAAAGTGCCACATGTTTTTATGAAGATGATTTTTTTAGTCCTGAGTGTATTCAGTAGTATTGAAATAACAAAGTACCTGTCCGAATATAAAAAATGAGTCGCGTCGCAACAGCAAATTATAGACATTAGCGGGGCGACTCGTATCTATCAGAGCGGACTAGAAGTTTGGCGCGGACTTTACTTTGGCTACTACAGCTGCTTACTACTTACTGTTACTTGTTTACTGCTGTTACTGCAGATTTATTTTTTTGTGGAAATTAACACAACTATATACTATATACTTATACTATATACTTATATATACATACATACTATATACTTATACTATATACTATATACTTATATATCACTTATATATAAATTAAACAAATGTTTATACCGTTCTATGCGTCAAAGATGTATGTGCAGTGTTACCAACCTCTAGCGGGCGCGAGGCAGTTGTCGCAGGTCCAGGCGCGCGCGGTGCGCACGGAGCGCGCGCGGCGCGGCGCGGCGCACTCGGCGTGGTGGCGCGCGCCGCACGCGCGGCACTGCGCCGCCAGCCGCCCGCCGCTGCCGCACGAGCCGCACACCGCGCCCAGCGACTCCGACGAACTGGACACAATTATTTGTTCATTATACGGACACACGTTGATATATTATTTTTAAAACTGATTGTACGGTCTTTGACGGCACATGTTCAGTGCACTACGTTTTACTTATTTTATTTAATTATTATAGACAATTTTAAAGTAAAAGTAATGTAAATTAAAATAATAGTTAGATATAATATTATAATAAGATAAATATTTTAAACAAGCTACTCTATGAATATCACAGACATGATAAATACAGTTTTATCCCCTTTTCTTTGTATACTTTTAAAACTCACACTCCTCAGCATATATTGTATGATAGAAATTCGAAAATAAATATACGCATGAACTACATCTTGATCAACTATCACACAAAAACAATATAAGAAACTAAACTTAATAAACTAGTGCTGCAGAAATAAAAATACAAAATTATACACAACACCTAAAAATTATACATTTAAACATTGAACTAAAACAAATAAAATGAATATCAACTCTTACCTGTCGTCAAAAGATTCCTCAAGGTCCTCTTCTGTGAAGAGCTTCCTGCGCTTGCGCGGCGTGCGCTCCTGCGGCCGGCACTGCTCGCAGAACCAGTCGCCCTCCGGCACTTTCTGTCATTGTATAATAAATTGTATCAACATTATTAGATAAAGTACAAGCTACAAGTAAATTAAGTTCTACAGAAGTTCAATACTTCTAAAAACTACATAAAGTTTTCTTCTTTTTATATAAATATTCTTAGCGCATATACAAAAATAAAAATAGAAAAAGGCAACTTCACTGGTTCACTAGCAATAATATGATTAAACCTCACCTTCCTCGTTCTCAATTCATCCTGAATGCGTGTAAATTTGCAATGCGACATGAATAGTGACACATTTGAATATTCTTAAACTATGTGTTTTTTAAATATATTTTAGTATTGTGTGTTATTAAAAAATCTATGTACTTAATATGCTGTCTATTCAACCACTAAATATATGAAGTTCTTATTCCTTATTTTAAAGTAACTATGATCTCTTCATTATGACTCATCTTACCGTCAGTTTAGGTTTCAAGCAGTACAAATGGTGTCCCTTATTGCAACCGTCGCAGAGCAGCATGTTGTCGGGGTCCGTCTTCCGCCTGCAGAGCCGGCAGCTGGCGTTGAGGATGCTGGCCGACCAGCTGATGCTGGAGTCCAGCGCCAGCAGGTGCAGCACCAGCTGGGCGAAGCTCCGGCACTCCATTAGAGATACCTCCCACCGCTCGAGGGCGTCCAGATCTAGCGGTTTGTTTTTCGCCTCGCGGTCTTTGCGTTCTTTGTCGTCGAGACCTTGAATTAATGAGATTATAAATTTAATAAGAATTTTTAACACGGCAAAAATCAAAAGAATTATATTTCGTTGCGGTAATAAGTAATGGCGGTACCTCCGTAATTCATACAAAAATTATAAATAACAATAATGATCCATACGATAAAATGAAATCAGAAAGCAGGACCTGTCTTTAGATTTTCAAATTCGTGCGTTTATTTGCCTAATACCAAGACAAAGCAACAAATAAAAACATATTTAATCAAGATTAGAAACTAGAGCGAAACACATCCCCTTCTAATTAAGGTCCATGTTCAGATATGATCTAATAAGAAATATTGGAAGGCTATTTTCACCCCCAAAATTATCTTAAATATTATCTTTATTTTTATATTATATAAATTATTTTTATTAACAACAGAGCGGTCCCTCACCGAGCGGCCGCTTGAGGTACTTGTGGTGTATGGCCTGCTCGAGCTGCAGCAGCGCGCCGGCTAGCTGGCGCACGACGCCGGGCGGCGGCCCGCGGACCGGTTCCTCGGGCTCCGCCTTCACGCCGTTCGTGCGCACCGGCTCCAGGTAGTGCCCGGGGTCGCGGTACTTGTTCTCGCGGATTTGCACCTCGGACTGGTCTATGTCTAGAAATTATATAAATATTAAAAAAAAAAATACTGCATAGGCGGCGCCAAACTGCTAGTCCGCTCTGAAGTTGTTGCAAGCAGGTGTTGTATACAAAATGCTATGGCGACGCGACTCATTTCTATATCAGAGCGGACTAGCAGTTTGGCGCAGACTATATCCTAATAATAACTTATACCGGTTTTGTAAATACAAGGCAGCAACCAATTTTGTGTCCTACTACTAAGCACAGATTTCAGATACATAAAAAAATGCATTAACCAGAACAGACAATAATAACAACACAGTTGTTTCAAATACCTTTAGATCATCAAACACACAAGTACTTATACATGCACTATCGCTCATAAATGTAGCATACTAACCCATAGGAACTTTAAATTCGCCGTTGGGCAGGTGGCAGTCGTCCCTGTACTGACTGTGAGGGCCCCATGTTAAGTAGTCCGCTTGTTTGTCGTAGCCACGAAGCATTATCGTACCGCGCCACGCTTCCCGATCCTATAACAATAAAACCTCTAATTTTAAAAGGTCCTGGTTTTAAATCTCAGAGGCAGATCTCTGATTTGACAGTATTATTTGCACATTAGAAGTTGAACATGCTGAAGTGGTAAAAGAAAATGTCTTGTGGTAGATCTACACGTTTGAGTTTTTTTTATATCTCAATTTATAAAGCATGCCCCTTTGTTCTTGACTCATTATTTTTTTTTATCATCGATAAAGTAAATTTCTCCTAAATATCGCGACAAAATTTAACAAACTTAGTACATTATAGTGTTAGTTACCTTAACTTTGAGCGAGCCGAGACAGCCGTGGAAGATCTTCTCCTCGAGCTCGAGGATGTGGTCGCGCAACGACAGCTCGAGCGCCTCGGCCAGCGAGCAGTCCGGCGGCACCACCAGCGACGGCTGCACCGCGCGCTTGCGCGTCGACACCACCGGCTGCGGCGACTGCAATGACATTGCTCATAAGCTCATAATTAGCTCTTATTAGCAGATCTACTCGTACATCCCCCCCGTATTGTACATACCCGTCAACTGAGTGTAGCATCGGTCCAAAAGTAAATTTGACGTGTCTATCGGGTGCGCAAATAGTCTTGCATTTCATAAAGCCACATATACTCCTAGGTAGTTTAATACAACTAAGGATGAGCATTATTTTAGTTGTTACTTTTCATTAACAAATATATCTATACAACATAGCTTATATATACATACATATCTATTTACTGGTCATGCTTAAGTAGCGTACATGTTTTCCAAATATCAATTTATACTTTACATATGAGCAAGATGTATAAATAACATCTATCGAGTAGCGCCATTTGTTGTCGTCCAATAGAAAATCGCTACAAATATTTTTTAATTTATGATTACCGTAAACTTACCGGTGGCGTACTCCCATTGAGCAAGTTGAGCGGGCATTTCTTGATGTACTCGACGATGTTCGCCTTGTCCGCCTCCAAGGCTTGCCGCAGCTCGTTCTCGCGGACTCCCCGTTTGTTGAGCGAGTCGATGAGCGCCTCTATCTGTTCCTCCGTGTGGTATACCCACCAGCGTGGCCTGAAGTCTCCCTGGGGGATTCATAATTAATGAAAATACTATGTTACAATAGATATAATGAATGTATATAAATTAAGATATAATTAAAATTGCAACAGACGATAAATTGTTTATCTTTAATAGATTTTTGCATATATTCTCTAGAGAACACTTATAATTTGAAAGAGAAATACTGCTATTTTGAACTGCTTAATTATATTAATAGAAGGAAATAGCATGAGCCTGATTTGAGTAAATTGGCGTTAACTAAGGATCTTTACAATTTTTTTAATAAGGATTAATGAATTCATGTAAGTAAGTTTACTTTTTATTCATTACCTTTCCATGCACGTGGCATGTTTCGATGTCGGCGGTGCATACGAGCAGCTCTCGCATGTGCTGCGTGGCGCCGTCCACCGCCTGCAGCTTCGACGTCAGCCCGTTCACGTTGCTCAGCGGCTTCTTGGGGGAGCCGCCGCGCGAGTTCGATGCCGACTCGTTCTCCTTGTCACTGCCTGCTGGGAATGAGAATAATTTTTTATAATCATAAGTCATATCTATTCTATAAATTAAGTATAACGTATCAAATTGTTTTTGATTGCTAAGTTTAACTCTGAATGAGTTTATGTGTCTCTATACTAGAAAATAGATTAAAATAATCACTGCCGGTTTATGAAAATCAAAAAATATTTAGTACTTCATATGTAAATAAGTTAGTCTGGCCACATCCAAACCAAAATTTTGTTGTGTTTCACTGTTTCTATTTACGTATTTAGTACTAGCTGACCCGGCAAACTTAGTACCGCCTCAAAATCTATTTATCAAATATATTTCCATATAAAATATAGCCCATGTTACTTGTGGTTAATGTAGCTTTCGAATGGTGATTTTTTTTTTTAAATCGGTCCAGTAGTTTTTGAGCCTATTAATTACAACCAAACAAACAAACAAAGTTTTCCTCTTTATAATATTAGTGTAGAAGTGTAGATACAACATTGAACTTCTACCTTACACAATAGAACCATAACATTATGCACAATGGAACTAAACCCAGCAAGCAGCACACTTGCGTCTCGCCGCGGTCCACGGAGGGCGGCAGCGGCTTGGCGCGGGTCGCCTACCTCTACAACAGCTCCGGTACAGTCGCCTATATTCAAGCGCACGTACCTCTCTCCCGTTGTCGCTCGCGCTCTCGCTCGCGGTGGTAGAGCTCGGTGACGTAGGCGAGCAGGTCGCGCGTGTCGGCGGGCGGCGGCGGCAACGGCTTGGCGCGGCACGGCCCGCGCGCCTCGCCGCCCGCCTCCACGAACAGCCCCGCCACGCGCCGGCACACCCAGTAGCGACGGTAGCCGCGGTCCGAACCTGCACGACGTAGTATATCATACAACTAGCGTTACAAGGACACAAAAATTCATAATATTCCCAAAACTGAGCTTTTTCCTTCAGTTTGTCATTTATCATTATTTCCCAGAATTTGATCCTTAAATGAGACACTAGCCAATGATAGATTGATATAGAATGTTGTTTTTCTTCAATATTAAATCATTTTTCCCAGCCAGGATAAATAAAAAAAAAAACTAATGATGCAGCTAACGATATTTTTTTATCAAAACCAGCCTCGTAATTAATTAGCATTTTTCCCTAATCCATACAGTTTTAGATTTTCCTAAGCATATGCATGCTTACCTATATAAGTAGTATAATCGAAGAGCTGTGCCTGCAGCTCCTTCAACTTCTTCTCGTACTCCTGTCGCTTGGCCTCGCTGTCCTTGGCGAGCTGCTCTAGCGCCACCTTCAGCTCCTCGTCTACCGCGCGTGCCTTCTCCCCCGAGAGCTTCTGCTCCTCCTTCTTCGCGTATGCCTCCTTCCTGAGCTCTTGCCGCGACGCCGTTACTTGAGCTTCGCGTTTTCGCTCGTTGATCTGAAATTATTGTTCATTTCACATATTGAACTAATTAATTAATAATCAAGTAATTTAATATATAAAAAGATATTATTTGTTTTTAGTTTCTATATTTCTTTACAGTGGATAAAGTGGAATTATGCATAGAGTTTCTGTAATGAAAACTCATACATTACAATAGGAAAATAATAATTTGGATTGTTAGATGAAATTATTGTATAATTCTATTAAATTGTCCATACTGACCTGTAATAATCTGTAGGTTTGTTTAACATTTCTGTGCTCTTCAAGTTTTTCCTCTATAATATCTCGAACAGTTGCATAACTCAATATCTGATTCATTAGACATTGGAGTATTGCGAATTTATCATCTGAAAAAAAAATGAAGTGTATATCAGTGGCTAGAAAAATATAGTCGCTAACAAAAAACCTGCACAAAAATGCGGCAGTGGTCAAGCAACATTTTGTAAGATTTTTTTTAAATATTGTAATTGGCAAAAATAATGCTAAATACCTATATTTGTATAATAATTTTTGGTGGTAGCGGATTCATTTGATGAATTTATATCTTAACTTCAAACATTTTAAATTGGTTTAGAATAATGTATGACCCTAAGGTCATCTATAGTAACATTTCTATTTGAGATCATAGATAAACTTAGTGGTTTATCTATGGGATAAACAGTTTATCTTTGTTCATAAACCACTAAGTTTATCTATGATCTCACCCTTCTACTATTTCTACTTCTACTATCTCTACCTTAGTTGATGTAATAGTGTCGTGTGTCTCACCGAGCGGCAGGTCGGCGAGGTGCGCGGTGGCGAGGCGGCGCAGCAGCGGCGGGCGCGCCACGCGCAGGCGCAGGCCGGGGTCGTCGCCGCTGCTGTAGCCGCCGCGCTGGTGGCAGCGCCACGCCGCGCACCGCGCGCCCGCCGCGCCACCCGACGACAGCAGGTGCAACCTGCACACACACCACACGCACGTCACTTATTGTATTGCAGAATTATCGTCTGCGCCATACTGTTAGTCTGCTCCGAATATATAGCCTGATTCATTCAATTCAATTAGGTGTCCAAAATGTAATCAAAGAAATGTCATTGTCAAAATACGATTACAGGTATTGTAAACCTTAACAAACGGGCTAAGAAAACTAGAAAACATTCGAGTATATTCACAATCACGAATATGAATAACATCATCTACGAAACTTAAAAATGGCGGCACAAAAAATGTTTTGGATCCCGATTGTGTTACCATTATCACCATTTTTATTTCTACCATAAAACTTGATTTTTGATATTATTACTGTATGGAACGAAATTGAGGTAACATAAATATTAGAAAATATGAATTGATTTAAATTATTGTTTTATTTATTTATTTTAATTATTGTTCTATTATCGTTCTATTACTTTAATATCGTCGAATATTAAAACTACCATTTGAAACGTATTTTCTTGATATGTTTTACTTTTGTTTACATTTTGGACACCTAATTATGAATCGGACTGTAAATACGAGTTGCCCCCGCCCCCCCCGGCACCCTCCGCTACCCGCTATCGCCCACAGGTACATAGTTGTGTTAGTGTGCCCTTACGTTACGGACTATATCTAAACCTGCGCGCAACAATTTCAGAGCGGACTAGAAGTTTGGCACAGACTATATATACCTGATTTCTACCCATCTGCCTCCCGACTACCTCAACGTCATTGCACAACATAACACACATATGTGACTCATTGTATTGAAGGATTATCTGATTTCTACCCCTCCTAACTACCTCAATTCCGTGGTATAACCTAATTTCATCCCTAATTTCTTATTGTCCCTTTTCCCTTAAGTGCCACACTAAAATAAAGATAATTATGTTAGTACGTATGTTTGCATTTAAACAATAACAAATCAAACAACCGATACACAAAAATAAATATACAACAAATTAATTCCGTGTTTACATCAGCGTGCAAAAATTTGTAAATACGCAAAACCTACACACCGATCTATTTACCCAATCGCGACTTTGGCATTAGACTAAATATTACCCAATTTGTATTCGCTGAAAAATATATTTTCAGCGAATATAAATTTATTATTATTACTAACTTACCTTAAAACTTCACTAACAGTAGTGGGATCGAGTTGCAGCTTACTGAGCGGCGTGCCTAAATATGTTTTTGACCATTTGCCGGCTTTAGTTGCTAATTCTACTGCTCTTGTTGTGCCCATTTCACTGTCCATGTGTTGATCCCCTGAAAAAATAATGTTAAAGATTATTGTGCAGTTTTTTTACTTGACAATCTTTATAACAATATCTATAAGAACCCTGGAAACTAGAGACACTTTATCAGGCGATAGGTTGGTCAATGAATACTCATACTGATTAAAAAACCGTCCAAACTATTGTTATTTTTATGTACAATTGAGTAAAACCTCTGGTTTAGTAGACTACAATTCTTTAGAATACTCAGGCATTAATAACTATATATTTTTACTAACCTGTAGACTCTTGAATGCCACCGCTCTCATTATATTCCTCCGCCTCATCTTCTTGCAATGAGAATATGGCTGTGAGCATCATTTGCACCAGGTCACTGAACGACCCAGCGTATTCCTTTAACGTGAGAGCCTTCCTAAAGGTCTCCAAGTCCAGCTCATTGTGGAACACATCTTTAGTCTTCAGCACATCGGAGTATGTGTGTACAAAATCCAGTACGGAGAGGAAGTCACCAAAATGCATGTGTGGTATACCTTCTACTTCCACAAGTGTGCCTTTTGGAATAATCTGGAGACAAAAAAGTTTTTGATGGTATAAAATAAGATGTTAAAAATTTGTTGCGTTCTACGCGGCGAGATACCACCATATTACATCTAACATAAAACATTTTTGTAGTGTTTCAAGGGTGTGCTCAGGGAAAAAGACTAATTTAAGACAATATAATATACTTTTAGATTTAGGGACCACAATAAATCAGCTATCAACCTTAACCAAGATACCTGCTCTGTTTAATATCAATTACATACACATGCCCTTAATCTGTGATTAGGTGTGCTATACAATTATTATCTGCTGGTACACAAGAAAACTAACTTTATGGTCCTCCAACTCCAGATCATCCTTGACCTTCTGCCACTCCTTCATGTAAGCCTGCAGGCGGGCCGTCTTCTCCTTCTTGCGCGCGCGCTCCTCCTCCCGTCGCAGCCGCATCTGTTCCTCGGCCTTCCTCATCTTCTCCATCAAGTCGTTCTCGGCTTTCTTCTTCGCCAACTCACCTGGTGAATTCTTTTTTGGCGCTGGAGAAACTGCAAATTGATAATATGAATTTTATAGGAAACATTTAAGTACTCTTATATTAAATAAATATAAGGAAGTAAAGTTCACTAAGCTTGCAAAATTGCTGAATCACTATATTAATTACATGGTGTTTTAGGCCAAAAATGCAATGAATTACTTTGTTGAAAATATAACTTACTATCAGATTTATCTGTTTTCTTAACAAATTTGTCCATTGATTCCTGTCTGCCCTTTTTATCTGGACTGAGTTTCTTCAGGGATTTGTTAAGCTTGGATGCGGAGCCGGGCTTGGAGAAGCTCTTCGACGCTGGTGGAGACATGCTGTTCTTCATCAGCTTCTTAGAGGAGGGGAACTCAGGCGGGTTGCCCGTGAATATCTGCTCAAAGTGCACTTTGCTTATGTTGTACTTTTGTAATGCTGATTCCTGTAAATAATGTTAAACAATTTAATAAAATATCCTGAACCTATAACATACTTTTGTAGCATTTGAGTCAATGTGCTATAATCATGAAATTATTGTGCTCCATATTAAGTTTATCATTCTGCATTTTAAATGAAAATATTTTAATGGTTGAATACATGCTAAGCATCTCCATACTTGGACATATTCCAATTTTTTTTACGATTTTATTGCACACTCCATATTAGATGAAAACTAGAGAAAATAAGTATAACAGGAGACTTACCTTAATACTAATCAAGCCACCATTGCCAGGTACAATGAACTGCTTGAGGAAGAGCCGGCTCTTGTCCCGCGTGTACACGCCCTTGCGCCTGCGCACGCGGTCGTACGGCGCGGTGCCGATCTGACCCGCCGCCGCCGGGTCCGCCTGGTCGAACTGCTCCACCTCGTAGCAGTACGAGGACGGAGGGAGCAGGGATTTACTGAGAAACATAAGGATTTAAATTATAAATAAAATGAAAATAATATTTTAGCTCTACAATATTTTAGATTGACAAAGGCCTTTCCCTCTTGTCAATGTCAACCTTGAAAACATTTAGTAAATAAAGGATTTTAGACATTATTACATACATAGACAGATTTTACATTTCACAGTAGTCATTTTTTCCTTAAAAAGTTTAGGCAGTACAAAGTTGTAAAAATAAAGCTGATGAAAAGGTCATTTGATATTACATGATGTAATTGGTGATTCATATGGAGAAATTGTCTCTGTGAGTGTTCATATTGGTGTGTATAGTAAAAACTCTATCCTGTTCAAGCCTGGGCCAAGGCAACATCTGCATGTCTTTGATTTTTGTTACAGATGTGAGAGTTCACTCAATGTTTTTTAAGCTCCCATGCATGTAACTATGATTCATTGTAGTTAGTAACAAAATGTAAAAACCACAATAATTAATACTAGTTAAAAATACTAACTAACAGGAATTATAGGTTTGGAATTTATAAAACCACAATATTATACCAGTGATATTATTAAATTTTGTGTAAATTACACTATATAACCGAACCTTAACTTGCATAGTCCATTGCAAATCTCCATTGCAAATAAAATTGAACAGAAAAATGTAATATTCAAACACTTATCGTTAAAAAATTAGAAGTAACAATGAAACCTATATTTTTATGCTTATCAATATTAAATTAAATAAGTGTTATTTTCTTATTTGTATGCTGTTAATACTGAACAATATGAACATCTTTAAGATGGTGTAATACATTCATGTTAGTATTGAAAATGTATGACTCATATATGTATGTAAGACTTATAGGAGGTAAGCTTGTAAAATGATAAGAGACAAGCCACTATACATGTACTAATATATTATAGTAATGTATTAGTGTGTTTTTTTTAGATCAAATCCACACAAAATCATTTTTAAAGGTGAAAAAAAAATGTTTCGTAAAACATTCTTATCACAAATTTATCAATTACTACTACTAGTAATATTATTCGCGAAAAAAAAAAAACAGTGTGTTCTACACTATAGTCCAATATTTTGGTTCCCTCCAGAGGCAAGGGGGTAGCTATATATGGATCCAAAAATACACATAGAATATTAGTATTTCCTCAAACTTCACACAGTAAAAGGCAAAATTATGATGAGGTACCAGAACCCTTCCAAACTCACATTACATAAGCTATGTGACCACACACTATAATAATTAAATTAAATAAGTATGTGGCCTAAACAAGACAGGCATACATTATCAGTTAATTATAAATTATCAGTTACAATACTTTTTCTTCTACCACTGCTAATCAAATCACCTCAATTGGGAAGATCTGGCAATTAATTCACTGGTTTTTTTTTCTATTTTGTTTAATGTTATAACTAGCAATGATAAATAGGCCAATGGTTGAAGGTACTATTGAGACAAAAGAGAAGTATTTATTAAATTTGATTAAAATAGAGTATTGGTTGAGCAAAATTGTATCATGGAATCAGGCACAAAATTTTGGTTGAAAAAAAATGGAAAATGAAAATTTTGGAAAGTGCCCCACATTATTATATGTTTGTAAAAAAAATATTTAATAAAATCTATTTTAGTTATTTCTGTGAAATTTAAATTTCGCTCTTAAATTTACTTATAAAATAATGAATAATAATAGTATTAGATAAGAAGAATGTGTTATCCTAAGTATGCACTGACTATAAACCAAGGACACTCACTCAAACAGGATCTGAACAATTTTCTGAACCAAACATTACTATAAGAATAATAGGAACCCAATAAGGTTCTTTTATAAATACCTTTTCCAATGGCATAGCTACAATTATTAACTTTGAATATTTTTTTGCTTCATTACAGTTGATTATGTGTGTAATGTTTATAATAATCCTAAGTAATTGTTAGTTATCTGTAGATATTGGATAAAAGAAGTTGAATGGCCTACCTTTCCGGATGTTGCTTCTGAGCGGTAACAGACAGAATGTGAGCCTCACACCATATGTCACCTTCAAGGCAAGCTTCCACACTTTCTCCAACAAAGTAACGCTCCCTGACAAAGTTGAAGACATCTTCAGCCATGTCCATAAACGAGCACCTCTTGGTCCTCGCAGCCAGGTACAAGATAGGTATACGAAGCTCCATGGGGAAGTCCTTCAGTGACTTCCTTGCATTTTTCTCGCTCTCGAGTGCCTCTGCATACGTCAAATTATTTTTTCCTGTCATCTCACATGTCCACACCATCGAATTGACCAAAATGATCCTCTCGCAGTATTCCCTGTGAATGAAATAACATCAAAAACATGAATAAATGTTGTTAAGTAATGTTCCGGTGCGACAATATTGTAAAACATTGTGTCACGCTCGCTCTATTGCACGGGCTACCGCGCGGTAGCAATGTCGACGTCCCTCGTAACGGATAAATACACTTTACGAAATGTTTTTATAAAATTTGCGCGAAAACATTGTATTACGATAAACTCACTCATAATCCTTGAATATCTCGTCGGTGACCTCGCAGTGGAAGACCTCATCGTCGTCCCGCAAATACTCCGACGCCGTGGATTTCTCAAATGCTTTTCTTTTCAACAGAGGCATGTTGAGAGTTCGCGGGTCAAGTCGGTGGGAAAACGAATTTTAATACGATTTACGATAACACTGCACTTGCAATTCACTTAACTTGGTACGGCGCATCGATAGTTACAGTCTTTTGAGTAGAACATTAGGAAATTAGTAAAATTTATCAAGATTACTAAAGTGAAAATTGTTGCGTGGTTTCGGTTGACAAGCCAAAAAACGGCGCGCTGGGGCGCTTCTTTTTACGCCAGAAACATATGAACTGGGTTAGTGTTGCTGGTAAAAGCTACCAAATGGTAGAAAAACGCCATATGACGTTATCTGTGTTATAAGTTGCAATTTGAAATATAGTCAACATTGTGTTAGAGAAAGGTCATAAACTGTTAACCAGAATTATTCAGATTTGGGAAAACATGTTTTATGTTTGTAAAATATATTGAAATAATCTCCCACTACTAAGTTGAAATTTTAAAAGTAACTTGGAGACTTTTTTCGTTTGCTTGTGGTTCATGAGCATAAAATATTAAATCGTTCTGTTATAGTTTATTTACATTACTTTCATTATTAGGTAAATAAATTAAACAATATATAAAATTTAGTAGAATTTTAAAGTAAAATGTAGCAATATTCGAGCAATTGCGTTCCAATAATGGATTTTTATTCCGAAATTCATCATCCTATTTACTTTATACTACTTTCCATATAAACGACATATTTATTACTGGAAAGATGATTACTTTTGTTATCTATTTCCTATAATACTTTTTTTTTTAATTAGAACATCCTTGTTAAAATGGAATGGATCCATATCATATGTTTTAAGGTAATCAAAATAAGCTGTCAGAAACGTCAAATGCAGTCAAGTTGCGAAATTAACAAACACAATTTCGTGTCTCTATTTCGTTAAATGAAATTTCGATTATGAATACACAAATGGAACATTAATCTTTAGTATTGTCGAATATTTTATAATCGAAGATGCCTAAAGAGCAGTATCGAGAGACTTATGTCGGGCGGAAAATGTGAGTGAGGTTATGTTTACATGTTTTGATTTTATTGTTGCATTAAATCTTTTACTTAAAAGCTCTTATGATGCCGGTCAGTATTAAAATTTACTGTTTTCATAAATCTTAATATAAGAAATTAGTTTTCGTGTCATATTTTCATTGAATACATTTTTTTTAAATTCGTGTGGTGCTTCCAGCTCCCACGTCACGTTCAATGTGGACAGCGCCGCCGACATCCAGAAGGCTGCGCACATCCAGGTTATCACGAAGAACCTGTACGCGCAAGATGGCCAGAGGGTCCCTGCTAAATATGGTGTGCTGGACAGGCGCATGGTAAAATATACGAAATGTTCATTTGTCAATTAACAATCGGTATTATTTATATCCATGAATAATAGTTACAAAATAATGCTAAGATTTACAAAAAATCATATACCAAATAACTAGTCAAACCTTTGGGGAAATAGTTAAATTTTATCTTTTTTTTTATTATTTTATTAAATTATAATGAAGAGCAGACATACAGTATACCTGATAGTAATTGGTCACTAGAATGGTTAAAGAACTGTAAATAGGATTAGAGTCATAGTAAAGGTAGGCTACAGATGGTATACACAAGAAGGCATATTTACTATGATAAATCTATTAAATGCATATATTTTTTTCTATGATAGAAATAATATAATTTTTCAACAGGGCACCAATCAGAAGGATGCAAACTGTGAGACATGTGGGCTTGGTCTGTCCGAGTGTGTGGGACACTATGGGTACATAGACCTAGCATTGCCAGTGTTCCATGTGGGATACTTCCGGTCTATTATCACCATATTACAGACCATATGCAAGGTGGGTAATATTTCAATACCTTTATAATTACAGTTTACTGTTTGCTAATTACTTTTTTTTACAAAAAAAAACTTCTAAGAAAAATTAATGTAAAATATCCATGCAAGATTTATTTTAGTGTTAGTAATTGTGAATGGGAAACATAGTAACCATTATTAATTTATTACTAAATTATATATTTTTTATAGTGTACATTTTGTTCTTATAGGAATGTGCAAAAGTAATGTTACCCGAAATACTCAAAAAGTCTTTTCGCCGTAAATTCATGAACCCAGACATCTCTTATCTCCACAAAAAGACTCTTCGTGCCGCTGTTCTCAAGAAGGCTAAAACTTGTACAAAGTGCCCACACTGTGAGAGCCTCAATGGCATAGTAAAGAAGAGTCCGGCTGGGATCTTGAAGATCATACATGATAAGTACAGGAATAAGAAGCCCACTGATGGGTTAGTGCAGAAGGTTTTGAAGGAGTTCAATGATGCCAAGGAGTATAACAAGGAGTTGGCCACCATGATTAACAGTGGGCTTATTATTGAGTTAAGCCCTTTTGAGGTAAGTTTATTATTACATAGAATTATATTTCTTGTGGTATTTTGATGGTGTTTATATATCAAATGGGGTTAGTATAAAAACTAAATACCTGTCAGAATAAAATATATAAGAAATATCAGACAATATTTCACATTAACAAATATCCATTTACAATGGCGCATTTACACATTTGCCACCATAGGATAATAGGATTTACATAGTTGCTAAAAAAATACAGTAGTTTAAAAAATTATCATCCAAATTAGAGACATAATGTTTCCAAATCCGACTTAAAAATACCAATGTTTCAGCTCCTACATTTTTTCGCTCCAAGCTCCAGCCTACTAAGTCTATTCGTAGATCTGATAAAGTCTACATAATGTTACAATTTACACTTTTAATCGTAGGTATTAAGCCTTTTCCGGCGCATCCCGGATGAGGATATTCCTCTTCTGGGCATGAACCCGAAGATCACGAGGCCGGAAGACCTGATCCTCACGCGGCTGCCGGTGCCGCCGCTCTGCATCCGACCCAGTGTTGTCTCGGATATTAAGGATGGCACGTAAGTTCAATTACTGTGTTTTTTCATTGTGTTACGTGTTAAGAGTTTTGGGTGTGGGTATTTCTGTACAGTTTTACAGCATTATTGGGCACTAGCTAGTTTAGTGGTTAGGATTGGCCTTTCATTTAGGCGGTCCAAGGAACAAATCCCAGGAACACCTCTAACTTTTCAAATTATATACATGGTTTACATACATAGTATTAGAAATTAATTATCATTTGCTTAAAGGGCGAAGGAAAACATATTTAGGAAACCTGCACGCTTTAGAGTTCGAAAACAATTTTTTCCAGCATGTCTACCAATTCTAGCAGAGCTCTTGCACCTCTCCTAACATTTTTAGTAATTTTATCTGTTGTTATAAGTGTTAGCTATATCAACAACTCTTTCCTAACTTCCTCCCAGGAACGAGGACGACTTAACAATGAAGCAATCAGAGATCCTGCTGATCAACGACGTGATCGCGCGGCACATCTCGCGCGGCGGCCGCAGCGAGCAGATCCAGGAGGACTGGGACTACCTCCAGCTGCACGCCGCGCTCTACATCAACAGCGAGCTCTCGGGCATACCCTCCTCCATGCAGGTGATACTCTAAGAATCTTAACAGTGAATCTTCTTAGTACATAAAGAGACATTTCATTTAATTTGCCCAAGAAAAGTTTTTAGACTTTAGAGAAATTAAACTTTGGTTATTTATCAACGCAAAATCGGTTTGAACCATTCAGAAAAAATAAGAATGGCGCATCGTGTTGTCCGTGCTAATAATCTGTTATACTTAACTTAATACTTTTCCACTTTTAGCCAAAAAAACCAGGTCGCGGTCTCGTCCAGCGACTGAAGGGAAAACAGGGTCGCTTCCGCGGCAACCTATCTGGCAAGCGGGTGGACTTCTCCAGCAGAACTGTGATATCGCCGGATCCTAATTTGCAAATACAGGAGGTATTTTTTAAAAACTTAATCTGTTACCATTATCTAACTTTTTTATTCTTTGCCTTTATATTATATGAAGATTTTAAGTTTAAATATTAAGATGTTCACAAAAGTGTCATGCTGTGTCAAAGTGTAAAGCTGTTGGTCCAAGTCCAAGAATAGCAAAGCATGTTTTACTACCTTAAATTTTGTGTAATTTGAGGCTGAAAAGAGATGTTCAAGGCAGAGTCTGCGCCAAACTCTTAGTCTGCTTCGAATATAGAAACGATTCGTGTCGCAATAACAAATTGTAGATGTTAGTGGGACGAAGACAGCGCGGGATCCTGGGCATCCTCCGCTGCCCGCTCTCGCCCACGGGTACATATCTGCGTTAGTGTACCCTTACGTTGTTACGGAGTATATGCTTGTAGTTGTGTTAGATCGCATTGACCTTCTGACTTCCGAGCGGACTTGAAGTTTGGCGAGGACTATATCAAGGTATTAAACGTCCGTTGTTGTCCAGGTGGGCGTGCCGGTGTACGTGGCGAAGGTGCTGACGTACCCGGAGCGCGTGTTCCCGGCGAACCTGCAGTGGCTGCGCTCGCTGGTGTGCAACGGGCCGGACGTGCACCCCGGCGCCAACTACGTGCAGCAGCGCGGCGCCAAGCACAAGAAGTACCTCAAGTACGGCAACCGGGAGAAGATCGCGCAGGAGCTTAAGGTTTGTGTCAAGATAACGTTCTCCATACCGGTGTAGACTGTTTGAAGTGCGTTCGGTTCCCAAGCAGACATGAGCATGATAAATTCAGTGTGTTTGTGCATGTCTATGGCACCCACATTATATAGTAGTGTAGAAAGGGTAAAAATAATTATATACCACTTATTTAACGTAACTTAATTACCGCAGCCTCAAGTTTCTTTCATTGAAAGGGAAAATCAACTCGATAGTTATTTAAAATGGTTGAGTTAGACTTTATTCACCACGCCAATTGATAGCAGCTTGATAGACTCTAAGACTCTAAGATCAACACTAAGAATATTATAAAAAAAATCCATCCACATAGCATTTCCCACAACCTTCCTTCACCATCAAAGCTATTGATGGCGGAATTAAAATACGAATACGTGTATAATTAAAATAATTATCTTCCTCCCATTTGCAGTGCGGCGACGTGGTGGAGCGCCACCTGGTGGACGGCGACGTGGTGCTGTTCAACCGCCAGCCCTCGCTGCACAAGCTGTCCATCATGTGTCACCGCGCGCGCGTGCAGCCCCAGCGCACCTTCAGGTAGACATTACACTGGTCCGTACCATAGACTAGAGACCATGGATAAAAAAATAGAATTGCCCAAAGAGGATGTTTTTATCTCAATCAAATTTAAACATCTTTGTTATAAATTGTCTCACAAAATGTATAGATTTTTTGTAATTGATACGTTCAGTGAAGGCGTAAGGCGTGGGCAACGTCGACCACCGCCCACGGCTTCAAAAAGAAAGGTCGCCGGAATGACCCTATCAATTCGTAATAAGTCTATGTTACACTTGTAATTTTATAAAATCAAATCAACTTTTTAGACTAGGGGCATCCATTCCACTTTCCGCCCCGAACCTCCGATGACGATGACCTTAGTCCGCCACTGTTTAGATTGTATTGTGGTAGACGGCCCCGCAAAATGTATTTTGTCCACATAAAATTTAGGTCTTATGCCGCCACTGGGTATATTAATTGTACAACCTCAGGTACCTACTTAACGTTGGACAGGTTTTATATTTATTAACTCTCACATTACGTAATGCTTGTTTGTGTTCAGGTTTAACGAGTGTGTGTGTACGCCGTACAACGCGGACTTCGACGGTGATGAAATGAACATGCACCTGCCGCAGACGGAGGAGGCGCGCGCGGAGGCGCTCATACTAATGGGGGTTAGTAGAACTTTGTATTCATCTATACTCATTGATTGATTGAAAAGTACAGTTTAATTCCGTGAATCTAAATGTGTAAATATTTATACAGATATTCCTTATGAGTAATTTGGATGAATAAAAAGTTTTAAAATAATAAGAAGGATAGAGAGTGAGAGGAAGAAAGATAGTGTGTGGGAGTAAAAGAAAGAGGAAGAGCATTAGAGCGAGAGAAAGAAAAGACGAATAAGTGAGACATAGCTACTATTATTTGCATTTGTGTAATCAGTAATCAGTATTTATTGCATAATACAGGTGTTTACAAGGTTTTCGGACGGTGTCATATATTATGTGTATTTGCATATTAGCTGGTAGAGACTTGTCATTTTCATAAAAGCCATAATATGAGGCTACCAGTATATGTAATATCACTAACATAAAAATACATCAACAGAACAAATCAAACCTGGTAACCCCGCGCAACGGCGAGCTCCTGATCGCGGCTACACAGGACTTCATAACGGGCGGGTACCTGCTGACGCAGCGCGACACGTTCCTGACGCGCGGCGAGGCGCAGCAGCTGGCCGCGTGCCTGCTGGCCGGGCCCGACGCCCGCATGAGGATCGACATGCCGCCGCCCGCCATCCTCAAGCCGCGCGTGCTGTGGACCGGCAAGCAGATCTTCAGGTGTGTAAGGCGGCACAACACTTCCTGACGCGCGGCGAGGCGCAGCAGCTGGCCGCGTGCCTGCTGGCCGAGTGACAAAGGGGCCAGATTAGTAATTTGGTAGTTTTCAACGCAATAGGGCCCAATTGAATTTTAATGTCGCGAGTTACGAAGAGATGGCGCTACACGTTTCTGAATCACGCTACCGAAGTTTTTTCAACATCTTGTACTAACACAAGCTCCGAACTGACATTGTCTGAACACGGCCGCTCCCCGGGTATGATCACTTAGCCCGACGAGAGAACATAAATACGCCTAGACTTTGTCAAAATCGTATGGGTAGAAATCAGCAGTCGGACTTCTTTCTGAGGCTTATATTACTAGGTGATGCATATCGCATAAATCGCAAAAACGTTTTCTCATCAAATCAAAAATCTTTAATAACAACCTAATGAGATTCCCTGTTTTCAGTTTAATAATGAAACCGAATCAGCGGTGCGAAGTGCTGGCCAACCTGGAGACTAAAGGGAAAAACTACACCAGCAACGAGGATATGTGTGTGCAAGATTCTTGTAAGTATACTCCATAGCTCCACACTAACGTGTGCATAATAAGTACGTAAATATCTAAGCTATGAACGAATATCTAAATCTACCATTAAGATGTCTACCTGGTCCGGAATCGAACGCGGTCACCTATGTCTACCTTATAATATCAGTGTTAAGTGCTGCTTTGTTGTGGCTTCAGCCTTTATTCCTGTTTGGAGTCGATTACAACTTTCCAATGTCAGTGTCAATTTACCCTCAAATCTCTATATTATTTTGCTATTTCAAGTTCTTAAATAAATGTTGTCTTCGTTCTCCAGATGTAATAATAAGGAACTCTGAGTTGATCTGCGGTTCGATGGACAAGAGCACCTTGGGCTCCGGCACCAAGACCAGCATCTTCTACATCCTGCTGCGCGACTGGGGCGAGGAGTATGCCGTTCGAGGGATGTGGAGGTACAGTAAACTTTGTCATCAATTTTAGGTGGGTAAACAGTTTAAGTGGTCCTGCAAGCCGGATATCTCCATTTCTGAAAATAAAAAATGAAAATATTATTTATCATTTCTCTTTTCCGGTGGATAGCATCGAATACGATTAGGGGATTGAATCCAGGAGATGAGCACTAATATCTCCTTGCAAATTTAATTTACTGTGCTTGGCAACACTCACAGTCAAGTGCAATGGCTACAGCAATCCTAAAACTTCTTTTTAATTATTTTTTGACAAAAAGAATATTAACACAAAAAACGACTTATTCTCAGAGTTTAACATGTATTTAACATAACATTTCCTATTTCTACCTAATAACAGCAGTGTTAGGCGCTGCTGTGTTCCGGTTTGAAGGGTGTGGTAAGGGAGACAGACTTTTCCGAGGCGTTCCAGCTTAGTCCTCAGGGGTAGCGGCGCATCTGTGGCCGACCTCAGGTAGGAATACCTAATCCAATCAATCTGGGGTTGATTACAGATGTCCATGGGCGGTAGTAGCCACTTACCATCAGGTGGACTGCATGCTCGTCTGCTACTCTTATATTATAAAAAAAAAAAAAAAAAATGTATACTTCCGCCATTGGACTTCATACGGCTATGAATGAAAAGAATCATATATTTTTTACTCAGGTTGGCTCGCATGGCCTCATACTACATGATGAACAGGGGCTTCAGCTTCGGCATCATCGACGTCACGCCCGGACGGAAGCTCATCGAGGCCAAGAACAAGCTGCTCGAGTCTGGGTGAGACACATCTACCATAGACGTAGGAAACTTGTAAACTTTTAATTTTAGAATTTGATTTTTTCATTATTGCAATAACCAATATGCAGGGCCATGTCCAGCTAATTTTGAATATCTTGTTTTAATTTTTAGACACTAAAATGATTTCAAAAGATTTGCAAATTCTACTTCTAAATATGTCGTTTGCAGTTATTCGAAATGCGACGGTTATATTCTGGAAATGGAGAAGGGCACGCTCCAGTGTCAGCCTGGTTGCACCATGGAAGAGACCCTGGAAGCTGTCATGCTGAGCGAACTCAGCAGTATCAGGTACATTAGAATGTCCTCTATTCAATCAAAAGCACACTTAGTCGTAAAGCTTATTATAAAATTTCTGATTATATTAATGATAAACAGCTTGGGACTGATCAATAACATAATTATTAGTTAATTAAGAAAATGTCAAAGTGTAGCGTATCTTGCTGAACAAACTTCTTTTTTTTTTTAGATAAATGTAAAGCAAGATACTGGAGCTAATGCTTTATTAATTATATGTAAAAATAATGGCATTTAAAAAAAAAATTAAAAAGAGAATAATTTTTTTTTAAATTAAAAAAGACAAACCCACTGAGTTTCTTACCGGATCTTCTCAGTAGAGGTCGCGTTCCGATCCGGTAGTAGTTTAAGAAAATATTGTAACTGACAATTTGTAAGTGCCGCCGTTGGCCTATACAAAATAAATATATTTCATTTCATTTCATTTCATTTCATTTCATTTCATTATTCGAAGTCTGATTGTATCTATTGACGATATTTATTTGTTCATTGTATTGTGTAAAAAATCTAAGGAAGTAGACTTTGTTCAATATAGCAGTAGACTGTGTATATTTTATTCGTTAAAATGATTTTTCACCTAAACGAACAATGTACCAGTGATGATACTAGTAGGAAAGTTTGTAAGAAATAGCCGATCCCAATCCCATTACAAGTTGGCATTGGTATCAAAAATGATAAACTGATAATAATTTATTTCTCAATTACAGAGAGTTGGCAGCCAAGGCGTGTTTCCGTGAACTTCATCCTACTAATGCGCCGCTTATTATGGCACAAAGTGGCTCTAAAGGTAAGTTATTAATTTTGTTTCATTCATTTCTTTAAATATTTCATCAAGAACAGTTTCATATTCAAACTAAATAAGAGTAAAAAACTCATAAACAATTGCAATAATTTCATACAAATCTTCGCCTGATGGTCGAAATTCGACCATCATCAAAACATACATTTTGAGAAAAAATCAATAATAATAATATTATCGGTAAAAGAGAGGAAATGTTCTTAACCTTTTTGTCTTAGCTTATGTATAAAATGTTGCTATTGTAAATTTCGTATCCGCAGGTTCTAACATCAACATATCGCAGATGATCGCGTGCGTGGGGCAGCAGGCGCTCAACGGCAAGCGCGTGCCCAACGGCTTCGAGGACCGCTCGCTGCCGCACTTCGAGAGGCACTGTCAGTATTATTGCAATGCTGAATAACATGTTGTAATTCACTTCTCTATCTCGGTGACGCGCCACACCTATTTGTTTCTTTTGTGGAGGAGTAGTGGAAGGGGAGAAGAGCAGCTAAATACTTCAGCTAGGAGAAAAAGAAGATTCTGTCTTCTGCTTTCAAATGCCACGAGGGCGCCGGTGTTTGACCTTAGATAGGGTTGAGGTCGTTATTTCCGTTGTACACTCCAAGCACAAAATTATTATTGGGTTGCCGCTCAATCACATCTTCCAAAGAAAGGTGGTGGGGCTTTTTTATTTAAATCAGGAATGGTTTACAGTTTACACGTTAAGTAATTGAAAGTTTAATCATTTTAGATAAGAGCCTCAATATATATCCCCTTAACAAACAAAGCTGCAAGTTAAAAGTCACCAATTACCTTAAAACCCTTTCCTATGACGAAACCGAAAACTTACTACATCCAATAAACTAACGCCCAGTACCAACATTCCCAAATGTTCTATATTGTGCCGTTCAATGTCATATTCCCAAACTCTTCACCTACACACACACTTACATACCTACACATACATACCTACACCTCTCTTAATCACACATGTACACATACATACACCCACGTCTTTACAATAATCTCGCCGTCTTAGTATTTACCTGTATAATAATTAAACGAACATAGGCACTGTTCTAAGCCGTCCGGGAGAGGGCGCTGGCGACCTGTAACTCAGGTTCTTTAGACACCTATCACAGGCGCCAGGCTCTCACCAGGTACATTTGGAAAACTGTCTGTTTCGCTTTGTCTCCCAACTGTTGTACCTAAGACCCTATAATACATCTTATGTTATTTCACTGTGAGAGCAAATAAATAAAATTTTATTATTATTATTATTATTATTTTAGATACATATAAAGTTATATTAATCCACAGCCAAGATCCCAGCGGCGCGTGGCTTCGTTGAGAACAGCTTCTACTCCGGCCTGACGCCCACGGAGTTCTTCTTCCACACGATGGGCGGCCGCGAGGGGCTCGTCGACACCGCGGTCAAGACCGCCGAGACCGGGTACTTACAGAGGCGTTTGGTCAAGGTTGGTAAAGTAGTTTTGTAATTATTAGGGAATATTTTTAGTTTGTTTGTAGCAATTGCATGCTACATCAGGATAAGAGGATTTATCCATAACGATTATCTCATTATGTAAAATTGTTAGATTATGATGTCTTAAAATTTTTTTTTTTTTGCAGTATGTGTGTATTTATTAACGTTCAAAAATAATAAAAAAAAAATATTACCGAAAGTTCACATAGGTGTCCGTGTGGGCGTGCGCATTAGGTGTGTATTGCGTATGTGTGTATATTGAGGATATTGAGTTATTTCGATTTCTGTATCGTGTGCAGTCGCTGGAGGACCTGGTGCTGCAGTACGACCTGACGGTGCGCGCGGCGACGGGCGAGGTGGTGCAGTTCCGCTACGGCAGCGACGGGCTCGACCCCTCCTACATGGAGGCGCGCGACCGCCCCGTCGACCTGCCGCGCGCGCTGCGCCACGTGCGCGCGCACTGCCCCGCCAGGTGAGCGCATTGACCACCACTACAATTATTTCTATTATAACCATACATTAGTAAAGATACTTCGCCGCCTTGAAATTGAATGAAGCCACAAACGGCTTATTAGTAGGTTCTCTTTTTGAATGCTTGACAAATAACAACATTTTTAGAGAAAATTTACGAATAAATAACTAATACTGCGTAATTTACGTAATAAATAAATAATTATTTCAAATATTTTAGGGACATTTTAGCACGGAGACGTGGCAAAACTTTTTTTTACAACTATTACAATTCTCAAAACTGGGTACATTTTCTTGTTAGGAGTGAGTAATCTATGATTATAACATGATTTTATTAATCAGATGGCTCGAAGGAATGGTCCTTAAATTCCAAAAATTAGCATATATTTTGTCAAAAAATTATCAATATCCTTAACTTTTCTAGTACTATTGGGACTTACGCCGAGTACAGGTGGTTGTTATATTGAAGGTTGTTTCAACAGAGATGAGGAGCCACTCGACGGAGACGGTATCGAGGTAGCAGCGGAGGAGACTCTGGCCTTGGATGATTTCAAAACTTGCACAGACGAGTTCAAAGCTGAATTATTGTAAGTTTTCATATGATCTTAAATATTAATTTGTCATTTTTTATATTCAATAATAACGAAATAATTATTAAGTTAACTTGAACAATATTATTAATAATATCCATTGACGACCCGCGTGACAGTGCGGTTACTATACCGGTGTGATTCGTAGAGAGGTCCAGGTTAAATGTGAAATTCAGATTTTTCTTCTGGCTCTGGGTGTATTCATGGCATCCCCGACACAGGGAACCCTATGGGGTTTTGAGTGTAGAAAGTGTATGAAGTGTCTTAATGTACGATATATTCTGGCAGGACATTCATCCGCTCGATAGCGGAGCGTGTGCGCAAGGTCCGCGCGCGGTTCGCGGGCGGCGGGCCGGTGACGCGGCAGCTGGAGCGGCTGACGCTGACGCAGCTGGTGCGCTTCATCCGCCTGTGCCACGACAAGTACCAGCGCAGCGTGCTCGAGCCCGGCACCGCTGTCGGCGCGCTCGCTGCACAGGTACCGTGTTAGACATTCTTAGTTTGTATATCAATTCAAATGTAACGTAAACGTTGTTTGCAATTAAGGTGGTAGAACCCTTTGTGGTTCGACTCCGGCGGCACCACCGCCACACCTAATTCTGCCTCATAACAGCAGTGTTAAAAGCTACTGTGGTCTGGTTTGAAGAGGGTGGTAAGGGAGACATACTTTTCCGAGGCGTTCCAGCTTAGGTATCCAGGTAGGAATATCTAATCCTTTCTGGTGTTGATTACAGAGGTCCATGGGCGGCAGGCGGCAGTTCTCTACCATCAGGTGGACTGCATGGAGTAGAAAACTACTATTATATTACTTAAAAAAATAACTGTAACGATATTTTAAACAGAGCATCGGCGAGCCCGGTACCCAGATGACCCTGAAGACCTTCCACTTCGCGGGCGTGGCGTCGATGAACATCACGCAGGGCGTGCCGCGCGTGAAAGAGATCATCAACGCCTCCAAGAACATCTCCACGCCCATCATCACGGCTGAGCTCACTGACCCCTACGACCAGGAGTTTGCGAGGCGGGTCAAGGGGCGAGTGGAAAAGACTACTCTCGGGGAGGTGAGATGTTGTTATTCTTATCGTATCATTCAGCGGACGTTGACACTGTGCTCAGAATCGTCAAAAATAACATTTCTAAAAAAGTAAGAAGTATTACAATGGCACGCAGAATTGGTTCAAGTAACAAACCAAATCCTATTTTATGGAATAAAAAATATGAAAAAAATAAAGCAAAATTAAAAAAATATATAGACATAAATATTTGAAGCCACACAATATTTGTGACTTACAATTTTATTTCGTATATTTTTTCCATGATGATAATATGATACTTATAACTTTGTAATTTAATCGATCTTGCTGCAAATTTCTTGCCATAGGCAACGTGTGAATTCACACTATTTTAACCACATAATTCCTTAAATGCTCAGATCACGACGTACATCGACGAGGTGTACCTGCCGCACGAGTGCTTCCTGCTGGTGCGGCTGGACGCCGAGCGCATCCGCCTGCTGTGCCTCGAGGTCAACGTGCACTCCATCATATACTCGTACGTCGTGTATTTTTTCAGTTTCTTATTTTGTTCAGTACGCATTTTGAAGTTGAATGTCTATTAAATCAAATCGGGGATTAAGTCAGAAAATTAGGTTGTAACATAAAGCCTAGTCTGACTATTATTTCCGTAATTATTATTACATTTTAAAAGGTAAACAACTAGCTTTTTCTTGACATTTAATTTATCCAAGATATTCTCGATTCAGGGAGAATCTTATTTTGGGGATTGGATTGGTGTATATTTGTTATTAATGTAGTCACGTGATTTGATTGAACAGTAGTACAAAAAACTACAAAATGAATAATAATAACATATGATTTATTTTCTCTCATCTACATCCGAGTTTAGTGATCATTTTTTTTTGCACTTTACGTTTCTTTTTAAAGATAATAAATATTAATATTATTATTTGTGTGAGTAGCATCTGCACGTCGAAGCTGAAGGTGAAGCCGGGCAACATCGAGGCGGTGTCTGCGTGGGCGATCAAGGTCCGCGCGGAGGCCACGCGGCAGGCGGGCTGGCTCAACGTGGCGCTGCAGCAGCTCGCGCGCCAGCTGCCCGCCGTCGTGGTCAAGGGGCTGCCCCGGGTGTCGCGCGCGGTTATCGCCTGCGACGACTCCAGCGCCACTCCGCGGTGAGTTGCTGACTTGTGAAAGGACTGACTTGAGGTCCGAGCGCGATGACGTCACAGTGACGTCCACTACGAAGGGAGCTAAAACTTAGAAGGAAATTCCTAGTATTTATCATTTGTCATCATCTGTATCGACTCTAGCTTCACTCCGAGGTGAGTTAAGGGGTTGTTGAAAGGGGTTTTATTTTGTAAAATATTAAAGTAGTGATTTGCGTTTCGTTTCAGGTATAAACTATGTGTTGAGGGCGACGGTTTGAGGGACGTGATCGCAACGTACGGCGTCAACGGTAATAAAACATCGTCGAACAATATTTTAGAGGTAATTTATTAGCTTACTTATTTTCTATTCTATCTATTAAAGATTAAGTTTATTTTCTATATACAGCCAAAAAATATGAATTTTAAAATAACTGTTTTATTTGGAAAAATATGCGTTTTTTAAAAACGCATATCGTATGTACCCGTTACATAAAAAAGTAAAGATAGTCTACCAAGAAAAAATGTTCGTAATAAGTTATAGAGTATTTAGAACATACGTGTGCGTGTGTGTCACACAACACGCGCACACGCATGAACGTGTGTAGGTTGTAACTGTATGCGTGTTGGCAGGTGTTCGCGACGCTGGGCGTGGAGGCGGCGCAGACGACGATCATGAGCGAGATCACAGCGGTGATGGAGGGGCACGGCATGGCGGTGGACCGGCGGCACGTGGCGCTGCTGGCCGCGCAGATGACCGCGCGCGGGGAGGTGCTCGGCATCACGCGCTACGGCCTCGCGCGCATGAAGGAGTCCGTGCTCAACCTGGCCAGCGTGAGTACCCCGCCACCGGCCAGGGTGGCGGTGATGGTGGCTCGGTGTGGCGATTATGACAGTGTGGCACGCAGTGGCGGACTAAGGTCATCGGAGGCTCGGGACGGAAAGTTGAATGCAAGGCCCCCAGTGTAAAAAGTTCGCCTGTAATTCGGTGAACTTTTTATTTTAGTAACTGTGTTTGGAGGCCCCTCAAGAACGGAGGCCCAGGGCGGACCGCCCCTTCCGCCCCAGCGTTGGCACGTGTTTGTTTTATTTTGAAAGACGTGATAGCACAAATGCACTTTTTTGAGGCAATCTATCTCAAGCCTCAGGTAAATCTTTTGTTTACGCCATCTTTTGTTATTTTTGTTAAATAAAAGTTCGAAGAGAAATCGACAGGCCCCCTCTTATCTCTAATAAATTATTCAATTCTGGCAGATAATCCGACAGATGAAAAGTAAGTAATGATTTTTACCACAGCTTTATTAAATAATTTATTGAAATATTTGTCTAGTTCGAGAAGACAGCGGACCACCTGTTCGACGCGGCGTACTACGGGCAGCGGGACTGCATCGAGGGCGTGTCGGAGTCCATCATCCTGGGCGTGCCGGCCGCCATCGGCACCGGCGTGCTGCAGCTGCTGCACCAGCACCGCGCCGCGCAGCCGCTCTGCGCACGCGAACTGCTCTTCGACAAGCCCGAGTACCACACGTCGATATGGACCTAACATAACGCCGGCACTGGCCCGAGCGCCAGTGCTGTGCCGCGACATGCCCGAGTGCAAGAGCGCCCGCGCACTAGGACAATGTCCCGGTAAACTAGTGTTGTCGTGCAGTGTCGATATAAAACAGATTACTAATGCAGTGTCGTGAGAAACTCGATTACTGCTACTCGAAATTGAAAGTGTTTTAAGAGTAGGCTAAAATACCCGTGTACTTATTGGTATAGATTAAACGCAATATTTGTATACCACGCTGTCTTATATGTGATTAGAGATAACAATTGAGATAAGCTTTATATTATCTGCTTGTTACGTAATTTTCATATAAAACATTTTCGTCAGCATAAGCATGGAACCCCGTTTTCCACAAGCGCGCCTATTAGAGTGCAAACCTATACCACTGTTAACTAGAATTATAAGTAAGGTTTTAAAAAAGATCATTTTGTGGTATTCGTATCGTTCTGGAAGTCATCATATTTATGGAATATTGTAATGAGTCTTAATAAAACGTATTTAATACGATTTTGAGTTTCATTTGCTTTATTATAATAGCAAAATGTGATGGTAGTTCAAAGCTCCATCATAGCATGTTTATGCAAGTGCAGAATCTATGTGCGTGTGAGCGTGGTTACCTTCCGCTGTTGATATATTTATAGTAATCTTTCTACAATCTAATACATATGCCGTCTTCTAATTTGCCAATATGCATACGTCATCATAACACATCGAGGATATATGATATAAATGTTTTAATTTTTACAAAATCTTTATTTACAATAAATAAACTATACTACGCTAAATCAACGCAAAGTAAATGCACAGAACGCAAACACTTACTAAAAGCAAAATACACACTAACTAATCAGTAACCATTCATTTACAGAAGTCTTTGTCGAAATAGCTTTGGGTCGAAAAACGCAAATCTCAAAATGCAACATATAATGGTGACGACACAATACGACACAACACAATGACCGACCGATGTCAATTAAAAAATGTTAAAATCTATTTAATCCTATTCGGCATTAAAATGGTGATAAATTGTCAGCCCCGTGTCAATTGAATGAGATTTAAGTTTTCGCAAAGTTATGCGGCATGCGCTTTTGCTAAGGCGCTTTTCTGTTCGTCCAATTTCGTCCACTTCTCGCTGACCTTCCACAGCCACAACGCCGCGTCGAAATCTTGTGCTTCTTCTGACAACTTTGTGGCTTTCTTCATGTCACTGAAATAAGAGTGGAAAAAAATACGAGTTTAAATTTAGCGCGGATACATATAGCGATTTTTTAAACGAATTCATTAGCAAAAATACCGTTGTAACGTCAACCCTCATCCTCACTCTACGAGATATATTCTTTAACAGTCTCGCGTTAGCTGCGATGCAGATTTGAGTTCTCAAAATTGGCTGCTGAATCGCTACACATGATGAAGAGCAGATTCTGAACCGCGTCACGCTCTGCGCCATCGTCACGCGTCGCGTCAGCTGCGTCAGACACAACTCACACATAGAGGTCCCCCTTGCAGTCGGCGAGGCGCGGCTCGAGCGCGGCGTGCAGCACGCTCTGCGCGCCGCTGCGGGCCCGCTTCATGACGGGCCAGAACAGCGGGTAGATGAGGAACCGCGTCACGCTCTGCGACATCGACATGTGACGGGTCAGGTCCGTGTCCGAGAAGCCGGGGTCCACCGCGATCACCGCTACGTTCGTTTCTGTTGGTTGTAAAAGGTAGGAATTAAAATATTATTTAATATTTTGATAAAAATAAATTTCTTAGTATTTGGGGAGGGGCTGTGCTCAGTAAGTTGTCTTAGATTGGAGTTTGCATAGTAACAAACATTTGGAAAACTTCATAAGCGTGTTTCAGGATCGTGTAGGGCCATTTAACGACAAGAGGTCGCGATTAAAACCAGCAAAAATAAGTGTGACGACCATATCCGTCATGTTAGCCCCGAGTTTTCTGACCAAACAAGTGTCCTTACCAAGCATCCGTCGTCCGAGCTCCTTAGCAAACAGCAGGTTGGCGAGCTTGCTCTGGCAGTAGGCCTGGTGCGCGTCGTACTGCGCGCTGTGGTTGAGGTCGTCGCGCCGCAGCCGCCCGCGCTGCGCCACCTCGCACGTCACCTGCACCACGCGGCTCGGGGTCGATTGCTGGCGATGGGGGTGAGGATATTGAGTAGGCATGCTTTAAAAATTAAACCTACATCAACACCGCACGTAACTGATATAGCGTGGCAGAGGTGGCATAGAACCACATTCTCAATGTCGATAAATTTTCGATAGACGTCCAAAAACGTCTAGTCCGCTTTATGATAAGCCGTTGCCGTCCATGGACGTCTCTAATAAATTCTAAATAAGATTAAAGTCACCTTTGACAACTTAGTGACGTTTATTGTTTCACTGTTCGTTTTTATCTTAGCACCTTTTAAACCAAAACATAGCATTGTTTAACACAACTTAATAAAGCATAAATATATGAAACGATCTTGCTTGCAAAGTTGAACTACAAATGCTCCAACGAACATTAAACAATGATGATATCACAACAACATGACAAGCTGTTCCCATTCCATGCAAAAATCAATTCCCCTAGCTACCTTCAAGGTGTCCAGTAGCAGGTTGGTGAGCAGGAAGTGTCCGAGGTGGTTGACGCCCAGCTGCGTCTCGAAGCCGTCGCGCGTGACGCCGCGCGGGGGCTCCATCTCCGCCGCGTTGTTCACCAGCACGTGTACATGGGGCTCCTCTGTCTTGTACCTACACACACATTAGACAGTTAGACAACCTAGAGGAAGAGGGTAGACACATTATCAACCCATTCAATCACGTCATCAAACCAATGAGGGGGAGACCAAGTTAAACACAAATATAAACTGTATATATGATAGGGGTAGAGTTAGCAAAGTGTGGACTGTCATGTTTCCAATGGATTCTATACGATTCGTATATGATGCTCTATTTTTTTAAAATAACAGTCATTTAAAATTTTGTAGCAAAAAATGAAACATGGCCGTTTTTCTCGCTCCATACAATTTTTATCCATACAGGCTAATCTTGGAAATGACAAAGCAAATTTTAAAAAGAAATACGATGGTACTTGCGAGATTACGCTAGTAAACGTTATAATATGGCAAAGACTCAGCACAACAGCCATATTTTTCTTACTATCGAAGTGACGTCACAAGGGTATCAAAATGGCGAAATACCCTATTTTATTTAGTATTCAGATTTTATTTACTTTAGAAGGTTCTAGAAACATCTAGTTAAGTTCTAGTAATTTTAACAAAGTATCGAAGTTTACCTGGCGACAAACTCCCGGATGGAGGCCACGCTGGCCAGGTCGCAGGGCCGGCAGTACACGTACTTGTTGTTGGTCTCCAGCACGATGTCGCGCCGCACCGCCTCGCACTTCTCCATGTCTCTGCACGCCATGAACACCTGCAGATGCCAAAAGTACGCTTTTTGAAGATTTTCCACATCAGAGAAAATGTGGAACTGCTGGTTAATTCATGATTGGTACGCAACTTAATGGTTATCTTTTTATTTGGTCAATCAAATTCAGAGAAGAGACCTGAAGAGACCTAACTTATCTAGGTGACAGAACTTTTTGATGTTCGCTTGCAGAGCAAGAAGCAGAATAATATTGCTGTGTTCTAGTTCTAGCTGGCAGATTCACTTTTAAGACATTTAGTCTTTACTTGCTTTTGTCTGTAGACGACAACGATAGGCGCATTTTTATGTAGCAAAATTGATTCGTGCTGAATTCGTGCAAATAACTGACATGATATGACCACCAATTTATAAATTCATTTGTCAATTTAAAATTAACTACAATAATTGCTATTGTGAAGTTTACCATTTTGCGGAGATCCGCGCCCAGCAATGGAACCATAATGACGACGGCGACAATTTTATCGCTATCTTTTTATTTGAGAATAAAGCCCGAGTAAACATTAAGTTTTTTTTTTTATATAATATAAGAGTAGCAGACGAGCATGCAGTCCACCTGACGGTAAGTGGCTACTACCGCCCATGGACATCTGTAAGCCACAGATGCGCCGCTACCCCTGAGAACTAAGCTGGAACGCCTCGAAAAGTCTGTCTCCCTTACCACACCCTTCAAACCGGAACACAGCAGCGCCTAACACTGCTGTTATTAGGTACAAAATAGGTGTGGCGCTGGTGCAGTGGTGGCGGAAGTAACTGTTTACGTACCTTAGCACCTCTATTTGCGAACTCCCAGGCGGTCTGCTGGCCGATGCCGCTGGAAGCGCCTGTGATGATCACAGTCTTGCCTTCCGCTTTCACGTTCCTGTCGAATGGCGGCCCGCTGTGCATATCCCTGAAAAGCGATGCGGGCGATTAATCATCAGACATCGCAAAATGTGTCATATAAAATTTCTAATACTAAATATGTTCATTGTATGTTGTATATTAGATTATTTGTATTTCCTATAGGAAGATTTTCGTTGACTATCTGTGTCTGAGGCGATACATTTTTCTCTCGTCGTCTCGTTGACGTATTCATAGAGGGCGGGAAAATTAAACTACCGCCCTGGTTTGACCCACGCTATGGCACTCGTTACATAAAAATGGCTTTTGGGTCCCATTACCGAGTTTCAGGGTGTATGACGACCCGCGTGGCGGAATAAACATCACATACCGGTCAGACACGCAAAGTCTCGGGTTCGATCACCGGCCAGACAGATAGCTAAAAGATGAATTTAGAGTTCCGTCACGGGTCTGCGTGTTTTCATCTATGTATGTGTCCATAGCACACACGACAGAGGATTCTAGTGTGGGGCTAAAAGTTTAGAAAGCGTATTTTTTCTCTTCACAGCTGGGAAAGGACTTAGACATAGGTACTTCCATCACGCAGCTCCAATGCAGGTTGGTGTAGAACATGAAAAATACTTACTTAAATATACATAGTACGCCTGCTCCAGCGCACGCGCCGGTTAGAACCGCTATCGGCAGACTGGGGACCCACATGATATCTGAAAGTAATATTTAAGTCATGTGGATTTTTCGTAAATGTGCATAATAGGTAGATATTCAGTTTATACTCATCTAATCTATTGATGAACAAAATATAAAGCAATATTTACCTATTTCTCAGATTGTAGCAAGAAAGTCGTCATAGTTAAATTAAGTTACATTTCAAAAGTACATAAGTAATTGCATCATTTTTCATATTAATCTACAAATGTGACTTTCATATGAAATCGTAAGTTTTGTTACGTATTTGGGCATCTTAGAGGTGTTCATTGTAATAGATAGCGATGAGGGTACATCATTATTTATCATTTTTTTCTAAACACGTAAACAATATTAGTTTTATTCGCTTGATTATCGATTAAACAGAAAAATAACATGTAAAGCATATTATTATGGGTATATGTGAACTTCACGATACAAACACAAGAAATGCCAATGTCGTCAGTTTAAGTTTTAGTCGAATAGTAAAACATAATATAAAATGAAACGACAGTAATCATTTTTGCATTTTTATATTTTTTCTTTTACATTTTCAAGTGTAAGGCTAAGTCGTGGTGTTGTTATACATGTACAGTGCGGACAACTAAACGTAACGATACTTGTAAGCTTTCACCTTCAAGTAAAACTGACATTTTTAAAAGCAACTGAGCTAAGAATTTGCCGTCAGTCCCGTAAGCTTTATCAGTTTTAACTGTACGTGTGTAGCCGCCCTAACTCAGGTTTACATTTATATTTTACAACGGAAATATGTGAAAATACCTTTATTTTAATTTATTCTATTGTCTATGACGTAATAAACCGAAAATATTTTGTATAATACATATTCCTCGCTATTTGCGCGAGCACATTTGTGCATATCTACTACAATACATTAAAAATGTTTTACGATATATTTTTAATAAAAAACCAAATGGCAAGGATCGGTACACAACCATAGACGTTAACGTCATAGGAACCACAAACAATATCGTAATTCGTATGGTCACATATTTCCGATTTTTATTTATAATTCACATTTATTCTATTTCAGTCTGGCTGAAGGGAAGATATTAAAACACAAAATAATACAGTTAGAGCTAAAACACATACATACGATACGACGTCGTGGACGATGTAAGTGTCGTATGGTGACGTGAAAGGCGTGCAACGATATCCTTACTATGTGGAGACGAAGTACACGACGTCGTATTGTACCTATGTAAATGTTTTGAACAGTAGAGCTTAACCGTTGTATCCATAGTTGAACGGCGAGCAATAGAGGGACTAGAAACATTACAAAAATATATTAATCTTATTCTTTTCAGAGTAGTCGGATATACAGTTTTATATAATCTATGGTGACAGACAAAAAATCTGAAAGTAACAAAATTTAAGAGAGAAACACATATTTTTTGGCGAAGACATGCATACCCGACTGTACACTTTCAGGTACCTTAAGTACAGTGGATTATGTATAAATATTACAGCTATGAATATGAAAGTATATTTAACTAGCGCCTATTAAGGCAAGAGCTTAGCTACGACTATTAAAATAAGATCTGATAAGAGATTTGATTTCTTTAACAGCTTTACTCTATAACAGAAAATTATATCTATTGTTTTCCCGTACTCCTTTCTATCTACACTTACAAAGAGACATTGATCACCAGTATGAGGTAAGTTGGGGTAAATAGGAAAATAATATTGACAATATTTAAAAAAAAATTGGCAGCATCATTCCCGTACTTAATTTTCATGGCACATAATTGGATAATAAAAAATATTACTCCATTAATCGGCAGTTTCAATAAACGGATTTTCCCACCGTCAATAAATGTTTGAAGTTGCCCCAACTTACCTTATAATTTGGTTCAATAAAGTTTGTAATTTAATTTGAACATTTATATTTAAGAAGAAAGTTTTTTGTAACATTCTCGTCTCATCTTTAAAGTTGTTTGCTACTTTTTAATCTCAGTAAGTATAAATAAAAAGAATTTGCTTTGTAGTATAAAAAGAGGAACGTTGTAGAGACAATGCTGTTGATGAAAGCTTAGTAAGGCGTTTAGAGGAAAGCATTTCTAAGAACTACAGATCGAACGCTACAATAAGAACTATTATAGAATTGACAGATCTTTTCTAATACGTACTAAAAATAATACTACAGACATTTTTACCGTTCAACACAAGTTAGTAAAACAATTAATTAAAAAAACGTTGTAAAATTGTAAAAAAAGAGTAAAAACAAAATGCATCTTTTCATGTGTATAGTTTGAAATAGCCTTAGAATATATACAAGTCACTCATATCACATGTGCTCCACTAATATTTATTAGTGCACTTTCAATTACAACAATGAGATTTATTTGTAGTTAAGTACTGATTTTCCTGTAATATTTACGTAAAGTGACATTATTATTGTTACTCATAGCTGTGTATTGTTCATATGACACTTTTTATATAAAAGTTATGTGTAAAATGTCATTATTTTTAAAAATTACCCAGTGTCTAGTATAGTTACTTTTTTGAAGTTATTTTTTGTACATTTTTATGAGCCCCAATTCGATAAATTTTATATGATTACGCGCCATTTTCGCCGATTATGAATTTATGTGACTTTTCAAATTGAAAACTGGCTATCAAGGTAATTTATAAGGTGCTGAAAAATACTAGTTGGTAAAAAAAAAAACTTAAAACCTGGGGGCCTACCACCATCTTTTAAAAACCCATCATAGTTCAGGAAAGTTTTATTGCAATATTGTGTCGAAATTAATTAATTATTTATAAATTTAATCGAATTATGGTACGAATTTTCAATGTATGATTAAAATAATATCTATAGTATTTAGAGATGGTAGTAACTCCCTGTCCTTTACGGTTCCTTGTTGGTAAAAGTTAGGGTTCCAACAACTTCTCGTCTTGATGATGCAACCAGGAAAGAAAATAACTTTTATAGTAAAAAGTACAAAAAATAAATAAATAGTATGTAGGATACAAGATCTAAATTTAAAAATTGATTTCATCATTTTCACTATCTGAGTGAAATTTATTGGGTACATTTTTGGATAATATTAATCATTAATAGAAGAAATAATTTCTGCTGTTTCTGATAATTATTTAGAAAACAAAGTTTTAAAATACCTATGATACTTTCTTTTCATTTAATTAGGTACATAATTTGAGATATTAAAAATAATTTTAAGGTCCTATATCATAAATTGGAAGTAGACTATGTATTTGTGTTTTACTTGATAAACAGATGATAATAAAATTGATATTTAATATTTAAAGACAAGGAAATAATTGCATTTTAAAGCAATATAACTATTTGTTAAAGCATATTTTTTATTTATTTTATTTTCAGAGAGTTTAAACTTCATTTATTTACATATAAGTTTCATTTTATATAATTGTTCCCTTAGGTTAATATCTACAAAATTTGTGATTGTTACACCCTAAGTTTCGAAATTCTAACTCTAGACATTATTATTATTGACAAATTACATGGGGTTAAATAGTGATACATTTAGAATAAGTTGTGCCTAATTTATCTGGTCTCATCTCTGTCTACTACTTGTATTACATTAATAGGGGATATGGATGATTTTTAATCAAAAATAGATCAAAATTAAGATAGAAAAAGTATCCTGTAATTAAATATGAATCTTCAAATGTTCTGCAATATAACTTCAAGTTTAATGTATAATTTTTGTAATATTTTGATTTGCAGGGCGAATTCGCCAATAAAGCAACAATATTTCTTGTGCTATAAATAGGGCAATGGAAATACTACATTTCAAAGTCTGAAAGAGAACTAGGCAGGATATAATATTCCTGAAAAATTGATGTATTTTGACTTCAGAGCACCTGATGTTGCATAATATGTTATACTTCTGATATGTATTAAATGAATTTTTGTTACATATTTTTGATATATAAATTTAATCAGTAGACAGAATAGTGACAAGAGGCAAGATATTGTGCTATATCAATTCATACCACAATATTTTTTGCATAAAAATCATGTGCAATATAAAATGACATGTGGACTTATGAATGACATTACCTACCTAGTAAAGCGTTAGTTATTATCGTATCAAAGATTTTGAGCTTGTGTTGAAGTTACTATAGGGATGAAGTACATACATTTCAATATCCGAAATTGTTCCTATGACTACATCAGCTGCATAGTGCAATACGCCTCTATCATAAATTGTTGTGTCACGAGGCATTCTAAATGCTGTGTATATTCACTTTAAGTGTACTTAGATATGGTTACAACTTTGACTAGTAATAACACAGTGGTTAATCATAAAGCCAAGATTAACTAGGCTTGGAATTGAGTGTAGTGGTACTTTTTGATTTCGTTGGCTCCGGGGCAGGCAGGGGCCTAGCTATCCCCACTTTCACAACACCTCTTGGTGCTCCTTTCAAGGCCTGAACCGCTTGGTCTAAGGTTGCATTTCTTATACTGGCTCCATTAACCGACATCACTCTGTCTCCCGGCGATATTTCGCCATTCTTTTCAGCTACTCCGCCTGGGACTAGACTCCTCACAACAATCACAGTGCCCTGTGGATCGATAGGGTCCTGATAATCTAAAATGGAAAAACCAAGACCCTGGTCACCCTTTACTAGCTCCACAATATCTTCTTTGCTCTGCCACATTGCTAATCCAGATACACACTCCAGGGACCGTGACTTTCTGGACTGTCCTGATTGGTTAGTGAGAGTAGCTGTACTTGATGTATTTATAGAAGTGTCTGATTGTGCTTTAACAATAGTTGTGAGATTATTTAGGCTACCAGATATGATTTTTCTGGCTTCAAATCCCTCTCTATCCTGTGCTAAATTGATTACAGGTCTCGGTCCACTATCGGTACTGCTACGAGCACAGACCAATCGAACACGGTTTGGGAGGTTTTTCAAAATGTTCACCACCTCAGTGTGAGTTAGACCGTGCAACCTGTACTCATTAACTTCCAGTAACTCGTCTCCTGCTATAAGTGTCCCTTGTAGGCCAACAGGACCTTCAGGAAGAACTGATCGGATGTAGTGATGAGGCCTCACTTCCTGACCTCCTTCCACGTCCACAGTTCCCTCTAGACTGATGCCCAAGCCTGACAGCTTATGTACCTCTGCTACAATTATTTCCTTTTCAGGCCCCACTTCCAATTGCCACTTCTCCCTAATTTCCTCCTCATTCACAGCTAAAATGGCATCAAATCTTTTATCTAACTCCTCCTGGGTAGGCTCATTAATTTCATTCTCACCAACTTCTAATACACTTGAGTCGATTGTTGTGTTTGATTCCGGTTCAGGTTCAATTTCTATTGTACTATTCTCTGCTTGGGAAGGCACTGGGAACCAAGATAGTGTGGTAGTGGAAGGGGAAGGGGAGGAAGGTCTCTCCTCATTAAATATAGCTAGCTGCAGATGCTCAAACTTTGGACCCCGCAGGTATCTTTCTAAAACTAAATGCACAGAGATACCAGTGTTCCGCAGTATCTCCACTGCCTGAGGATTGCTTTTCTCAGCTAATGACACACCATCCACTTCAATTATCCTATCATTTAACCTTATTTGCCCGCTCTGCTCCGCACTGCTGCCTTCTATAATACTTTTCACAAAAATTCCAGATAATTCCTCCTTTTCACACACATATCCTGCAACTGTTATGCCTAAACCATACACATTTTTATTCAGGTCCACATGCACAATTTCCACCTCAGGCAAGGGTGGTAACTCTACTGGTACTGTGATAGTGATCGTAGGTGATATGCTGTCCGAGATTATAGGATGGTCAGGAATTTGCTGAGGGTTGTCACCGAGGATACTGACGGCGGCCACTAAATTCTCGACATCGCCATTTTGGCCATTGATATACTCGGTATAGCACTGAGATAGGTCGTACACTGCTCCATAACCTGCCTCGATGAGGTGACGATCCAAAAGTTCAGGGTCCGCTAGTAATTTAGTAGGAACGAGCGCGGTGCCCGGAATAGGGGCTCGGAGAGCCGCACTAGGGTCGGCGGGGCGCGCGACCAGCAGCCGCACGGTGGGCCCGGCCTGCCGCAGTACCGCTGCCACCTGCTCCGACGTGAACCCGCGCAAGTTGACCGACCCCACCTGCAGCAAGTGGTCTCCGCTCTGCAGTCGTCCGTCTTTATCGGCGATGCCTCCGGGAAGCACGTATTTTATCACGACGCCCGTACTGCGTCCGCCCACCAAGTTGAAGCCCAGCCCGTTGCCGTCGTTAGTGAGTTCGACCACTTCCACCTGCGCCCACTCCGTACTCAGAACCATCGTCTTCCTCACCATCGGAATACCTCGTCGTTACGTTATGCACGGATCGCGTATTAGGTTATGACGATATGCCGACATCGCGTAAACGGTAATAAAACAGTTCCACACCCGCGCGGCTATTAAATACGAATGTAAACGACGGTTAACGTAGTTTTTTTTCATAAATTAGTTATAAAAATGACATTTACATACTTGCTGATACGGAGACAGCGAGAATGTGGCCAGCTCCCTGCAGGTGTTCCCGACGAATAAAATTGAATTTTCATTTTCACTATCTGCTGTCAAATGTAATGATTTGTAAACTTATTGTAAAATGTATGTTTCATAGATATTAAAATAATTTTCTAAGTTTGATTTGAAACAACATACTACGTTTGTAAATGTTAAATATAACAATACAAGATAAAAAATATTTTCAATAAAGCGACATCTCAATTTTTAGACTCTGAACTATTTTGCTAGGTAATTTTTGACTTTGACAATGAAATCTCTACATGACTTTAGTTTGATAAAGTTGAAATGTTTGCATTATTTGTCAATAGATGTCGTTACGTTCCGTATTAAAGAATAATATAAAAATTGCCAAATTAAAGCTTACACATTATAACAGTTATATTGGAAGGGGAATAATAGTATAATAATAAATACTGCTATTTAGAAAGTATGGAAATTGGAAATCTTAGTGACGACTGTTATGAGTAGTCTGCAAAAGTACCTATTTATCTACCTGTTAATAAATACTACCCAACTTTCTCATTTTATTAACTTTCTCATTTGATAGGAGATTTGTTACTGACAATGGGGTGCAGCAGTAATTGGATTATGTCATTATGAGAATAATACAGGTATACGTGGTAGTGTCGTCGTGTCGAATTTGATAGGTACTTTGTGCCTAGGTACATTGTATTTTACTTAGTCCTACTAAAAGGACAGGTATCTGTAGCTGTTTAGACATACTTACAAACAGATATTAGTAAAAGACAATCTTTTAATTAGCTATTCGAATTTTAACGATAGCAATGCTGCATCACGTTGTGGCGACTAGACGTGTTCGGCTTCTCGCTGTAATGAAAACGATGGTGTAGTGGTTGATGGCAAAGCTTCCATAAAGCAGTTAAATCGTCTTGGACCATCATGGTACCACAATGATATGACAGAAGCAGCCAGCCAGCGCAATGGCGGCAGTTATCAAACGCGAGCGCCCTATGGGCGGCTTCTTTTTTGAACATTTTGTTTCAACTCGAAATAAACCTTATTTCAGAGGTCAGGCCTAGGGGGCGCCAGGGTTTCATTGCACACGGGCGCTACACGAGCTAGAGCCACTCCTCTACTTATCCACTATACAGATGCTTTACGACATTTAGTCCGATTAATCAAGTCTCTGCTATAGTACATGAGTAGAATATTTTTTCGAATACAAGTAGGTAGGTAAGTATAAGATTGAAATAACAAACCAGCTTACAGTCCAACTGAAGGCGTGCGCTCATGGCCATCTGGACTCTCTACAGAACAGGAATTTTACCTACCTACACCTGATAATCGATGCGTTCACCCCTAAAGACTAAAATGGTCGTCTCATAATATGTTTCTACTTCCTCGTATCTAATTCGGTCACCGAAATATAAGAGCATTTGCTCGCTAGAAGTACTTAGGTACTTAAATGTGGCAGTTGTATCACCCTAATTAAATCGGACCAGGGCTACCACTTTTCAAAATACTTGCCTACTTATATTTAGGTATATAGGTAGTCGGTAGGTACTTGTCGTCGAGCTTACTGCCTTTTCTTTAGTGGGACTTTTCTCAGAATGAGAATGATTCTCTTTTCATTCTCAAAAATAAATCAGCAGGCCATTGTCTAGTGCGCTGGCCAAGTTCGGATTACAATAGGTAGTAGACTTCACACACTTGGTAAATATGTATATATTTTTAAGAAATCTTAGGCATGCAGGTATCCTCGCGATGTTTTCCTTCACCGATCAACCAATTGATAAGTAGTTATTTATCTAATTTCCCATACGCTCATAGTTACCCTTCGATCAAGAATACTAATTGGTTACTTGTTGGTATTGTTGATCGAAGTAGTTACCTAACTGCTGAGAGGCGAAATTTCTAATCACCAGACTATCACGTAGTATTTATTAATCTGTGCTAAAACTGCTTTTTATGACCTACATACTTAATAATAGATATATTTCCTATTAACACTTGTTAACATATGTTCAATTACACATAGAAGATTTGTTCTAAGGCCTTCAAAGGTAAGGGGAGTTGTGATACACGCTCGTTGTCATGAAATAAAAAACAATCTTGTAATAAAAGTTTTATTGCGAAGTAATATATTTTATGTAGGTAGATAGGTAAAGAAAATATCTAAATTAGGAATTGCAGGTAATTTATATGCTTCATTATCTTATACTTACATACAATATTATTACAGGTGTTAATAATATAGTTAGATCTAGGTAGAGCTGAACGGATAACGATATGTAGCTAAGTAGGCTTACCATTTTGTTTAGGGATATAATCCTAATATTTATAGCTAATATAGTATACTAATAAAACAACAGGCAATCAAGTGAATTTGTAGAGGTCGTGACGCATTCCTACGAAATAAGTAGATAAGTGTAATATCCTCTAAATACTATGCGTTGTTCAGACATAGTCCAGACATACATATGAACATACCAACAACAAGTGACAAAATATATAAAGGTATCAGAACCCCTTCGTCGTTGCATTATTGTCTTAACAGTAGTGTTAAGCACTATCGTATTCGTATTTCGTATTCTATGTAGAGTCTGTAGAGTAGAGAGTAGACAGGGAGACTAAAGTTAAGTAGGTAGAGTTATTTACATGGGGTGTTCTAATTAAGTCCGACGAAATTAAAAAAATGAACTGTTTATTGTAAACGTCAACACTTTCTTAAATTTAAATTAAGTAAGTAGTAAGTAGGTAGTAGTAGGAATTACCGTACATACCTACTTCTACTTTCTTAACATAAAGAAAATTCCGAACGCCTATAGATAGGTGGGTATAATTTCGCATTGTGTTTCGCATTTGTTGTTTTCGCGCACCTTGCCACCTGGCGCCCAAAAATACTCCTCCTCTCGCTCTATCCCAGGGCGGGCGCTGATTATTTATTTGATATGAATCATCTCTCGGACTGAGAAGGATTTAGTTATTCCATCAAGGTGGTAAACAAGAGTTAGCCCCGAATGGGGGCAAGTTGTACAATTTACGTAATAGTCATTTTTTTATTAAAATATTCGTAGTGGAAAAAATGCGTACAATTTTATATTATTTCAGTGAATTTGAAATAGCTGAATATAATTGTAATAAGTTATCGATTGGTAATATCATAAATGTAAAATTTAAAATAACCTTTATTTATTACCTATTTACCTTTATTTATTCTATTGCCTATTTTATAAAAAAATGTAACAACCTGCCTCCCGTTCGCCTACGTACCTAAACCTTTTAAGCGCCTTCTCAATGAGAATTTAAAGTATCTTAGTGCTTTTGAAACTATTTACCAAAGTAAATCTGGTAACCAAAATGTATGTTGGTCTTCAATAACACTTTCCGAGATTTTTAAATTTGTGATGTTCGCTAAGGCCCTAATTTCATCTCTATAGCATTATAATAATTTTGACGTCCACCAAGCTGTCGACTGCTCGGTTATGCGTGATCAACATACAACACAGCTATTCTGTATCTAAGCTTTTAGTCAACTCGACATCCACCACGAAATAGGGTTTGGTGATATTCGATATAAAACAGGACATACAGAAATTTAGGTAAATAGTCCTTTAAAACAGAAACAGTAGGTACCTAATGCTCAACACTTAATTTAATCATGGACGCGTTGTTATGTACACAACAAATCACAATGTTATACATTACCCATTCACCATATAGGTAATACGCCATATGCTAGCTCTCTTACCGACTTCTTACCTAAAAATATAATATGGCTGACTATTCTATATGAAGTTCGTGATTGATGGACAGTAGTGATTTCTTACCACTAGGTGCACAAATCACATCAAAAATATTTGATTCAAAGTGGATTCTATACAGAACTGTTTTTGAAAGTCAATATATTGAAGGTGGTTCGACTCCGGCAGCACCACCGCCACACCTATTTCTACCTAATAACAACAGTGTTAGGCATTGCTGTGTTCCGGTTTGAAGGGTGTGGCGAGGGAGACAGACTTTTCCGTGGCGTTCCAGCTTAGTCCTCAGGTGTAGCGGCGCATCGGTGGCCGACCTCAGGTAGGAATATCTAATCCTATCTGGGGTTGATTACAGATGTCCATGGGCGGCAGTAGCCACTTACCATCAGGTGGACTGCATGCTCGTCTGCTACTCCTATATTATAAAAAAATATATATCTACAACCACTTCACAAGGTGTCTCGTTATGGAATACGTTATGTGTTACACCATACTCGTTTATAACTTAGATCTTATAAAAATATGGAGGAGGATTCTTATTAACTCATTTCCTTCCTTACCAAGGAAAACTTAGGTATTTCAAACATATTAGGGTAGCAATAATATTGTGACATACGCGTGACTCTACTACTACTTACACCACAGACTGTACTTCTATTATACCTTACAGTCCTTACACGTACACACAGTCAGAATAATTAGATACCTACCTACATTTCTAACGCCCGATAGTAATAATCAATCCATCCAATATAAACATTGGCTAAATATTAATTCTTGTCTACCTAAATTAAAAAATGTTGGTTCCAAGGTGGTTAATCTTGTTATTACCGTGAGTGGGCGTGAGTAGGTAGGTACGCCAAAGGGTTCACCAGTGCACTGAAGTTTAAAAATACATAGATATTAAGGCTAAAGGTAAGGATTAAACAAAAAGGTCAGTATATATTAAGTAGTCTATAACAATATTAGTAACTAAAACAAACTTTAAATATATATACACATTATACAAAATATATAGGTACCTACAAATTAAATTAGACTAAAATAAACAAAAAGTAAAATACACAAATAAAAAAATAAAAAAGGGTTTATATCACAGATACCTACACAATAAACATGACGAGTACAATTTTTTCTCAATATTCTTAACGCATTATTTGATTTGGTAGGTACTGGACATAAATACTGGACATAAACTTGGCAATACGTAGGTACCTATCATTACTAATGTATTTACAATAACTGGAAATAAGTAAACCGTCTAAATTATAACAGCAATAAATATTTTTTTACTTAGACGTAGTAAAGACTAGGTACGTATTACCTTATAGTTAAGTCAGCGGTTCTCAATCTTTTGGTATTTGAGAAATTTCATTTACCTATGTTGACTTGTCAGTTCGATTACTTTTAAATACCTCAACAGCTTAATTTGAATGTTTAGTTTTTATTTTCTATACAGTAAAATACAACTAAATTCATTTTAGCTAAATTGAATCTGGTAAAGAAGTATCACTGATACAATATTTCATTGTTCTTAGATATATTCTCAAATAATTTATTTTAACACAACAAATTAATTAGATAGATTTGTATATCTTATTTTACAACACGTTAATATTTAGTGCAAAGAATTAACTAACATAACAACTTGTTGCAGACTCGTGTCCGATATCGAACTCGCAACGATGAAACGTCAAACGAAACAAAAGTTCAATCAGTGTCCACAAGGTATAAATTTTGCAAACGCAAGTCAGTAATTAGCTACAAAAACGTTCACTACACTGCGCGACTGCCCCCCTCCACGCGCGCGACACACTGCGGCGGCGGAGCGAGCCGCCGAGCCGAGCCAACGGACTGCGGCCGCCGGGGGCCGTCGGGGGCCCCCGACCGACACCCCCACGGTTCGGCATCCACCAATGGCAGCGGAGCGCCGCCGCCATAGGTGTGCGGCGCGCGCCGGGGGCGGGGCGCTCGGCGAGCCCGCGCCGGGCGCCGGGGGCTCCGGGCGCCACTCTCGCCCCGAGAGCCACTAGAGGCTGAGCCGTCGAGTGGCGTCGAGTGTCGACCGGTCGGATGTCCGCGGAGGGCGGCGGCTACTCGCCGTGTCCGGCGGAGGCGCTGCCGGAGCTGAGCGCTGCCGAGCTGGCGATGAGCCTGTCGCCCAAGTCGGCCCTGCTGCAGCAGAACCTCTCCCAGCTGCAGCTTCAGCACTCCACGCCTTTCTCCGTCACCGACATCCTGTCGCCCATCGAGGAATACCGCAAGTTGGAGCTGGCGAACAACCCGCCTTCGCCGTACAGGTGCGTGGATCGATCGGGAGGGGGGACCCTCCGCCCGCTGATTTTTCGAGTGGGCCGAAGGTCTCGAGAGTGCTCGAGCGGCGCTCGTAGTCGAAGGATATAGTTCGGTGACGTTTGTTTGTGCAGGTATGTTGTGATCGGCGGTCAAGTGATGATGCGATGTGAATGTGAGGTCAACGATGTGCTTAGGGTACCCGCTGAGTACCTCCGGATGGACTCGGACTTACAATAAATATTACGTCGCGTTACGTTTTGCCCTTTGCAAATTTTTACCATAAAGTATACTTAACCGAAGTTCAAATGATTAACCCCAAAGACGAAATAGTTGAATTAAAATGGACTCACAGTGATCCCCTGCGGGGTGTATTGCTCCGCGACACCGAAATGCCACTCGAAGAATATGTGCATATGTACGTATGAATTCTCAGACTGATACCATTCACTAATTAACTATTCACGCAACTTAGACTTAAATAATTTCCAGTTTTATAATTAAACCACAAACAATATGATTTGAAAATCGAGAACAATGATATTAATCAAAAGCACCATGTGGATTTGTCTGTGCTAAGAAGGCCGATTAACTTAAACGTACTTAATTAATTATTTTTACTGGTATTTTGCCACAATATTTAATAGGTCTCTTAGTTGAATAAATCTAATAGTGGTGTTTACAAATAGGCCTAAGTGATGATAGTGGATTCAAACACTCATATTATGGACAGTTACCCTATAAGTAGTCTTTGCAATTACTGGTAAGTAATTTTCTTTTATTTTGTTAAATTTAAGGATTTCTTCAAACTTTATTTTCTATCACATTCATATTTTTTTACAAAATAATTTTGATTGATGTTTTAAATTTAGTAATATGTATCACTCAAGTATTAGCATTTAGGTAACTCTTTAAAAATTAATAAAAATAATTAATTAATAAAATATCTATATAAAAAAGATAGGATAGTTTCAGGTTTAGTCAAAATTATTTTTGAAAAATATCAACGGAAATTAATAGAAAAGTATAATATTTGATTAAATTTTTAGACGCCTTTTAATTTTATTTCATCACAATATAACATATTACAATCTTTATATGTTAAATAATATAAAAAATAGATATTGTAACTTTATCTAATAAGACGTTTATACTATTTACTTCTTCTAAATTATTTTGGAGTAAGAAATGCTTAAACTATCAAGTATGATGATGATAACAAATAAAAATTACATAAAGTGAAGTGAAAAAAACATGGAAGTAGTATCGATTTGAAAAATACCTAATTTTAAAATTTAAACCATCGTATCGGTTGAGAAACTCTGCTAGGTATTAGATGTTATAAGAAGGACTCGTTTGCTACAACCTAATAAAATGTAGGTACAGAAATAAACACGCGTTGCCTTGTTTTGTATTATAAAAATGCAAACATATCTTTTAAATATTAATATTATATTTAAAAAAAAATAATATTACATACATTTTAGGCGGGATTAAAAGTCACGGCACCCATTAAATCGTACGCGCTTATAATAATCATGAGCCCATAATTTAGGCCAAAAACGAAATATAACAATGTTTATAAAAACGGCCAAGTGCGAGTCAAACTTACTCGCGAAGGCTACCACCAAGATATACTTATTTAAAGTTCTTTTTAGGATTTGTTATCACAGCTACACAATAAATAGCTAATAAAGTAATAAACAACAGCTATAAAAATACACGCAATGTGTAAAAATTTAAAAAGGCTTCAACTAAAACCATTAGAAGACTGCGATTCAACAGACACGATAATCTCCCATTATATTTAACTTTTTATTAATTTTACTAAGTATTTTTTTTTGTTGTTTTACGTCAGTGACAGACAGACAGATGGGAGTACTGATAGATAGTAGACTACTGGTATAGGTACAAAATACATCTATGGGTACAAAGAAAATATCTGTTGATTTATGTCTCTGTTTAGAATAAAGTAAATTAAATGGCAGTGCAGCTCCGTTTTCTAGGCTCGTTTGTGAGTTTCACAATATCTAAATATAAAGTTGTTTTGACAATTTATCCACGTCTGCCGGTACAAAGTAATCTCGGAAATGGCTGACCTATTTCAACGCAGAAGCACTTTGTAGCGATACTTTTAAATTATTTTTGTCCCGTTACTATTTCGCGACTATTGCAAACTTCGAAATCAATCTCTATTTTTTAATATTTCGCTAAGTTACATAATGAAATAGTGAGGTAGATATCTTTAGATAAATAAAGTTAATAGCAGACTCATGCATAGTATTTCGTAAAAAGACATAATAATTGGCCAAGTGCGAACTCGCACTTGTACGGTTCTGTACCACCAAATGTTCATATATTTTTATATGTATTTGTTGTCATAGTAGCCATTGAAGTAAATGCATTGTAAGAATTTGAACTGCCTACCCATTACCGTTCAATAGATAAAGCGAAAAACGCTAAAAAATTGCGGTTTCTTGGGTGGTGACCCTCATTTATTTTCAAGCTTTTCTATTTTTAGTATTTCTTGTTATAGTGACCGCCGTGTTTTTTAAAAGATGTGTGTTATGGAGTTTCTTTCGCCGCTTCTTCTCCATAACTAAACACCTTATGATGTGGTGGTAGTTGTATTGACATTCAAAATGTGCTCTGTAAAGAACCTATTTTGAATAAAACAAATGATTGGATTTGATTTGATTTGATATATATATATATATATATATATATATATATATATATATATATATATATATATACATACACTGTAAGAACTTTAAGTTTCTATCTATAACCGTTCAACATATAGAGTCGTGCGACTGCACAGCGGAGGCTTAGTAATACGGTTCAGCTTTTGCCTTTGGATACGGAACCCTAAAAATAAAATTAGATATAAGTGCTATTTTTATATATTATGTTCTGCGTACTACAGAAGCCAGTTAATGGTTATTGGCACATCTACGTAAACAAACAAATCCTGATAATATTTACATGCCGTGTTTGTACGGAATGACGCAAACAGTGTTGGTCGCATCTGAATATATCTATCTATATTATTGCTATCATATTTTCCACGGTGACACCGTATTTATATTGTGTCGTAATTTATTTTTAGAATAGAACAGAATTACGTTGAAATAGTAGTCGTGAATATTAAAAGTTCCCTTATGTGTGTGACGTCGGTAAACTATAATTAGTATGAATGTAGTGGGCTATGATCACTATCTATACTAATATTATAAAGAGGAAAACTTTGTTTGTTTGTTTGGTTGTAATGAATAAGCTCAAAAACTACTGGACCGATTTTAAAAATTCTTTCACCATTCATAAGCTACATTATCCATGAGTAACATAGGCTATATTTTATATGAAATATACTTGATAAATAGATTTTGAGGCGGTACAAACTTTGCCGGGTCAGCTAGTCTATAGATAAATTAGAGGTAGAGTTGCATCTCCACATAAGATTTTGTACATTTTTCAGTTAAAGTTTATGAACCTTCTTACGATGTATCTCTTCGTGTAAAAACGCGTGTTGATAAATTTAATAAGACGTTAGATAAAATTAATAATATGTTAGAGATAAAATAGAGAAAAAGATTAAATATACATATTTGAACATGTTAGCAAATTCTTTTAAAACTGAGCTGGGGTAAATATCTAGCTTGTTTAACAAATTACAAAATTAGTTTATTTAGAATGTAAAAAATGTGTAGATTATGTTCAATACAGTTTGTCAAAACTACAAGCAGTGGTCTTTATGGTCATTAGCAGATGAGTTTACAAGAATCTATGTAAGAAGTTATATTTATTAACATTTTTATAGATACTTTTGATATATACATTTTTACTTTATCTACATGAGTACTTAAGCATTTGTTTAATATTTAATTGAACTTATACTTCTTTTGAGAAAACTGATCAAATTGTATTTTTAGGTTGGGACGAAGTTACGCGCGCCGATTTAACACAGGTGCATTTTGAATGGCATATATTTTGTAACATACTATCCCATTAAGTTAACATTGAATTTAATCTTACATACTTATGTAGTGTCAACATAAAGCATATCTGTATAATTTAATCGAAAATAATGTAGAGTGAAATATAATCAATTTAAATTTGAACTAGTTAAGCTGTAGTTTTTTAGTCTGAGGCTGTACCTAAGTTCATACTGGCAATGCACCTGGTATAGTACATAGAGGTAGAATTAGGTATGCAGCCACTTAATATTAGGCTTGCGTTGTAAATGTCATAGTTACTTTTATGGGCTATGTAGTACCTACTTATATATATTTCCTGTTTGGTCTTGTAACACCCAAACACTCTCGTAACGGAATGAACGTAGAAAGTTTCTATATAGACATAATTTTTACGACCATTACATATGTTTTAAATATTCTTAGAACGTTTGGCTCTTCAATAACTAACACACCTATGCTCACGAAGTAGGAAAATGACAGTTTAAAAATACAAATAACATGTATGAAACACGTTTACATGTGTGTCGCTATAGAAGTTATTATTATTTACTGATGAATTTTACATAACACTAAGCGAACGGCGGAGTGTTTGCTTATCACAAGTGGTGCCGGAGTCACACCTATGAATTTTGCCTTCTATTTAAACAAATTCAATTTACATGAGGACAAACAAATTTTGTGTGAAGACAAAAACACATACATAACTCGTCACGAAATCTTTGCATTACTTCGCGCGCTGATGGGAGGTTTTTTATTTATTTTGGTAGATTTTGTCTGTGTAGATGTAGGATACCTGTCGGATGTAGAATTGTAAATATGTAGTTTAGGACTTATTCTACTTTAATCTAAAATAAGTTAGAGATTATTGTATCGAAACAAATGATAATAGGTATACCTAAAAATAAATAATAAATGTTTTGAACTTATGTAGATTAATAAAGTAGATGTTACCTAATGTAACATATTCAAAAATAAACTCAAATAAATTTCTTCATAAGCTCCGAACTAAGTATAACTTGAAAGAATAAGTACCTACTGTACGTCTTAAAATGTCATATTCGTAGATATACCTACTATATATAGATACATAGGTATAATATATTTGCCGCACATTATTATTGGTAATTAATTAAACTTATGTAAATATAACATGGCTAATTTTATTCAAATTACAATTGCTCAGAATAAATAGATAAGAAGTAATTGTGACTTGTCATAAAAAATGTATTGGATTAAATCACTTAAAATATTTTCATATACTCACCTTCTATTTATATAAAGCTTAGGGACATTGATTTAATATAAATTTAACTTAAAATTTCAGGGATATTAAATAGTAAAATCGCCGAATCGAAATGTAGAGTTTGGACCGTTACGTTGCTAATTCTCATATTTCTCATATTAAATATTAATCTTTGCACAGAGATAGAATAAGAGGAGGGTAAAAAGAATTCTCGTTTCATAAATTTGCTGACACAGCTAGACTTATTCTTTAGCCGGCTTCCGTTTTCAAGTTCCATTTGGTAGTATCGCATAGGCCTATTATTAGTTAAATTTAGGAAATCAATATAACCAATACGATATGAATGTAGAGGCTTATGTGGGGTTATTATTTGTGATTTTACTTTCGTCGTACATAGCCGACGACCGATAGTATGACGAACATTGGAATAATATTGTACCGGGTCTCTAGGTAATTATTTTATTTTGTCAAACTGGGTTTACCAAATTAATATTTGGATCGTATTGTTTTTAAAGTTAGTTTTATATATCTGAATAAAGTAAGAAGGTTATTTTCCAATTCGGGAAGATTTCAATCTTTATACGTAAGTAATTTGTACCTGTTTGCCTTTTTTTTTAGTTTTTTTAGATACTATTTTGTATCTACAGTACCTTTTTCCACTAAGGCCAATCTTGTTGGCTAATGGTACTACAATCTAGTATTGAGCTCAAATTATGCTCAAGTACCTTCTGTGTGGTTTCTGTTAGCCTTAGCCAATGCTGCAGAGGCTCAGGATATGCTGAGGTTTCTTGATATATTGTCCTGTATCTATTCGCTTGTAATTTGAATTTATATAAATACATACAATATTACAGTAGTGTAAATTATAGACACTGCAGTCAATTTAAATGCAATGTCAAACCCATTGAAACCATCATTCCTTTTAATACACATATGAATATAAGGCAACTAGGTACTAGGTTTTGAAACAAGGAGGTACTTCATCATTTTAAAGATTTCTATTTCTTATGATTTGAACGACAGACCTATTGGGTACAAAACAAATACAGGTCTGTAATTTGAACACGACGATCTCGCCTGGCGATGCAGAGTTCCGGGTTCCATCTGTAGCTAGGTAGACTTGTACATAATGAATTAGATTTCTATTGTGGATGTGGGTGTTTGTGTCTTCTTCTTTGTATGTGTTTGTGCATACAGGATACAGGAAATTTAAGTGTACGTTTATGAATGTGATTCTTGCTATTGGTAGAGACTATTCTGTATAGGTGCCCTAAGGGCCTGTGCCCATTAAGCTACATTCGCTTACACAAGCGTAATTTTCAGAATTTCATGAAAGCTGAAATGTAACATCGCTTTGACCTTTATACCTATCTATACCCACCTCGTATAGATAGACATAACATTGTTGAAGACTCGCTCTTGACACGTCCGCCGACTCAGCGACGCGAGGTGTTGAGCCGGCATTATTTTTTGATTTTCATTAGTTAGGAATATTTACTAAACATCAATGAAACTATAGATGATTAAAGTCAACAAAATTGAAGGTTACTTTATAATGTTATTATCAATAAGGTAGTTATAAGTTAGTTATAGGTAGTTATAGCCTTTATTTTTTTATCCAGGTCTGTCTAGCCAATCCCGTATGCTTTCATTAGATTTCAATATGGCTATTTCAGAAAAATGTAGATACGTGGTATATATGTTTATACCGTTAATGATTCCGGTATATTTTAATTTTTTGAAAAATATTTAAAGAAAAGAAAAACAAAAATAATGCCCTCAGTGTTTTCATCACTGCGTTTATGACGTTATGATGTGCATATAATTCCCATGAGCGAGCGGAACTTTTACTATTTTTATCCATGTCTAGAAATTAATGCTAATATTCGTGATATTACTTGTACATATATACTTAATGTTCGTTTTCATGTGCGCCAAAAACCGATACAACTCGGTTTACTTATCGCAAATTCGGTCAAAAGTTTTCACATTCATTTGCAAATGGCCATGTTATAGTGCTCTACATTTTTGAATTTGCGTATTTGTGCAAATGTGAACAGCTTTATAGTTCAATGATGATGAATGAACTCAATGAGAACGGTTCATAACTTTTGAAAACCTGTAGCCAGGATGTCCAATGACCTAAGTAGGTTTATGTGGTCTCTTTTCATCAAAATAATATAATACCGATATAATCTCGTTTATAGAGTTACCTACGTAATTGTGCCTTAAACATTTTTTTGTATTTATTTTCTTTTAAGATAGCAAAGGGGCATGCATTCCACTTGATCTATGAAATCTGTAACCACCACCTTTTACCTACCTACCTACCACCATCTTTTAAAAACCATCAAAGTTCAGGAAAGTTTTATTTCCTCATACACAGTTGAACAAACTTAAACCCTTATTAATTTTTCGCTTATCCATTGTAGGTATAACACCAACTGAAATTGTCATATTTTGCTTAAAAAGTTTAAATTTCCTGCAAAAAAAGTAAAAGTATGATTAAAATAATATTGTGTTAAGAAATGGTACTAACTCCCCAGATTCAGATAGAACAAGGGCTGAACACAGATACGTTGCCACACCTGAGGATTAAGATGGACATCTCATACTCATATATGTAAGTCAGCGTTATGACTTTGCGTTAATTCGTATTGGTATTTTAAAATTACTGCACTTCCCTATTGCCTACTTCGCGGCTTATGACTTCGATTACACTTTTACAAGCTTTTTTTTCTAATCAATAATGACATAGTTTGCACATATATTTCACCATTTAGTTACAACAAGAATGCATTTAGGTATACTCAGAGTATAAAAAGAGAAGAACCTACTTACTTATCTCGTAAAATGCTTTAAAAGGTCTTATTTTAAGTGTAATTTAAATCAACCTAATTCCTAAGTTCATTAAAATGGAACGCATTTACGAGAATAAAAAAATACGTTTTTTACCCTTAATAAATAAAATTGCTCTTTTTCTCAACAAGATGAATTATGTTGTCATTACAAAAGAAAATTTGTATAACTAGGTTTGTAGGTAAATCATTTTACGTTGGAGTAACAGCTTTTGTGAACTAGGTACTTTAACGGAGCTCATCTTTAATGAAATTACTTGCTCGGCAATTAAACAAACAAAACAGTCGCGAATGAAAAGAAAACAGCCTTGGATCAAATGAAATTATCCCCAATTAAAACGTACTAACCTAAAACAGTTGGCGCTAAATTTTCCCGCCCTGTCAAAACTCAATTTGTCAAGTCAAACATCGTAATGGTTGCTAGGGGTGCTTTGCCACAGAACACATATCTGCCAGAAATGTTTTTTGTTTTTTTGTACCTACTTATCGGTTATTTGTATCCGGTTGCGGTTTTGTATGTTATTTTTTGGCAAATAAAATTTAAAATCAATAAATATGGGCACATCTACGACACTTAATACATGGTCAAGTCATTTCTAAAATTAGCTTGGTCAAAGTAAGAAATAATGATGGTATCTTACAACCATAAGACATATAACTACTTTACTGTTTCGTACATCTAGCGTAGTAATAAACAATCTTCACACTGACGCTTCTATACTTACTTATATTATAAATACCTCACTTAGGTATCACGTCTGTTTGAAGGTATATTCTATGACTACCATCCACTCTTGTTCACCAGCGTTATCTATTCGGCAACACGTAAGGTTGCAAATCGTATCTGAACCGTTTCGCTGGCTTGAATGGAGATGGGCTGTTAGGGCAGCGGCAGATTAAATTGTGTAAATAGGGATTAGTTAGATAAGCCCGCCATTGTTCACGTGACGAGTTGGCGCCACGAGACGATGCGTGTGGCAGATTTGGGTCACACCCATTCAGGAAGTGTCTACAGATTAATGATTTAAGCTGCGGACTTATTTGAATGAGTACCGTGTTGATAGAGCTGAAAAATCAAACGGTGCATTTTAAACAATTAGAAAGGTGTTAAGATTAATAAATACTTAACTTTAATTACTTGTAACGTTTTCACAAACTATAGGTAGTAGGTACATCAAACTAACTTAAATTATAGGTATTTAGATTTAACTAGAGATTTATTTTAGAACCTTATTGTTGTTTTTTAATAATATCAGAACATACTTTATCTAAATAGCGATTTATTATTTAAATACGTACCCTCTAAGTCAATTATGTTCTGTTATACCTACCTACCTACAGTTAGGCATAATTAATTTACATTCAGAGTGGTAAGAGTTTAAATCATAGCGCACCGATCTGTCCAAGACTATTATTAAGCAACTCTCAGGCGTGGAAATTCAACGTTATTTCTTTTCAACCTACTAATTTCTAATGATTATCAATTTAAAAAATCAAACGCTGAATTTATTTGAATAGCTCACTTATTAATAAATAAGAAAAATTGCAACAATCTAATTGGTACATATTATAATATCGAAAAATCAAATGCTGAATTTATTTGATTAGCGTATGTGTTAATCATATAAATAAGGAATATTGAAACTGACTGCTCTTTCCCCCGCAGGTCCAACTCATCGGGCAGCAGCATAAACTCGCCGCTGGGCCCCGCGGCGTCGTGCGGCATGGCGGCCAACCCCTACGCCGTGCCGTTGTACGGCGGCGCGCCCGTGCAGGGCTACGGCTGCGCGCCCGCCGACCTGCCGCACTACGGCGACATGCGCGGCGCCAGCTGGTACCCCGCCTCGAACGACCCCAGGTTTGCCAGTGAGTCGGCGGATTTTGTTCATCTTTTTCTAATTTGATGGTGGTAGAACCGGAGTTGAAAAACCTCTGGTTGCAACACTGTCACACATATTTCTGCCCAATAACAACAGTGTTAAGTACTGCTATGTTCTAGTTTAAGGGGTGTAGTAAGGGTTAAAGGTCCACTTATATAGGTACTTATATTGCGAGGCATATCAGCTTAATCCTTAGGGTTAGCGGCGAATCATAGCATAGGTATCCAATCTGAGTTGATTGCAAATGCCCATGGGCGGCAGTAGCCACTTACCATCAGGTAGCCTGCAAGCTCGTCTGCTATTTCTATATCATATATAAAACAAAAATTGTTAGCGTGGCTGTGGCACCAAAGTCTGTCTTATAATAGCAGATAACGGTGTGAAAAGGCTCTTTTGGTGTAAAATATATGATTAGGCATATTTTAGACGCTTAAACACCTTCCTCGCAACCTCAGGTTTGCGTGTCGGCAGAATTTTTTGTCTTTGCAATTAAGTTTAATATGGTAAAGTTCTTCGCACATCAGTAGGGACTCTACAATACCATTTTTTTCGTATAAAGTTAATGTTCTCTGGATTTAAGGGCGTAAATATCCTAATATAACAAGCTAAAGCTTTCGCCTTCTGATAGGTACAATATTACCGGTATTTATGTATTTTACTTGTCTTATAGCAAAAGGAATTGGAATGTGAACTTGGATATATGATGTAAATTATTTATTAATACCATAGATTAGTAAAGATTACTCGCTTCTAACAAGAAAATGTAACCTTTTGACAATTGTCACTGTCAATTGTTTTCGTGTTTGAAAAATATTAAAAATGTAGTTTTTAGATCATTTACGAATGAAACGATATTTCTTCGCACTTTTTTTGCGATTTCGTGTCTTAACTGCGCATGTCGGCATTATTCCGCGTAAATTATACCACGACAGCCATTAAACGGCTGACAGAATTGTCAGCCGTTTCAGTCATTTAAAGGCTTCCTTCAATTGGAAGGCGGTCAGATATCTATACTTATCTATGATTAACAAATACAACTAATTTAATTTGAAGTATAACTGAATTATGCTTATGAAGTAGCTTAACAACCTACATAGATATATAAATAATGGATCACTTAAATGAAGTCAAATTATAAATTCATATTTTAATTCTTAGTAGCAAATTAAATCAGCGAGAACACTGTAATTTGGACTAAAATTGACGTAACAGTTGTTGTTGGCTGTTTTTATAACGTCGGACAAATCTGAATTTATAATAGTCTATAAATTATGGATATAATTTTAACTTAACTTCATTCGTGCAAATTCTCTACATCCACCTAAGGTTGACTGGTAGAGAATGCCATCAGGCATTAACTTTGTCCTTTTGTTCATTTCTCCTTAAATGTGATGCAATAAATAAATAAAACAATTCAGAAACTGTAGGTAGGTACCTAATAAGTAAAAATATAACTATTAAATTGTTTTCATAACGCCAATATAATCTAGCACCACTTCCGAAGATGTGTTATGAAATAGAAGCGGCGAAAGACCCTCTTTAACACATATAGGTATTCTAATAACAATTCATATATAATGATAACTTACGGAATTTACGAGTAATAGTACTATTACATACATCTACATGGTCAATGGTCATGTAGAGCTGGGGCTACGGAAGTATCGGTCAAATAATCACTGTTTTGATATTATAATACGTTTTTTCACATTGCGTTTTTATAACTTCTGTAAACTTTCATTCTGAAATAACACATTCTTTATACCAGTATTATAGTTGATATGTAAAATAAGTAACTTGAGGTTAAAAACAAACAAAAAATCGATCTCAAATTGCCGCGGTAGTTAATCCCATTGTCAACACCATTAGCTGCCATGAAAACACAAAGTAAAACTTGCGTGCCCGGTCTCCGTTCCAGAATCTTTGTAACCTTAGACTAGGGACACCCAGATATGTGCATTTAGTCCATTACCTACTGCAACTTATATTTTCATTTAGGTAGTTACAAAATTGTGTGTGTAGGTAGAACAAAGGGTAGGGTTATAGGTACTAGGTTGTTCTGGGTAGTAGATAGGTATTAAATAGATACTTGGGAGTAGGTAAAAATACCAAGTTTGAATTCTAAAGAAAAAGTTTTCAGTAGATTCTCATTTCCTAAATTTACAATTTCTCCCCAAATAACAAATTATAGAGATTTATAAAAATATAAAAAATAAAAAATGGATTGTGGATTTTAGAAATTAAGCACATTGACATGGTATCAAAACAAAAATTTAATTAATTATTATCTATTTACATAAATTTTAGTAATAGAATTAGGAATGTCTTGACCGCCAGTCAATAGTTTTTTCAGTTAACACCGGCGCTCTATACTAGAGGGTAGACAATTCCGCTGTACCTCGTCTTACTACGAGAATACAATATTGTTATCGACCTCCCTGAAGTGGAAGTAAGGGCATAAAAACTCGAATGCGTGACAACGCGTCTGCTCAATTACTTATTGCTGTAACCCGACACGGCACGGCCCGGCACGGCGGCACGGGAGTCGGAAGCGATATCGGTTGGCACAGGTGCACGCTGGAAGCTTCCCTCTTGTTTAATGTGGTGTGATTTACTTATTATTGACTACCTTAACTGTTTTAATTTTGAATTTAGTATATTTCGATTAGTATTTATTACTTAAAAATTACAATATGTAAAAACCCTTTAAAAATGTGTATAGGTACGATGTTGTTATTCGTAAAGTTTTTGGAGTTTACTCCTTAAGAAACGATTTGAGTTATAAGGCCCGGTACGGAAATTTTATGAGGAGTAAAATCAAGTGTAACACGAAAAGTTGAGGCGTAACGGTAACCAAAATATGAATCAAGAGTGCTTTTATTAATTTAAAATACAGTAAGTTCAAATCCCATATGAAAGTAATTATTACAATAAAAATAATTAGCAATATATAAAACATTAAAACGTCATTAACTGATTTGTTTACATTTTTGCATAAATTAAGTTATAGGTTTGATCATTTATAAACACTGTGAAAAATATGAACATTGGCGCCATAATATGATTAACAATCTTTTATGAACGTTTTTAAAGAAGAGTAACATATAAAATCAGTAAGCAATTGAATAAGATATAATATTAGCAAAATAAGTTTTTAACATAAAGAGGCTTTTGTAAGTTACTGATATATTAATTTAACTTATAAAAATGGATGCATTATTGATCAGCACCATCTATCAACGATAAACGGTAAAAATCAAAACAGTATTATTTAATATTTATTACAGAATTATTGCTAATGAATTATGTTCAAAATAAGTTATATAAAATTAGCAATACGTTTTAAATGAATTCTAGAATTATAAAACATTCAGAAACAATCCAAATTACATATAATAACATGTTTATTGAGTCTCATATAAATTTCATCCGTAAATTGCAACAAGGATATTTTATAGATGGCAAAGAAATTATAATTATTAAGTTTTAAGTTATAAAACGTTTAACATTGTTTTAAATATAAATAATTATATTATATTAAAATTTACTTTAATATAAACAATTATATTAAGTTACCATTATAATATTTGGAACCAAAATACATAGATTGATAAACTTGCAAACTTACAATTTATAAAACTTGCCACTAGATGGCGCTATTTTATATTATTTTGTAACATACTTTATGTAATACGCATTATTGAAGTAATATAAATAATCCGAATAATTACAGATATATGTTTGTTTCTCTTATCATTTTAGCAGATGCGTTCATTTACCTACCCTTTTTTCTATTCGATATATATCATAATTATCATTCGTAAGGAGTAAACTCCAATCGTGCGTCGTAGCTGACACACACACACTTTTTTTTTAACGTTCATAGGAATATATTATTGCGTATATAATTTTAACTTACTTAAATTCATTCGTCCAGAAGGATCACTAAGAATAAAGCAAAGAGAAATAATATTTAAATACTGAAAATGAAGATAAAATGTATTCCATGATACACATCTTCTTTTTGCGACTGGTTTATTGACGGTCAGTGCAAATCAATTATTGCCAGTCGCAAACTAATTTCAAAAGTGCACTCGATTCAAGATGGCGCTGACCCGTCAACTAGTGGCACTCGAACCGGTAGACAAAAGACAATAACCGAAACGTAATCTGTATTCTATACGAACCCAGTAGTCTGAGAGAAAGTGCAAACATACTGATTGGGCAAACAAAAATAAATTGTCTTACTCGTCCTCTTAAGAGCATAGACAAAGAATTGAAAACAAAGATGGCGGTCGAAAATTAGGCGGGAAACGAAGCGTACCTAGCTGACGCGTGACGTAAATCCGGTAATAATTGCTCCTAAGCTTAGCAGGTGCATTCAGTATTGTACTATTATAACAACAATAGAAGCAACTTAGTTAAATCTTTTTATTCAGGATCTTTAATCTGAGTACAGATGGTGCAATCAATTAGGCATCAGGGAGGTATAGATAAAATTAGAAATTAGAGAAATAGAAGAATTTACTTTTCCATAAATAATGTAGAGCCAATTAAATAAGTACAGTTAACATATTTATCTATATAGTTTTCATATGCACTGAAAACTCATAGCAATGAAAACAAATCAATATTGATCAGCTGACTGTGCTGTGGTGTTTGTATAGCGCGGCACATTTAATGAGCGTCTTGGCCGCTCGAGTGTGTTAGTACAATTAATTGCTTGCTCCGAGATATTATAAACTGTTTTCTGAATCCTCTTCACGTGTTCAGCTTCGTTATAATGGTGATGAATGATATTTGACATCGTGAAGTTGTACAATAGTTTGCTTAGTTTATAGGGGACATATACCTACTAAGTAAAGTGAAAGATCAATGAAATAATTATATAAATGTGGCATTTAAATAAAATAAAGTATTTATGGGGTATACATACTTGTATTTAAAAGCCCTCACACATATAAAAAATCAATGATTTATAAAGTAGAGTTTTTTTACTCGTAAGTAGTATTTTGAGAACTATAGAATAGTAAAGCCGCAAAATGTTAGCAAAAGATTCAATTAAATTTAATTAACAATGTAAGACATTGACATAATTGGCTTAACAATAAGGACAGAAAACCCAGATTACAACGGTAAACCTTGTGAGCGGCCTGAGAGTACAAAAAAAAACATGCTCCTAATGCCGTCCACCGTATTATAACGCCACGACAAAAATGTATTTTTTTCTTCAAACGGACATAAATCGCTACCCTGAGGTATGCCCGGCTTCCATACCTGTACGTCAACTCCCTAGTTGTGTAGGCAGAGACAAAATAAGCAATTCCGACCGATCGGTCCCGTGTTTGTCCACCACTAGAGTCTTGGCTGAGTAAACATAAGGCCTCACGTCCGCAAATAGCATGCGGTCGATGCAGTCGAAGGCTCAACCGAGTAAAATTATTCTTGCTCCGTGGTAATGCGATGCAAGAGAAATAAAGATAAATACAACGCTCTCCACTCGAGTAGATACTTCGTGAAGTGATTCTTGTATCGAATGTCAACGACACCTTCGAATTTGAATTAGAAATAAAAAAGCTTGGCAAGCTTCGCTTGCGCTGAACTAGAATTAAAAGTAGCTACTCGTTCTGTTTATACCCTAGCTTCAATATTTATGCAACGTTTTAAAACGCACACATCAGTAATAATTTAACGTGTCAAAGCTTTGAAAGTTAAAACTAGTTTTATATTAATTATATATAATTTAATTCGAGGATGAACGGTCAAAGTGTCATGTATTTTTATTGCAAAATGCAACAGTTTTTCATTAAATTACACGCCTGTTAAAAGCTCGATACCTGCAACGTCGAGTGTTGCCATACATCAAACGGCGTCAGAGACACTCGCACACGGTCAGCTTGCTGAAATTAAAACTGCCGCGGGGAAAAAATAAGTGTGTGACACACTTAGTTTCCATGTAGGCGCGCCTAATGCGCGGCGAGTGGACGCGTCAGCGGCAGACGGCCGCAGTTTATCTTTCTTTAGTGTAGCAACATTGAAGGAAATAGCCCGCCGTGAAAATGTTTGCCGTTCCATTTCCCGACCGCGTTAAGTTCGTGCATGGAAATTTTTTGTCTTTCAAAATTGGTTTACTTTTTATGCCTTATTTTCCAATTTGATGTCTATCGGTGGTGGAATATTGCTTATAGTAGGTACTGTTAGGTATATTTTTTAATTTTCAAGTTACAATAATTTTGTTCCATTTATTTGTTTATCTTTTTCGTTAAGCAAGTAACAATAGTAGGTACTCGTATGTATTATGAATGCAATCAAATAGGTACATTTGATATCGGTAAAGTTATGTTTAAAAAGTAAAGTAAAATAAAGTAACATTTAAAAATATTAACTTTTACATTGCTTCTAAATGTGCAGTGATAACAAGACAAATTTGGGCTCGTTTTCCGATCAAGCGCGCCAGATATGATACGCACAATGTGTTCTGCGAGGGGAGTGATCGTAACACAATACTGCTATTATTGCCAGTGTTTATTCACGCACAATTTGCGCGCGGACGTTTATTTAGCGCTGGCAACACTCGCAGATACTCTTTCGTGGGGGGAACAGGCGTAGCGTCGATTTTAATACGATTAGAATCGATTGTTGCTGTTGTTATGGTGATTTTGGCGAAGCTCCAGAATACAGATTCTGTTTTTTTTTCAATTTTTATAATAATATGAACAAATATTTTTTTTTTATGGAAGCAACTTAAGTGTAATTTTTTCATGTTTATTTAAGACATTTACGTTTGCAAGGACATCGTTTAATATAAAACCCACTTTAAAATAATTACAACACTGAACTTGATTTGATGATTTCTTTGAAAATCATCATTACATGTAAAAATCCCGTAAAAAACTTTCTATTATACCTTCAACATTTCATTTCTTATAAAACTGCGATTTGATCCACAGTTCTCACCTTATATTTGATTTATGATAAAATTTCCATGTTTGTGTACATAATTTTTGCTACCGAGAGACCGGTACAACGACAAGTCTTTTAGGGTTGCCACACTTTGCTGTGAGCAACAATAAGATGCCATATACCAAACGATTGCGTTGGCATAAAAGCTCTACATTCTTAAAATAATACATTTGGTTTAAAACTGAAAAATACTTATGATACATCTAACCTCTTTTTATATGTTAACAGATATATTATCGCAATTTTAATGTTGTACTTTTGTCATTTATGATTTTTACTGGGTTTTTCATTTTTCACTGTTACACAAATTCATTATGCTTAATTATTTTAAACAGAAAACATTTTTTCCTTAACATTGCCTTATACGACGTAAACATTTAATAGTATCTTTTCCTCAAATAATGGAGAAGTCCAAACTCCTGGATTATGTCATATTGTGTTGAATAAATTTTGCCTCATTGTGGCTCAACTGTGTCAATCTCTATCCGCACAAGTAGCATCACTTCCACAGCACAAAAACTTAATATTTTCCATTCCATTCCTTACTTGTCTCAGTGGTCGGTGGTAGCCCTGTCGTTACTATGTGATGCTTTGACTAATATTGACCCACGACTAATGTGTTCGCGAGCGCGGGACCCCGTCATCTGTCCGGAATTCAATTTCAAGTCGAGAGCATGACATTATTAAAATTCTTTGTAAAATACATACATATTATATATCTTTTCATATTGGTGGTAGAGACATTCATAGTTCTCACAATAGACACAAGTTATATTTTATCCTATAACCGCAGTAGTACGCCCTGCTGTGTTCTGTGGTTCTATTATTTTGACTCCCCTAACATCTTCGAAACATTAGGTTGATCATTAGTTTTTTTTTTTTTTTTTTATAATATAAGAGTAACAGACGAGCATGCAGTCCACCTGATGGTAAGTGGCTACTGCCGCTCATGGACATCTGTAATCAATCCCAGATAGGATTAGATATTCCTACCTGAGGTCGGCCACAGATGCGCCGCTACCCCTGAGAACTAAGCTGGAACGCCTCGGAAAAGTCTGTCTCCCTTATCACATCCTCCAGACCGGAACACAGTAGCGTCTAACACTGCTGTTATTAGGTAGAAATAGGTGTGGCGGTGGTGCCGCCGGAGTCGAACCACAAAGGGTCCTACCACCTTCAAAGTTGTTTGATATCTACATATTTAACTTGCTACTTCTTATTGAATAGGTATGTAATTTTGGCCACAGGTAATAGAGTCCAAAATGTAACCGTTGGTAGAGCCTTTTTTGAGAACATTAAAAATATGTATGTTAAACACAAAACTATGTAAAAATCCAATGATCGGAAATAAATTATGATATTAATAGTAAATTATGTACATTTATATACCAAAATGAATTTTAAATTTGAACAGTAATAACTACTGAGTACTCATTTCTGGGTTTGGAAATTATAAAATATCCTTGATAACTAACAGTTTCAGGATATTTGCCCCTGAGACAATAGGTACAAATATTTGTGGGGCAAACGAGTCAAGCAACCTTGTATAATTACTAGTAAGAAGTAACTATTTATTCAGTTCTTATGTTTCTGATACAGTGCATAACTAAGTAGCACTTAGCGTCATATTGAATGTGATTTTTAAAATGTTTGTTTTGTCTACTTCTTCAATATGCCTTTGATTATCCGTGTCTTATTTGGCAGTCATTTTCATTTCGAATGTGATTATCCTTAGGGATGCAGTTACAATACAGTTGTAACAAACAAAATGAAATACGAGTTTTGACTTTTCCATCTGCTACGGGATTTTTTGGAATGCTTTTCGAAATCAATTTGAAGTTTTCAATTTTACTTTTTCCGTCATTTTTATATTTTGGCATTCCATTTCCATCTATGTTAATACTTTTCTAATACAATTTCAAGTTCTCAAGCATGTCGTCGTTACGGAGTTAAGTTGTTTTAGGTATTTGGTACCTATTTAGATATTTTAAAAATAATTCCATTAACATTCAGGTTTCTACTGCCACTAACTCTTACTGCTTTTCAATTAGCAAGCGACATTTCCTAAAGTTTATTTTAAAGATTCAATTATTCGTTATGATTCTTTACATTCGCACCCCACTACCAAATTTTAACATATCCGCGTCACTAATTGTAGAATCGAGCGGTCACCGGTACCCGTCAGGCGCACGCAGCCCCGGCCAATTTCACGCCAATTGGCCAGTCATCAAACGCACGAGGGATGCCCCCGACTCTAATAATCTTCAAGCCCTTTGGGGTGGCAAGTTTTTAGTGGTTCAAATAAAGTTCAAACGGACAAACCAAGCGAAGCGCGACAAAGTTACGTTGATCGGCTGAAATTAAGCTACTTTTCAATTTGGCAGCTTTTACGATTTAGTGTAATCTTATCAATGGTAACCTACTTATTGCTTGTTCTTAGAATTGTCGTTGATTATGGGAAACAGGTAGGCAGGGAATTAGGTAGGTGTCCTATAAAAGCATTGTTGTATCGGATACATACGTTTTCGTCCCCCGTCTAACTGCTCTGTAGGATGAGGTTCCATTCACATGATCCATATAATTTGGATTCGTAGCAGTACTCCATGAATCAATTTGCATGCTCCTTATTTCCGTGCAAGACGTGAAAACTACCAAAAAGTGCTCTTATTAAAAACTAGCGATGTATTAGCGACGTCTCTGTTGCAAATATTCAAGTGACTCTACAATCAACACCCGTCTACCAAATAGCTAAGTAAAATATTAATTTGAACTTAAATTTAACACAACAGTATTTTTTTACCATACAGTATTTTATAACGTTCTTAATATAAAGGTTGTCATTTAATAGCAGGTCTAATATCAAAAGAAACAATTTTTAACTTCTTTAACAACTATACCTCCTTAAAAAATATGCAGGTCTCTGGACCCAAAAGAAGCCTTAGTTAGTATCAATTTTAGTTCACAATAATATTTTCTTTACATACATTTGACGGGTTTTGGACCCAAGCTAGTATAAACACGTATAATAAGCAAACACCCTGGCTCGGACACGACGCGACCCCATTTCGATTACCGAACTATTTGTTGTCAAAACACGGTCCACCCGACGCCGGTCCATCTGCATCAGTTATAGGCGCCATTGTCAATGTTAAGATATACTACAAGAAGGTACTTGGTAGGTATCGGTAGGTACCGATTTCTGATGATTTGGCATTACATATTCGTAGATTTGCTGTGCCCGTCAAATCAATGCTTACCTGTGAACTGTCGGTATTGTTAGTTAGTAGATACCTACCTGCAGTACTATTGTGTATTTTAATATTTTCAATCAATTACTATTTTCATATTTCAAAGATGATAATTGATTTCAAAAGTATATAATATTGATTTAGTAAAAAAAATCTTGGTAAATTTTGGAAGATTACTTTAACCTAAGCAACATTTAAAGTAATGTAAAGTAAGTAACATTCATGGTTAAATAATTTATCTCACAAGTAAATACGGCCTTGCTTTAACCTGATATAAAGATAAAACTTAATTAAATAATTAATTCCTATCAAGAGCAAACTATAAAAAAAAATCTAAACATCTCATTAATGAAATCTCTACAATTCGATAGGAATCTAAAAGTGTTCACTACCCACTCAATTGTATTCGTACAATGAATGAAATGTTTGTAAACATCAGTTCACGTATCATTAACCGTTCAAATCTATCGACGCCCTCGTAAAGGATTTCGACCCAAATAGCGCAACGTTTCAAATCTTTTTCAAATTAAACTGCCATCTACGAGATCGAACACGATAACAAAATGTCCGGTGGCTCATTGACATTTGAATGGCGGTTCCAACGGGCATAGAGTAGCTCGAAACTTTTTTCGATCGGAGCAACGATATCACACAATACAGCCGAAACACAGCCACGGAGGTCGGACAATGGCAACGTAAGACAGAATGGGGAGTTATATTTTATTGAAAGACCCTTTTCGACATTGGAGTGTTGTGTAAATAGAATGAGCGGTGAATTCGTCGAGGTATAATGTGTGGAATATTGCTGCTGTGCGGGTCTGCTCGAACTGAACGCAACTGCCGACGCTACAATAAAATGATACGATCCTAAGAGCAAATACGGTGTGCACTTTTGTGCTTATGTGTGTTACAAGGCCATAATTGATGCGTCTCTCTTCAAAATCAGGTTTTTCATTTAAATCGGTGAACTCGTTTCGAATGATCAAAACTTGAACTCTCGAGCATATTTATGATTAGCCTTTCATTCCTTTGTTGTCGATTGTTAGTACGTGTTAATAACACGTTGACATGTACTTTAAATATAAGGCCATAGAGTCACCGTTGAGGATCTCTTACCAGATTGCTTAAAGCCCGAGTTCTGATGTAAGATGACTTTGTCCCTAAATAGGTATATTTTGATTGCAACTTGGCATAACATGAAATTATACTCGTATATATCGTATATAGATATTAAAGTAATATAATAGGTATTACTGATAAGTCTACATTACTATTGTCCATACTTAAAACTTTTGGATATAGTGAATCTAAAAGTTCTCGTACCAAAGAAGTAAGAATGTAAGATACTTATGTAATGACTTACTCTACATCTAAACTCGCACCAGCTGTTGACGATCTTCCGACATTAAGTGTTATTGGATAATGTACCTAAGTGGCACTTTTAACTCTTGAATTAGCGCAGGAATTACTAGGTCTAGGTAAGTAGGTACCTACAATTAGACGTAGGAATGAATATCTCTCGCCAGCAACCCTACCAGCATGATGTAAACAACAAACAAACGACAATTTTAATTTCGAGAAGTAGGTACCTAAAATAAAAATCCCAGGCACTGCGGCGCGGGAACGGTCTAGTGTCATTAGGGAAAATGGCGGGCTCGCACTTAAATGTTGCCAGCGCGAGGAGTTTAATTTCACCACGCTAGTATTAATTTTTTTCATTCCCCAATGATAATAGGACGCTGGCGCGGTTTGTTACAATGTAATTAAAATATTAAATGTAGTTGGAATTCGCAAAATTCTGGTTGCATCTCTTTAATACTGCGGTAACTGCATAGTTGCGGAATTACAGACGGCGACAATTACAAAACTGCGGTTAAAAACTACGATTTTTGCGGTAAAATAAAAATTGAGGTAACGTTTAAGTGAAATAGGTAGGTACAGTAATTGTGTGCGACCAAATGATTTTAAAGTAGGGATGTAAATCTACGACCGTATAAATGAATATTGATTCCTATTATTACAATAATTTACCATAAGTATTCAAATGATATAGGTACACACGTTATATCTTGCCTATAAGCCTATGCGGAGACTTACAATTTTATACTATGACTGGATGACAATCATTAATTGCAAAGTACTAGGTACTATGATTTATTATTCTAACATTTGTTCCACTAGAAATTCTTATCTAAGTCTGACGAACTAGAAGAAGCAGTGTAAGGTTTAAAAGTAATAAGTGGATATTACAATTTAGGTATCTAAATACTAGTGACTATATTCCCTAAACAAAAACTATATTTCTGTCGTTTGTTACAACTATCCTCAAGTCAGAAAGTCCGCTAATCGAACCCAGGATCCTCTTAACTGCACTACTAAGCGGCTGTTCAGTTTCCAGGCTGATGACGTCGACGTCAGGCGGCATGGGCCACGTGAACAACATGGGCGGGCTGGCCGCGTGCGCGGGGCCCGACGCCAAGCCCATGCAGTTCCCGCTGGCGCAGCGCCGCAAGAGGCGAGTGCTGTTCACCCAAGCTCAGGTGAGTTCACAACTGAATTTACACACCACCTTTTATTATAGCATTAGAATATGGTTTGTTTACGCCTGTTATTGATCGACCTATCCAAATTTGCCTCCCAAAGATCGAAATGTGACATAGTCTTGTTTGAAGAATAGACGCAATTGGTGTGCAAAGCAATGGATAAATTGATTATTAATAACGGCGTTATTACATAGGATAAAGTATCTTTAGTAACGCTCTTACAAATTTTACATGGGGCTCTGGTGGTCGTTTGGGAACTATTCTTCATTGTAATGTAATGTAAAGGATGTTCGATTGAAAACTGATTCTAAGAGTACAGCACCATCGTCCCTGTAGTGGCAGTAGGTACTGTTGTCTTCTTTGAATATTGTGGTAAACGAGAGTTGAGGGTTTCGAATTAAATCCTCAAGGAAAGTGATGCTAAAACATCCGTTTCCGACCTCAAGTTGTTATGTCCCGTGATATGCATAGATTTAGTACAGCGACACAATTCTGAGTCTATGCGATATAACGAGCGATTTTACATAGATTTATTGTTAAGATTTAAGTTGCAGTGACCGTATCTACTAATAGGTACTAATCAACTATAAAAAAGGCCTGTTAAAAAACGGTAAAAGACGGGTTGTTATCCCTGACAATAAGTGGAACATCCTGAAAAGTATTTGCCTTACAACAATTTAAAACCGTCGAACAATGTTATAATTATATTTTTACTCTTATTTTTTATTTCTTAATTACGTATCTTGCAATACCATTATCTACGTTTGCACTCCATCTGCTACTCCATCTAACTCCAACTACCCATCCATACCACGATCTCAGCTACAAATTTATTCCGATCACGTAACTAAACTTTTGTTCATTTCTACCGAGTGCTCGCAGTTTATTTGCGCACCCCACGCGGGGGTTGTTTGTCGATTACAACTGGGGGATCACCTGGTAAACGTTGCTCATTGTATGATCTGTTCATGTTATTATTATTTTGTCTAAATGATAGTGAAATGATTAGTTCATAATATGCAACAGCGTTGATGGAAAGGAATATAATATTGATATCTTTCAATTAAACGAAACCTCAACATTTCAAATTTTGAATTTACTCTTTATTTATCCAGTTAGTCCGAAATACTGAACATTAATAAAAAGATCTATTTATTGCCTGTATAATGCGCTATACTTGTACATGTACGCCAGCTAATAATACTCAAAAACAAATGGGCATGATGATATTAAATGTAAATTAGATAAATATCCCAAAACATATATGACGTTGGCTATCTGCCTGTAATCCTTTTTTAATATCACTGCTGCTGGGCTTGGGTCTGTCCCACAACTAGGGGAAGTTTGGAGAATAGGTATCTATCATCCTACTCCAATACAGTTTGTTACGTAGAGATTCTAATTATCAGGTTAAAAAGTACGAAGTTAAAACTAATTTTCCAAATCAATTTGTATAAAAGTAAAAAAAAGCTTTTTAATGTTATACGAAAAATCGTGGTAGATAAAACAAGTATCCCTAGATCCGTAGGTAAATATCCATTTTTATATGTAAACTATTCATCCCTATAAATTTACTAAATAGATAAGGTTTTATATCATAAGCTGGCACGTGGGTGGTGTGTGAGCATCGAGCTTGAAGTTCATGATCAAGTCGAGAGCGCTGGAGAGTCTCTGGAGCGCTCTCTACAACGCAATTTTACTTCTCCATGGATCTTAGTAACAAATATTTATATAACATTAATTTCAATTATTAAAAGTTAAAAGTGTTTCATATAAGTGAATCTGATTTCTTGTAGTAAAATTTATATTGTGTTATTATTTTATTATTGTGCCTATCTTTTACTAATCTGCGTTCAATTAGCGTTGGGTATTCTCTAACCTTCCTGTAGTTGTGAGGAGAGACTTATGCCTAGCATTGCATACGAAGAGTTACAGGCCAATTATCGCAGCTTTTTTAGTAGGCAAACAAAACTTCTACAATCCGTTGTATTTTTAATTCACGAGTAGATAGTTATATTTTAAGGACAAAATAAGAAAAATGGAGAATAAAGTGTTCATAAAATTTGTATTCTGCTCTATTTGCGGAACCTTAAACTAATATTTAGTTAAATTTCAAATGTTTCATCTATGTCTCTATGTGTTTTGGAATCAGCGTAGTAGAACGTAATAGAACGTTTACGCAATAGAAACAAACTTCAAGGGTTGATACAGGTTATTTTAAAACTGAAGATACCTCTCTGCATAACACTCATAACCTTGCACAGGGATACAGCCAGATGGAGCTAAGTATAACATGAACCCGCGTGTCGCGGTAGTAAAACCTAGGGCATTATCGGGTCGTAACTGTGTGTTTTATGACAGAGGGGAGGTTGGGGCTGTCTGGTCCTCAAACGTTTTATTGGGGCTACTTGCTATGTTACTTTGTGGCAGCCTATATAATATGTAAGTAGTCGCTTGTTCGACGGGTTGCATATTTTCTATGTATAATCAACTGGCTCTATCCTATGGCATTGACGGCGCAAAAGTGATTTAATAAAAAAAATAAGGAACGTCGAAAAAATTCGATTTTGTTTCTCACTTATTATTAATCCTCCTATATGTAACTAATGTAAATACTGAAACTTCCATACCCTGTGTTCCTCATACCTCCTGAAGAATGAGGCCAAATTGTCTTTTTATTTGTGTTTTTTTATACTTTGCGACATTTGCAATACGTAGAAATAATTATAATCTAAAATGAAAATAAATACGGTAAAATACAATATCTTACCAAATATTTACCTACGTATAAATGTCAAAATGGTAGATCCTTTCAGATTTGTCTGCGGGGACACCACTCTACTATGTAGTTTTTCTTTATAACAATGTTACAACTGCTGTAATAAGAGGGAAATAAGTGTGACAGTGGTGCCTACAGAGGCGACCTACAATTCTAATTTAACAGCAAGCAGTATACCTTTGTTATTTAAATTTCATAAGAGAAATGTTGACTGCTTAGTATGTCGCAAAAAAGTATTCTAAATTACAAACTAGGTATCCTCGTCACAGTTATTTTAGATACGTTATCTTCATTCAATGCAACACGGAAGTCTAAGTCAGAAGTGCTTGGTTATTGCTGCAATCCAAAATGCCAGCCAAGGGTGAGTCGAACAATCCCATACTGGATTCCGTACCATCACATAAATTCTATCCCAACCTACCATTTACCTATTTTCTGTATTTGTAACAGAATGTGTTTAATTAAATTTCATTTCGGGATCATTATTGCAATGTAAATTCACACTTTGACAATTATTAGTATTTGTTGTTTTATTTAAAAAAAATATAACTACTAATACTAGGTAATGATACAGAAAAGTAGTAATTTTTACGTATTACGTATTACGGTTATTCTATAGAGCTAAAACAAAAAAATGTAGAGTCTAAACTTTGGTTTTTTTATTACTATTTTGTAGGAACTTGGCCAAAATAACATATTGTTGTAAAGCAACATTTTATTACGGTTCAAATATTGATAGCACAGTCCCAAATAGGTAGGGCAGACAACCAGATACACAAACGAACGATGAAGGGTTAGTAGCGTTTCTTTTATTACGGAACCCAAAAAAAGCAAATCGCGTTTGTGTGTCAGTGTGGGCACACAGCGGCAGCGACTTCTCGGAATAGAATTAATTACACGGGGCGAATAACATAGGCTGTATATCTTTCACCCTCCGGTGGGCGGGGCCTTGGGCGGAAGTGGGCGGGGTCGGGAGGGGGCTCGAAATTAAATAGCCAAGTTAACGCAATCCGGCGTCAGGTAACGGAATGTTTAATTATGTATTTAACTATGAATATGTTGGATGTGACTGTTTCTGGTGTAACGTGGAATTTGTAATTATGCCGTAATTTGTATGGAGGGTAATAATTTCGGAATTTCAGGTGCCAGATACCGTTTGAACTCAAGGGTCTTATACCTATGTGTATTATTAGATCAGAATGGTTAAGTTATATTATAGCTAATATACATCTTGATTGAAACTGATGAGGTATTGTTTTATAATATAGATCGTTCATTAACACATGTCATACTTATTAAGTTATTAGTAAAAAAAACGAAAATTATTAAATAAATAAAAAAATCAGAATAGGCATAACTTTATTATTTCTATAAACTGCAATGTATTATTTTTTAAGTACCTTATCGTTTCCTATATAGCTTCTTAACCTTAATACTTATTTTTTTTACCACTGGGAGGTGCATTTATATGTCTTACCTATGAATTTTAAAACCTCAGGTGTGTTAGCACAACAGGCTGCTAGGTATTTTGCAAATATATTGCAGGAATGAAACTTATAGATATACTAGTGGTGCCCGCGGCTTCGCCCGCATTTTAAAAAAATAATATGACATACATAAAACGGAAAATTTGTACCTGCATTGGAAGGAATTGGTGCCATCTGTCGAAAATTGGTCTTACCAACTCCCAAACCTTCGTGGGCTCTTGGACAACAACTTTGCTAAAGATCATCACTTGATCAAATGCATAGTTTCCGATTCTATAACTACTTACGAATTAAAAATTAATTAAAAAACCTTTTCCCACGGACTAAATTGTGAATCTAAACCATTCTCAAGTCCCCTTGAACACACACAACAAATTTCATCAAAATCAGTCCAGTCGTTTAGGAGGAGTTCAGTGACATACACACGCTAATAAGAAATATATACGAGTATATATATAAAGATAAGCACAATTGAAAACTTAGTTGGTAAATTAACAATGTAAAATAGAAATTCTGATTAAATATTATTAATTACGGATTAAACTACATCAAGCATTAGCTACAGCAACATACTGGAGTTAATGCTTTATTAATTATATGTAAAAATATTGTCATTTAAAAAAAAAGTGAAAAAGAGAATACTTATTTATTATTATTTTTAAAATTAAAAAAGACAAACCTACTGAGTTTCTTACCGGATCTTCTCAGTAGAGGTCGCGTTCCGATCCTGTAGTAGTTTAAGAAAATATAGTAACTGAAAATTTGTAAGTGCTGCCGTTGGCCTATACAAAATAAATATATTTCATTTCATTTCATCAAAATTTCTTTTATTCTCCTCTGTTTATGAGTGGAACAATAATAAATTATTTATTGACGTCGAGACCCGTTGGTCAAGGACGTTTCTCAAGTTACAATTTATTTAGGTACGTATGTAATAGGTACACTAGAGTTACGAATGATTATAATTCCGTATGGTTTGATGCAGGTCTACGAGCTGGAGCGACGGTTTAAGCAGCAGAAGTACCTGTCCGCGCCCGAACGGGAGCACCTCGCCTCGCTCATACATCTAACACCCACACAGGTATGTTCTTAGTTATATTAACATCTATATGCCACTGGGCGTCTATTTTAATCGTAAATCGTGACCGTAAGTATGCGCCCTGTTTTTAACAAGTTTTTCAAAGTGGTAGAGTTACATCACCGACGCACATTTAGGCTTCAGGTATCCTCGCATAAGCTTATATATTCTGATTTAATGATTGATGGTGTGTCGTGATTTGAAGAATTAGATAAGGTAGATAGACAATTGCTATTCCTTTCTTGTTGAAATATCTATCTCTTAACAACTAGACTTCCTATTTGTTTAAAAGTAGTTATTGGAGTGTTTTTCCTACAAAATTTTTTTTTTTTTTTTTTTTTTTTTTTATAATATAAGAGTAGCAGACGAGCATGCAGTCCACCTGATGGTAAGTGGCTACTGCCGCCCATGGACATCTGTAATCAACCCCAGATAGGATTAGATATTCCTACGTGAGGTCGGCCACAGATGCGCCGCTACCCCTGAGGACTAAGCTGGAACGCCTCGGAAAAGTCTGTCTCCCTTACCACACCCTTCAAACCGGAACACAGCAGCGCTTAACACTGCTGTTATTAGGTAGAAATAGGTGTGGCGGTGGTGCCGCCGGAGTCGAACCACAAAGGGTTCTACCACCTCTAAATTATCTGAGTTTACAATATTTTATTGAACGAGTACTTTATCTTTTCAGTTCTGTAAATCATTGTGATAACCTATTAGTCAAGCGACACCACGCGTTGCGTGTTGATGCATATTAACGCTATCACATTAGGGTGGGCCTCCAGCCCGCGGCGACTGTTACCGACAGACAGCATAAATCAAGTTATAATCGCTTACATAACGCCTCCGGTTATGACCGGCGACCCCTGCATCCCCGTATCCAATTACCGAACACAAAACGCCTACGACACGACAAAACATCCGAACAACGTATAAAATACGAGGGCGCCAACCGCCTCGGGCGGCCATGTCCTACAACTTTGTTATTTTTACCGCTGGCAACACGTAAGATGCGTTCAGGTTAGCTCGTTAGAGTTGGCATCTTGTTTCACGCTTCGGCGAAAACTCCAGTGGATCGAGGGTCGCTTTGATTCTGGAGAGCCGAGAATATTTTCCCTTGTCTGATTTTTTCGAGTGCTGTCTTCAAATTAGTGAACATGGTACTTTGAACTGTGTACATGCGAACTGACTCTTGAATCGATCAAAGGTCAAAAGATTTGAGATATTTATAGGTATGTTGTTGCTATAAGTACAGCAACATGAGGATATTTATAGAAAACATCCTTTCGTGTAAGTAGGTTTGAAGGTAGTAGAGAACCCTTTGTGGTTCAACTTCGGCGGCACCATCATCACACCTGTTTCTGCTTAATAACAGCAGTGCTAAGTGCGGTTGTGTTCTGGTTTGAAGGGAGATCAGGAGAATGATCGGGGAGACATATTTTCCCAGGCGTCCCAGATTAGTCATCAGGGGTAGCGGTGCATCTGTGGCCGACCTGAAGTAGGAATATCTAATTTTATCTAGGGTTGATCACAGATGTCCATGGGCGGCAGAAGCCACTTACCATCAGGTAGACTGCATGCTTGTCTCCTACTATATTATAAAATAAAAGCTAAAAAGATAAATCCCTAACATTGAAAAAATATTGTCATACATCAAAATAATAGTCCATGTCGATATCATCCATTAAATACGATCGAACCCAGGCTCATAACGCACCTACAGGACGTCCTAATTGAGGTCTAGATTACTATGTGTGCGTGAATATACGCAGTTCGCAAGTCCCATTATTAATATCTGTCAGCGGCACGCGACCCGATTTTCCCACACGGAGCGCGGCGCGGGTAAAATTCAAATCCTTCATAACAAAGACTCAATAATCTCGGCCGTGTCAATATAAATTTCATAAACTCACTGTGTAACCCCAACAATGGGTCGCAAACATCCATGAATAATCTCCATTTTGAGGGTGTCAACACCATTTACGGCGGAGTCGCGCCAAAACAAACGTCAGGCTGACGTTTGGCGGAGACAATGCGAGCGACGACTGGGGCGCGTTAATTCGACGATTATAATGTGGCTCATTGTGGTGGTAATAATTGGTTCGCACGAGCCCATCACAGAGCGTTCGGTCATTGTTCGCTGCAGGTTGATTGGTAATCGATTAGGTAATTAACTGGTTATATCGTCTTATTAGTATGAATGGAGCACGTAATTACGGCTGTTTATTTAAGCGTAATTTCGCTAACTCATTATTTAGCAATACCTACAGGTAGGATTAGGAATCGTTTATTAAATGTGTAGAAGTACTGTTAGTTAGCATTAAGTAGAGTCAATAGTGGCTAAAATTTTATGCGCATTGCCGTGTTTCGAAGGATATGTTAAGCCGTTGTGGAACATAGACTCTCGTCCAGTAGGTAAAAGACAAATATGCGTGAATTCGAATATGTGAATAACTTACTTGGGTGTATTTAAGGTAAAGTCACCTAATGCCGAGGGGTTCTGAATTTGGCACCAAATTCCGCGGTATTTACAAAAACAGCTTGTACCAATTATTTACGAAATCGTTTTTACTGAAAGTTTGGTATTTAGTAAATAATTTATCACTCTATTGCTGTATAACCATTATAATAGCATTATGTGTATTGTTTTTAAAATAATCGCATAGTTTTGCACTAGTGGCTAACTCAAACGTATGCTTCATACATTTTGGACCTTTTGCACGTGAAGGTCACGATTTCTCAAATAGTGATTATTTCGATAAATTTACGTATGTGTGGCATTATTTAATTGAAAACATTATATAGATTATATACCGATACGATAACAATTAAATATTGTGCTTATTTTTTAACAGATAAGGGTAAAAATAAGTTTAAAAATACAGCGGCATTAGGTGCCAGAAATGTTGGGCTGTCCTTTAAACCGAGGTATACCACGGAATAGCAATTTCGTAGACTTGTTTTTAATTTCAATTTTTGTAGTTGTTTTTATGAATAAGCAAGTCTCGCTCGCTTATTTGACTAATTTAATACTCAATTAATATAGAAATCATTTTCCGAGGTACTGCATTATACTGCATTACCTAATTATATAATACCAAAGATGACCTATCTATGTACTTTTCTAATATTTACTATGGGACAACTAAGCAGAGAAAATGAAGTTCATTCAGATATCGATGTCATATTGAACAAGTATTGTATATTATTATGTACATATTTCAATAAAGCATCTTTCTGCTTCTAAATAGTGTAAAAGGCTTTTATTATTTAATAATCGGAATTTGGAAACGTGATTTTTAGTTATGAAACGCTATTCCGATGTATATAAGTCGGAATTAGGATATATGAGCACATTAATCCGCGGCATAACCACAAAATACTACACAGGGTGTTTAAAGTTTTAAGCGGATTTTAAGAACGTTTCTATTTTTTGTATCAGTAATTCGCTTAATCTTAATTAATGAATAATTAACACTGTTATACGATTTTAATACTTATTTAAATAAGAACTAGAGCATTTTACGACGTTTGGATTCGATTAAATTACTCAAAATAAAATAATTCTACAAACCGCATGATGATATTCCATATTATTATTATTTCTGGTGTATGATAATAAACCCTAGTATAAAGTACACGAAAGAAAAAGTCCAAAATTGTATTGCAGATACACAAATCGACTAAAGTTTAAAAAAAAAATAACATGAAATACATAAGTTAAATTAACCATTCAAGAAACTATTTTGTAAAAAAAGTTTTATTTCAGCAGTTTCACTTTAACCCTAGCTAAGAACACTTTTATAAAGTTATTCTTTAAATAATAATAAAAACTAAATAAAAATTGAAACTAAAATCAATAAATAATATTTATTTTTAACACACCATGTAGCAGTCGTTCTATCTCTTTCACTCCCTTATTTTGTATACTCGGAATTAGGAACCAAATACATCGGAATAAGGATTTTTACATCGGAATTAGGTTTTTCTGACTTCTTTCATATTTAATTTAAATACATATTTAAATCAATATTTTACCGTAAAATGTCGAGTCTATTTCAAAAGTACAGATAATAAAGCTTCTGATAAAATTACCTAATTAATTATTAAGCCGTAGTAAATGCTTAATATTTGACGCTCTTTCTAGTTTTGGTGAAAATACCGCGGAAATAGGTGACTTTACCTTAGTATCCACAAAAACTAGTCCGGTCGCTGCACTGTGTCGGTTTTTAGACGAGAATCTAAAGGATTCTGCGTCTGTATTGTACATACATACGTATCTGATATTATTTAACAAGTTATCGATATATTATTTAGCAAGGTAGCGATTGTAGGTAAGCAAAAATCGAAATAAAGCATGACAACATAAAAAATCGCCAATAATCCATTCGTTTCATACTCTGTGCTATATTTTATAGTCTTTGTTTATTTATCACTTGTCGCTGGTATCTGGCTAGTGGGCAGTAATCCTCACCCTCCTGTCACTCGCAATCGGCGAGTGCGCGCGTGCCCGATGGGTGACGAGCGTCCGAGTGTCAGGTTGCATTCTTCGTGCGCGTGATCTTTGCTTGCGAGGTTCGAGTATTCCTTTGTTTAAGGCCGGCTCGAAGGTACTATTGAGTGACCTAAGTATCTTCGTTGGAATGTCTATTGGGTGAGGTTCTTAGCCATGTAGTGAAATTGGTAGGCACATACTGATTAAATTTTATGGTAAAATGATTGGTGTAAAAGCCGAGTCTATTGATAGGAAAATATCTGTGGATAGAGGATGTTAATCATACGTTGGCAAAAAAATGTTTATGTTTTCACGTGTTATTTTCATATTGTTTCTTACAGTCATTGTTTTAAACGTTACGAGTATAATCTTTTTTTTATCGCGTTACAATTTTACTAGTATATTATTTAGATTGCCGTAAAAGTAAAGTGCTTGCTGAAAAAGAGGTGCATAGCGTACGCTATTGATTGGAACACTCTGAAACCGATTGCCGTATCAGGTTTTATATGAAACGGATTTCACTTGAAAAGTATATTCACAAAACATAGTATTGTGAGATTTAAAAACCAAAGAACAGGTACCTCGCGAACCCGCGGTTACATTCAAAAAGGGCACTTGGGAGCGCTCAGAAATCTCAACATTTAGCGAATCGAGCCATCAGCGGGGCAATAGCCGACCGAAACGTGGAAGTTAAACGCATTCCTGCTGCATATTCATAGTAGAGCGGAGTTTAAACAGAGGCCGCAATAAAGGCGAAGTTGGAACGGCGCGTCCACAATATTCCGCAGTATTTGACGTTCGGGGCGAGCAAACAGAGGGCTCGCGTTTCGTTATTTAACTTAAGTAAATTTCGATGTTCCCGCCGAGCCGCCACTGTTGATACGAAGACTCCCACAGGCATTCCCGCTTCTATATCTGATTGCGATTTGTTTGTTTTACTTTCCGCTGTTGCTAATGTTGGTTTGCTTATTTGCGCAGATTAAAGTTATTATTTGAGAAGGTAATCCAATAAAATGTAAGTACTTGGTTTCACGACTTGTGCGGTAGACTTGCAGTCAATTCCAGGATTGATTCTCTGTCTAAGTATAGGTACTAATTAAAGATTAATTTAGCCACACAAATATGTTTACCAACATTACTGCATATTGTATTTGCATATGCATGAAGTATATGATAAGGGGATATTCCTTTGTCATCAAACGTTGCTGGTCATTGTGTGGTCGATGCCTTCGATGTGTTACATTTATTTATGTATTTGTAGCGTTCATTAAGTTTAAATTAATTAACTTGATAAGCTTTCATTAGTGACGTAAAAACGTGTAATCGCTCGACAAATACGTTAAACTTCCGGCGGTACATTTGCGTCACAAAAAAACACATCATAGACTAATAATGGGTTAATAACCTTTCAACCCGCAACGGGTGCATCATTTTTTTTAAGTTTTTAGTTTAGTAGCAAAATGAGACTATACTATATGGAAATTGGTGGGAATCCCGTAGATAACACGTCTACGGTGTCGCGTCTCGTGGAACAAAGCCACACGCACGTACCCATTGTGCGGTCACGCTCGCTGTCGGCGGGCGGATGCGGCGCATGCGGGTCCTCGAGCTGCTTAATGGGAGCAATAAGATAATGGCCGTGATTCAAACAATGACTGCTGTCAAACCGCCGATGGACGTCGAGTGCTCGCTCCGCTTAAAAATTGCAATCGCTTCTTGGACTGCCATTTTTAATAAACTTATGACGTAATGTCGAGTAGATAGCAGGTGTCCGCAACTATTCCAGTAGCTGGAACTGGTTTTCGGTTCAATTTACTTGCAAGCGAACAGTTTATCTTGTTTCTTTGTTATTTTCTGGATTGTGATTTTTACATACCGACCTATTGCACGACTAATGATGCGAAGCATCAGAGAGTGCTTTACGATCGAAAAATTTTTTTCGCTTCATTTTGGCGGCTATTTTTATTATTATAGCCTTGCTAGTTCACGGAATCAAGATATTTTGCATACTATTGTCGAGATAATTTAATGGAGATTAATTCCATAATTTTTAAAAATTGATTTACTGCAATAGAATTGGAAAAAAAAACCAAAATAGGTTAAAAAAAATTCCTGTCCGACATGTGTGAAACCTGAAAACACTGTAACTTGTGAAAAAATCCATCATTTGAGTTAATTTTTTTTTTTAAATTCTAATCGACGATTGTAGGTCACTGAATGCGAATGATTAATTAATTCAGTGTCGTTTAATTGCAATTAATAAAAAACGAAAACTACAAGACTGTGTATCTATAGATATTATGTACATTTATTCCACCAGGGGCGCTAGTGCAGTACCTTCTTCCTACTACAGCTGTTTTTTCGGCAATTAATTTTGAACGACTTAAGTTTTTTTTTTTTTTTTATATTTCATAATTAAATGAGCATTATGAGTCGTGCACTTTTGGATTTTCCAAACTTTATATGATTATCTCTCGTTATACAAAGTTCGAGAAAAGATAAACGAAAATTATCTTGTTGACTATGTACTCGTAGCAAGTTTAACCTTATATTTTCAACCTGTAACAACATGGTAATCAAGATCTTTTAATTGGCACAATTTAAATTTACCTCGTACGTTATATCTATTATTCGTATGTACTTAAGTATCTACATCTGAAAACTTGCTATAATGAAAAACGGTTTTGCGTTTTGATACTGAGGTACAACTGAACTCTATACCTAAAGAGAATACGAAAAGACGCAATAGTGAATGAAGCGCTACGGTAGAGTTCATAACGAATTTCCCGGTAATGTTTACCTTTAATAGTTTAAGCACCACATGAGTGGCCACTATACATCAGGTGCGCTGCGTGTAAATGTAAAAAAATGCACTGGGTGTAATCACCCCCAAATGGAACCGAAAGTCTTTCAACAGATACGAATATCCGCATAATCATCCAAAAATCCAATTTCACATTTTAATCCCTTATCCTCGTGGGATTTCAATGCGCTTCCTGTTGGTGATTCGCCGCAATAAAATCATCTGCCTTATTTTCGAATATCGAAAAGAAAAAATTAAAATTGTTTATGGTATCATAGCTCGGCATTCATTCGTTTATCGAACGCACATTCAGTGCGGCCAACATGTCAAAACAAATTTGCGAACGGGATATCATTCGAAATTCGAATTGTGTCTTTACGAAAAAAACCTTATGATTAGCTTCCCGCGCCGCAATTGTGTAATAACCGCGAAAATATTACCGATAAATGGGGAATTCTCGGTTGAGTTCGCGCTTTCTTTGATAACGACGAACTATAAGCGATTCTTCGGGGATTATATTATTGTGAATGGAGTTTTTTCTGTTTCATTGTGGCATAGGATTAGCTATCTAAGAGGATAATGCACCTGACGTATTGTGGGGCAGGTAGCCTTTGTGTGGCGGTAGGAATTTGTAATGCTAAGTGCATTACAGTTGCGATGTTTGCGTAGGACCGCCGCTGATAGATTTGTGCCATTTTTTGCGAACGAATAACGTCTTTGGACGACAAAAATTGTTATTGGTAAATTTTTAACTATAATATCATTTGTTAAGTAAGATGATGATCTTGCCTATGATAGAGTATCTTACTAAATTAGAGCATGACAAATTAAGTGTTTACTAAAATTTTCTAAAGCATTTCATAATGTTATGAGGGGAATAATTGTATTCAGTTTTCAAGTAGGGTAAATGTTTTATAACAAATTTTAATTTAAATGTATTAATAAAATACACGCACAGTCAAAGAAAGCTTATTCCAATGCATTTAGTTCCTAACTCTGAGTACGGAGAAAGGTAGAGCTAAGTTGGAAACTTGGTCCTCAGAGATAGATAAGTCATCTATGGTCAGTGGTCGGCGTCAAGTCTTTAATTCAATTTGCAATTAAATTTAAATCTATTTGGATATTGACAGTGTCACGTAGCCTGGATGCGCGCTGCTACTTCAATTTCATTTAATAAAGAGCGAATTTACTTTATATGTGATATTAAGTTCATATTCGATCCGAACCAGATTTTATACCTTACCGACAAAATAACCAACTAAAAGCTACTTCTACTGGCTTTAACTACAATATACCTATCGTATACCTACGGCATACTATGTAACCTTCCACGAAGCCCCTCTAGCCCCTTCTCGTCGACCATGAACTATACGCGCCCAAATATTTACACTACAATTCACAGTATTAATATTTGCTCAATACGAAATGATTAAACCGCTTTAAACTCGCTTGGGCTACATAATAACGTTTTTATTGAGCAAATATTTTGATAAGCGTAAAAAATTGATTTGCGTGTGCCGAGAAATGTGTTAAGTTTGAAATATGCTTGCGTAATTATAATTGTGAGTAGGTAACATTTCAAATCATAGATGAATCATGACTGTTTAAAATTGTACTTCAACGACTTATTACTGGTAGAAATGTCTTAACATCGGATAGGAGAATGCAAAAATATATACGTACAAACTGTACTGTGTAAACTGTACGTGTTGTACACTTACCTATTTTAAAAAATACGTACGTTTCATTTCATCAAAATTCTACGGAATTGACACCTCGTAACCGTATCTACGATGCATATAGGTAGGAGTTTGTGTATTTTCCATTGTCTATTATAAATGTAGGTACATTAAAGAAACAGTCAAAGAAATAATTATAACAATTCTAATAAGTTCTTGTCTCGCTTTATGGGTCAGGATTTACAATCATTTATGCGTCACGTTATTCTTCGGAATACAATGACGATAGAATCCGCTATCACCTGTAAAAACACCGCATAATTCTCCAAAATAGAAAATTCAGATCCATTTGTCGCTACATTCACTCACGTACCGTTGATAACATTCGAAAACACCAATTTAGGCTTGCGGACACAGAAATACATTCTAAGCGCTTACGAGTGTAAATGCGAGGTAATAAGGCCTAGTATTGTAAATTTGTATCGTAGTATATGTGTGTGTCAATACACACCAATGAGTTTAATATTTTTTGCTTGGGCTCCGTGATATTTTTATAAGTTACTAAATAAATGAGGCGCATTGATCGTCTGTCAGGGCGACGGGCGCGTGTTTACTCAGCATCGCGCGCATAATGCATGGAGCGACAATCAGAGGCACGGTCGTACGTACAAATCAGTAGTGTGGACGAGTTTCTTAATGAATTTAGGGTTTTGTTATCACAACGGTATTTTCGTTACCGACTCATATGTTGCATAAAAGTAATAATCAATTTTGTTTAATCTAAACGCATATTCGTAGACCAAAATAAACTCCAATGGGTGAAGCATCTTTGAATTAGGTATTATTAGGTTGTAAATTATTATTTTTACACGGATTAGAAATTAAATATGTGCATAGCCAAAAGTATATTTACTAACTTGTTTAATATACGTATGCAACTCTGCACTAAACTACGCTAAAAAGTGCTAAAAATATCGACATAGATAAAATACAAAATAAGCATAACTTATAGATAAACTAAAACAAGCACAGCGCTTGTCCATGACATATGTCAATATAAATATCTTTATGTACCTATTCACAAGAAATAAATCGTAGACTCACGCTTGGAAAAAATCACTACACCAAATGAAGAGCTAAACAAATACGAGAGCAGTCTTTATTTATAATAATTGTGTCCGAATAGCGCACCGTCATCGTTCGCAGGATTGGAACACCTATGATCGTGGGCAGCCTGTCGACCCGACACCTCACTACCTGCTAAGTCACTATGAACTCTATGCAGCTTAACAAACAACCAAAATAAAGCGACAGACTTTTTATTACTCAACCAAATATCTTCGTTATTGGCGCCAAAATTGACTTGTATTGTCGAGATGACAGCCGGTTGGGTGGCCACCAATTTGGTTTAATGAAAGATTTTTTTGGGTTTGCGCCCTACGATATTATAGCTGCCCGTCACGACTCTACATTTAACTTATCAACTTTAAACTGCTACAAATTCTAGAGTAGCTTTAAAATTGAATAGCATTTGACATTTATCGATACGGGTATCCCGGTAGTTAAGTGCGACCTAAGTACACGGATAGAAAAACATCATGCTCGGCCGCCAAGTGGGTGTAAAGTTCTCGAACACGCTCTAAAGCCCTCAGACACACCCGAAATGTCGCATCGCTCGACGAGAAACAACAGTCATTTAGAAGTAAAACAAATAATTGAATGGCGCTCTCGGCTGAAGAGTGCGTGCAAGGAAACACGGAGCATTATGCACAAGGAGATTGAAAAGAAAGTACTCGACACGAGAGCGTCCAAGCCTCGTCGGAGAGCAATAAGCGACGCCCGCCGACGGGGCCCGTTCATTAACTCTCACCCACCTAACCCATGAATAACTAGCGAACGTCGTCGAAAGCGCGCGTCACCGGCCGCCGCTCGCCGCGACGTTCCCACAGCGAACACCTCGAGAGTAAACATCGAAAAATAACAAATACGACCCGATAAGTCCTCGAGCCGAGTGGACACTACACCGCGTTTCGTAGTAGCCATGTAACTATTCTACTTTGTTATCATAACGGATCTCCGGCTCGGTATCGAAACGAGACATCGACAAAATGGCGGGTATTTATGCACGAGCGAGCGTTTTCATAACGGAACGGCGCGAGAAACTCCGCTCGGGGGAGGGGCACACATCCATTTCAAAGAATAAACACGGAGGAAACTCTCTCGATGTATAAATAATAAATAAAGAGTATATTTTGCTGCGTTTCGAGCGTGCGTAGACAAAGGCTGCCCGCTCCGTGGGGCAAACAGCGCATGAGCCGTGTTTATTCTTTCGTCATTAAGGTGGAGTGTTGACTGTGCCGTAGCGTGCCCTAGCGCTAATTTCAGGGAGGTCAGGCGCGGCCAGCGCCGCTGTTGACATTCATATCCGCAGTGGAGACGGGGTTACACGTCCAGTCTATTACATTTTGTGTCACTGGAATTATGAATGAGCAACATTATGAGATAATTAAAAAATTATTACACATCTAACTAAACCTACAATTTGTTTCGCCATAGGCTTCATAAAACGCACACCATTTTATAGTATAAAACTCATTTCGATATTTTATAGTATAATAATTGAATTTATACATTTGCTGAGAATTTTCTATGATGTTAATGACCATTAGCTGGGGCTTTTCATACTAATTAAATGTACACCGGAATTACATTTTACGAGTTAACTAAGCTAGGTTTATACGTATACCTATGTAGAGTTAGGTAGTGCGCATAAGCTGGAGTGTAGCAAAGCATAAAATGGACATCGGCTAGTTCTTAGGAGACCTTTAGGCAATGTGTAATGGGTATAGTCCGCGCCAAACTGCTAGTCCGCTCTGAAAATGTTGCGAGCAGGTGTAGTCATACAATTTGCTATGGCGACGCGGTTCATTTCTATATTCAGAGCCGACTAGCAGTTTTACGCGGACTATATCTTTGTGCTTCGAAATAATTGGTCCCAATTAATATTGTTAGACCTTGTCGGAGGTCTTGAGACAGTTAACATTTTAGGCCGAATCGTTAGTAACTAATAGTAATAAGGAATATACATTAGTTCATGTCTCTCCGTGATACCTGGCTCATTTAAATGCGTGAGTTGCAACATGCGGTTGCCATTTAAGAGGGCGAATAGCAACACCATCTTTTATTACATACTAGCTGACCCAGCAAACTTTGTACCGCCTCAAAATCTATCTATCAAATATATTTCATATAAAATATAGCTTATGTTACTCGTGGATAATGTAGCTTACGAATGGTGAAAGAATTTTTAAAATCGGTCCAGTAGTTTTTGAGCCTATTCATTACAAACAAGCAAAGTTTTCCTCTTTATAATATTAGTGTAGATGCGGGATACAAATACTCGTATCAAAAGTTTAAAGAATTTATACCTACTAACCAAGTTTTAAACTTCAATTCAATATTTAATCATAATTTTATTGGTCCTGCAATGATTTTTGTATGCAATATCGTTACTCTCTAGATTAAATCCTCCATTATTTAATTAAGTTGTAGAAAATATGGTAATGGTATAGGTTACATATTTACTAGTATTATAAAGTACATACAACAGATTATGTACGTACATAGATACGTACGTACGTAGATATATTATCCTACAATATATCTATGTATGTACCATTAAGAATACGTAGGTACGTGTCAAATACTTATAGTTTTTTAAGCTTTTAGATCAGGTACTAATTGTTTTTATTTGTTCCAGGTCAAGATATGGTTTCAAAATCATCGCTACAAGTGTAAGCGACAAGCCAAGGAGAAGGCGATGGCGGAGCAGAACCAACATAATCAGGTAATTTGATTACCCTATTCCTTATTTGCATAACGCATTACCTAGGCAAAAGATGAGGAGATTTACACTAAGCATTGATCCAGTACTTAGTATTGCTACCACATTGTAGGAATATTTTATTTTCAAGTACATTCAAAATATAATTTTGACTTATCATATGCAAGCGTGGCTGAGGTTATCTACCTATTACAAAATATACACATAAAGGCTTAGGTCGTGTTTGTTAGTTTTATTTTCGTGTAATATACACAAAAATATGCCACCATATTGAGTAAAAACCATAAATTAAAAGTTCAAGCGAGCGGAAACGCATTCTCGGCAATTCATCAAGATTTGATTTGCGCGTTTATAATAGCAGGTAATGAATAATGAATATTTAAAGACGCAAGCGATAAAATCATTCGCTGACAGCGCACCGGGCCCCTGTTTGCCAAGGCGATAGACTTTGCCCACTTGATGGCAATCTCCCGCTGCGAGCGTGCAACTTAATACGGGACCCGCACGCCACGAATCTGGCAACCCCACGGCAATTAGAATTATATTTGCCGGTTTCCGCGCAGGGGCACGGTAACCCTGGCTTTTCTTTTTTGATTTAGTATGCATGAGTATTGTTTTTTAATGAAGTTTGTAAAGTCACGTTTATAAATGCTGTGTGTCATATTTTTGAGAAGTTTGTTCAATATGATAAGAATTTAATTGTCTCTTATTATTCGGAATAATAATATGTAGGTACCTACTTGTTATATATTATTCATAGTGGGTATGCTTATATTTGAAGACTTGTTGAAGAAGTTGACAATTTGTTCAATAAGACATTGACAATAAGTTTTCAGTCATATTTAAAAATTCACCGATTAACGTTAGTTCTTAGCCTTTATTTCATTAATCCAGATATATTGTATGAAAATAATATCAAAATGTCTTTATTACGCAAGTCACCGACTAACTAAACCAATACACACACACATTATCATATTTTTAAATTCGGAAATATAAAAAAAAGATTACAAAGGTTGATACAAATTGAATAAACATAAAATTATCAATGAACACGCCCACAGCCCTGGCGCCGCCGGCCGCCGGTGTTGCCAGCCCCGATTGCCTCAATTTGCGCACGAACGCTCCCTGCTTGATTGTTAACGCCGTCGGAGGCGGATGCCAAATTTTCACCAATTATTGTTTATTTCATACACGTTAATGCTATTGTAATTGCGGACCATTTTGTTCTCGCATTAAAATATATGCGGAATGTTTAAATTTTAATTGTATACACTTCATAATTATGTTTAACAATGGGTAGGTTTGTTTAATTAATGGTTAAAAACGAAAACATGATTTTCATATGATTCAGGATTTATGGCTGGTTGTACCTACTTGTTGTTGTGGTTGTGCTGGTTGTTGTATTTGTATAATCTGTGTTAAACACTAGTCCAATAAATAAGTTTTTTTTATGTTCGGTAACTTATCTAAGGTTATCCTATTAATTAAGAGAACCGCTGTCGATAAAGTGGTACTGAAGCGTTAACAGATGTATATTCCGCAGTCGTCGTCGTCACCGCGGCGGGTGGCGGTGCCGGTGCTGGTGAAGGACGGCAAGCCGTGCGGCTCGGGCGAGTCGTCCTCGCCGGCGCACAGCCACTGCGCCACGCCCACGTCGGGCTACTCCGCGCCGCAGCCCTCGCAGGCCGCCTGCAGCAACCCCCTCGTGTCCTCGTACCGGCAGCCCACCGCCTACCAGCAGCAATGCTCCGGCTACCTACCGCTCCAGGGCCGGGCCTGGTAGAAGTTCCCACAGCTTTACCACGAGACAATGTTCAAGGAGGAGATGTACTTTGATTAAATTCTCTCTTTCTATATTTACGTATCCATCTGACGTGGTTCGACGGTTTTATTCGCTTGCTGTATTATATTAGATTATTTGTCATAGTTTCCTTTCATGTTTGACAGCGTTATAGGCGGCAAATAGTGTGAGTTGCCACTCTAAAGAATTTTGCTCAAATTAATAAAGGTATCTTAACATTTCGCGTTCGTTTTGCAAAATGCTCGTTACAAATGCTTTGAACCAGCTATCTTTGTGTTAGCAGCTTATTTCCTATGAGAACATTGTCACTGGTAAAGCGAAGCTGGGGAACGCAGCTAGTGAAATTGTGAGACAATCGTGATTAGAAAATAGTGAAAAGACAGTGAAACAGTGTTTCAAAAGGATTGACCTAGAGGTAATGTCGCTTTAGCGATCGGGAGGAGGGTATTGTAAATAGTGAGTACTGATATTAAGCACTATTAAGGATTTGACTTCAACTTTTGTTTTGTGTTACAAATTTCGCAACAGTGCTGGTTCAGCAGAAAAGTAGAAAAAATATTTGAAGTATTTAGGAAATAAAATAAGCAATAAAATAGAAAGAAAAATATTTTTTCTATTTTCCTGTTTGAACCGTAAAGCTGCACATAAAAACGCCTCAAAAATTAGTTTTCCTTTATTGATAATTGAAAATTGCTCTAAACAGTAGACTTTCATAAATTCCTTGAGTTTCACGTGCTATTGTAAATAACTGATAAAGATGTAGTAAACTGTTGTGTGAATAGTATAATTTATGGTTAAAACCGGTCAGTGTTTTGTGTGTGTGTAGATAGTAACATGTAAATAAAACTCGTCGAATAAGAACTTAGCTGACCTTAAATTAAAATTTATTTCTAACTACCAGAACATTAATTAATATAGAATTGACTTATTCATAGTAAACATTAAAGTAAAATTCATTCCTTGGTTCACGTATTATAAGTACCCTGGCAGCAAATTATAGAAGTATTAGTAGTATTTCACCAGTGTAGTCCATTGCGCCAATTTAGTTTTGTACCATTTTGTAACGAAACGTCCAATAAATGCATTTAATTTAATACTTCATAAGAAAGCGAAACAACGAACCATTTCCATTGTTTCTATGAGATTCTACTCTGATGCTGCGTAGCTCTGGGAATCGGGACACGCATAACGACCTAGTTGGGTAGGAGTCGAGTAGTGTCGGGGAAGGATCGCGCCATTGTTAATACGACGGGGGTAATTGACTACATGCCTCTAATGGGTTACCACTTGCGCTGCGCTCCCCGTGCTCTTCTCTTGTACTCGGAAATCAAAACAGGGATTCAAAATTGAAAACTCAGGAAATACGCATGCGTGTCAGCCTTTCCGTAGATATCTCTCAGAATTTTGTACTTAAATCATCACAAACGCTTTCGATAAATTACTTTTTTGTAAATAAAAATTAAATTAGTAGACAAATTATTAAGTGCGTTGGCAACATCGTAGGAAAAAGCGCAGGGACGCTTCCCAACAATGTAGCAATAAGCCCTTTAATGTTACATTAAAGTACATTATCAGTAATAACAAATTTTCGAAAAATGTAATTAATGTTTTTTTTTTTTATTTATATGTTCAGACAAATAGGTCGGTGTAATTATTTTAGCTAGGTTTAGGGGAAGTTATTATGATTATTATAATATAAATAGTAATAATAACGAAAAGGAATTTGTAATTATAATTGAGAATGAGTTTCAGATGTAATGAATTTCAATTTATAAAATTAATAAAAATTAACGAGTTTTAACATTGTCTTTGATTTAAATACCCTATTCTTTTACCGATAGATATATATAGATTCTTACTCATTTATTAAAAGTCTAGCAAAAACTATATTGGAGATAACAGATGACATTAAATAAAAATATTGGCTTCCATTGTTTAAACGTAAACAGAATGAATATCATAAAACATTTACCTTTGTCCCGGGCCCTCCCTCTCAACCTTGTAAGCTCATTTTATTGTCTTCAATATTCCCAGATTACCCTGTAATCTCTCATAACGTATAACAGTTTATTCCGCATGGCAACATCCGCCTTTGTTGAACTGACGTCAGTCACGGCCCGCCAAAACGAAATAATAACATGGCGGACGCTAACGATAAAAGGTCACATCTGCTACTACATCTGTACGATTTTAAGCTTTACATTTATTCTCTTAGAGATGTTTTACGTGCAAACTATGTATGTAGAGTTGCCATTTTGTATCTAAATAGTAATTTTGGTAGAACAAAGACTGGAAGAGTGCACGTGCGCGGCATTATGGAGGGCACGCTAATAAAATGGTGGATTAGCTCGGAGGGACAGGTGAGGGCGGCGAAATTGAAAACTATTGGCCTCTTCACATCGAATTTCGAGTATTGCGTGTGTCGAGTTACGGATTTACGTCAGGTGAGTGACGTAATTGCGAAATATTGCGAGGGTCGGCAAGACAAGAAACTAAAATGCACCGAAGAGTGGAAATGGAGTATTTCATTAAACATTATAATTTGTGTCAGGGATCATGCCTCTTGGTATTAATTTTTCAATACTTAAATTATTTGAATTAATGTCTTAATAGAAGCGTACCCGTGTTGGCAATTTAAATGTTCTTTAATAGACATTATACAAACTTTCGAACGTCGAACCGAACCCGATCACACACTACTAAAAAAAATCTATACACTACACACTACTAAAAATATTTTCTGTATGAAACTCCGCTGAGAACTTTTGATTACTTTTTTTTTCAAAATTTTGGACAATTTACATACTTATTATTCTTTAACTTTTTGCACATTTCAGTTTTAGTATCAATCAGGGCAACTATTTAAAACGCCTAACCTACTTACTACCTTTCTACCTTATACCTACATACTAAAAGCTACAATTATTTAATTAAGAAAACTGAAATTAATTATAACTTTTTGGCGTTGATGAAGGGTGGAACTTCCTCAATTTCAATTTATTTGCTTTGAGGAGCCAACACTTTATTTATACTTTACACTTTATTTATAAGTACTAGGTACTAGGTATTAAGGCAAAATTATAGGAGATTTGACTGCTCTACCTCTACAATCACCTCACATCACACATACATAAATATTTTACCTCAACTATGTCAGCCGGCGATGCATTGGCGATTCCTCTGGTGTTGCAAATGTTCATAGGCGACGTTGACTACCTACTTTCCATCAGGTAGCACGTATGCTTTATTGTTAGGCTCAAATATATATAAAAAAATGTTAACACTTGTAGATAATGCATAGTGTTGGTGTGAAGCTAGGGATTTAAATTGTTAGGTACATCTTTGTGATTGCATTCAAAGTAAAAACATACAAAAATTCAGGCATTTGATAAGAAATATACTAACTTTTAAGTTTTAGTTCGTATGGTGTTCTAGTACTAGCAATGTTAACACTTGTAGGTAATCCATTTTATTGCTGTAAAGCTAGGGATTTCAATTGTTACATATTTGCACTAAAATTAAAAAGCTTGCAAGTTCCTTCCGTGCAATTAGTACATAATATAATGTCAGACTTTACTTATTAAGGTTTAATGATGTAGCACTGGCTTCGATTAAAAACCTTACCGTTTCTCACCTCACCTATTGCGTGCCGTATCGCAGTATCGCCGGGCTGTGCTCGACGCTACGTGGCTATCAGTGCAGTGTCTAATTACCAGCAGGGCCTCGTTCGGATGTGGCACTTGAACTCGCTTCTATAATTATTGCAAATCTGATTATACTAACCTCGTTTTAGACGAACATAGTAAATGCACGAAGATATTCCGATATTCATGATACTTCCATACATTTTGAAATATAACAATTATTTTGTAATTTTTATGCGCGTATCATACTACATTTTTAAAGATATTTTCAATGAATGGTTCCCACGGGAGGGTAGTATAATCTGAAGGTTGCTATTAAAAGAATTATTCGTCTTTTGTAGGTCGATTAAAAAATATAAAGTAATCAAATTTCAATTTTAAGAATGCAACTCTACGTGATTCGAATAGCACGACTCCTATTTCATTTAGTACTTATATATTATGTTTCTTATATTCTTGTTGCTATTCTCTGATTAAATATACGCTTATATAGAACATTTCCATGTAATTCTCAGGAGTGTAGATATACAGGGTGAATTTTTAAAACGGGCCTTCAGGGCCAAATCGGAAACTATAAGGATTAGCAAAAAATGCTGAAAGGAGTTACGAGGCCGATTTTGATAAAAACTAAAACTGCATCATTACTTTTTTAAAATAACTTTTTCCCTAGCCGGGAATCGAACGAGTTCATTTTGAAAAAAAAATGCACCCTCTATATTATTCCACTATCTGATAGTGTTGCTTATAAGGATCAAAATTTGGGAAGTAATGATAAATGACAAACTAAAAGAAAAGCCTCAATTTTAAGAAAATACATATTTTTTCATATTAAGTTTGGCAGTTAAGTTCCCGCCACTCATCAATTTAAACATTTCGTGTATTAACATTTTTTTGGCTCCATGTTTCTAATCATTCGAAATGGACGTTTTGTTTCCCAAAAAATTATATTTTTATGTCCGACTTAGCTAAGGTTATTTTTAGGACCATTAAAATAGATAGCAAGTAACTATGGGCGGAGTATCGTTTAATACAGATGTAAAGTTGACAATTTGCGAGAATTACTTTTTAGAGTCAAATCCGAGTGATTACTAAAAAAAGAGATATAGAAAATCATATTTAACGTTGAAACGAAGTTATAATCAACAAACAATAAGAATTTACTATTTAATCAGTTATCTATTTTCATTAAAAAATCAATCCTAAAAACGGCGGTAACTTATTTGCCAAACTATTACTTTCTCATACTAAGCCGTATGTCATAGTCATAACATCGAATAATTAGTTGATTAACCAACAAATTCTTCAATGGTATGACTTATGTCTGTTTCTCAAGAATTATACATTAATCATTTGTTATGTATAATCTTTAAGGATTAGTATGCCAATGTATGGAAAAATACGTATTTTCTTCAAAATTTTCATTTTCCTTTAATTTGTCACATAACATTACTTCCCAGAATTTGATCCTTATAAGCGACACTATCAGATAGTGGAATAATATAGAGGTGTCATTTTTTTCAAAATGAACTCGTTCGATTCCCGGCTAAGGAAAAAAATATTTTAAAAAACTAATGATGCAGTTTTAGTTTTTATCAAAATCGGCCTCGTAACTCCTTTCAGCATTTTTCGCTAATCCTTATAGTTTCGGATTTGGCCCTGAAGGCCCGTTTTAAAAATTCACCCTGTATATCTACGGGTATATGAGAGTTGACGTGCCACTACCATGAAGGGAATGTTTGCTGTCGCATGGGGGGATAATAATTATTAATGCCACAAAAACCAATTATGGAAAACCAAACATTAAAATATTTATAATGATAGAAACATGACTTATTAGATAATTGACTAACTCTACAAAACACAATGCCTAAGACGAATTATAACGAGAATGCGTGATTGGATATTACAAGGTGTTATTACTTATTATGTAGAATATATAGGTCTACAAATCTAAACACTATGTACAATATAATAGATTTTTGTTGTGTTGATAGTTCACTTTTTATTTTTATACCCGATCATTTCTTTCGATCGGAAGCAGTAAATAATGATAAAAATTGTGCAAAAAGCCACCCCCATAGGGAAATCGCGATACGCGGGTAGACGATCTGTAAACAAATTTGTGAATATTATTTGCCATGGGGGCGTCGTTCCCATGAATACGCTGGAAGGGTGAACCACCATTACGGCTTAAGATTTCCCATTCATGGGGTTAAGACGTCTCAGCTTAATGCACGGGGCGATTCGATGTAAATTGTGAGTAATTGCTGCACAAACGTTTTCCGTGGAAGCGGGGAAGTATTATAAGTAGTATTGATTTTTGTGTACCACTCCTTTTGTTTCGGAACGGGTATGAATAAAAATATGAAGACTTTTCTTCCGTTTATAAAAACAATATATTTTCTCTCGAATATTGTCTTTTGTTCTACGACTACAATTTTGTTATTCAATTCTATAAAGCTTGCTCCGCATTTTTTTACTTAAAATATTTTGTCAATAAATGTATTTAATATAAATTTATAATAATCGTATACGCGTCGTTATAACTACATCATTCGTACTTTGATAATATTAAGAAAATGAGGTACGCAATAAAAAAAAAATTGTATGGTGAACAATTGACCATACTTTACATACCTTTTCAAATGTACGATTTTTTATAATATAGGAGTAGTAGACGAGCATGCAGTCCTCCTGATGGTAAGTGGCTACTGCCGCCCATGGACATCTGTAATCCACCCCAGATAAGATTAAATATTCCTACCTGAGGTCGGCCACAGATGCCCCGCTACCCCTGAGGACTATTCTGGAACGCCTCGGAAAAGTATGTCTCCCTTACCACACTCTTCAAAACGAAACACAGCAACGCCTAACACTGCTGTTATTAGGCAGAAATAGGTGTGGCGGTGGTGCTGCCGGAGTCGAACCACAAAGGGTTCTACCACCTTCTAAACATTACTTAATGATTCTTTCAATCACGAATAAAGACGTTAATGATAATAAAGACAAACCAATAAGTAATTTCTAATGCCCCTAACAAGTCTTAGTATTAATATAGTAGCAGTAAAGGTGACTTACTATCTACACTGAATGTTCTACGATAGATCTACGGGGTACTACGGCGTTCTACGGACCTACAGCTAATCTACGTCAATGCTACAACGTGCTTACAAGAATAGTTTGACTATTGTATGGGCGCTCTACAAAATTACAAATCACTTACACGTTATATAACTGGGGTGGCGTGGGATGCTACGCCTACACCTACCTAATAATTAATTAGAGATTAATTCTTATTATTAAACTTAATAAATACCTAAACCTACAGTAATCGCATTCTTAAGACGATAACAATCATCATTAAAAAAATAAAATCCAGCATTATTTTAGTTATATTCGTCCTGTAAATTTTAATATAAAACCTTTGATAAGTAGTTTACGGGTCGAGTTTTGAAATTTACTAATAAAATTATATTAAAAAGATGCTTGGTAGTTAATTTAAAAGTTACAACTTAAGATGTCAGCGTAAAAGGTTTTTAATTAATATAAAACAACGCTTGGAACAATTTCAAATCCGCATGAACTGAATATGCTTTTATAATCTGTATTCCTAGCAATTAACGCCGACAATGCTGCACGTACTTATAAAAGCCAAGGAATGTATATTTGTGCGCATTTACGTTGTTATATCTACCACAACCGTGCACAAGGTTTGTAATGTCGAGGGGCTTGGGGCTGACTAATTAGAACAAAAAACGCGGGAAAACACAAGTACGCTTGACAGTGAGGCAGAGACAAAGAGCGCGATTTTTTTGTTTTAAAACGTTATATGTCAAAGGAAGAGATGCGTTCAACTTTGGACTTTGTCGAATTTAAACAAGGCAACGTTTTCGGTACACAGCCACCATTGGCTTGAAAATTTATTTTCTAAAGACGCCATATTGAAACGTTTTATCCGCCGTGATGTCACATACGATTTTCGACCTTAGTGTTTTGATATACAGCTGAGTTTGGGTAGTATGTTTGTGTGTGTTAGGGTGGTTTTAAAGCTGTGCAAGGTTGCGTATAGAAGCGCCATCGCGTCGATTGTCTCCGGCACGTTCGGGCAAAGAGGCCACAATCGATAGAGCACGGGCGTGCGTTGTAATGAATTTATTAAGGAACTAGCTCTTTCACGCGGCTTCGCTTGCTTTTTTGTTTGACGGCCTTTGGAAGCCACTCTGTTTTGACAACGTTCCAGTTTTTAAAGACGAGATCATAACCTACTTTAAAAGTTACAGATGATGATTTGAGTTGAGACGATAATATAATTCTTGATTGCAGTATCGCCAAAGCTCGGGTCGTAAGTATGTGCCGAGTCACCTTCTGTTCGTAATATGACGTCTCATTAACACGCATGTTGACCGCAGACGGGCGACCACCGGCGGGACTGTGATAACTATGGTTCCGTACTCTCGTTGTGGAACAAAATTGAACGTTTTTAAATTAAATCTATTGTATAAAACATACAAAAGAACACCGTTTTATTATTATATTGAGTTACTTATAATCTACATAAATTTATATTGTTACGTAATAGCTGAAAATTTATATACCTACTTACTTAAATTATAGTACACAGGTACAATATAAAAAATAGATACAATTTTTCTACGAGATTTTCTTTCGAGAGGTGACCTATGCCCACTGCTGGGTATAGATCTCGTCTCAAACTAAGAATAGGTATATTTTTTATGCTAGTCAAGTGCACTTAAATGCATACATCTTAAGGATGATCAATGATCACAGATTTAATTGTTACATCAAAAAATCGAAATGCCTTATGCGATAATTTATAATTTAGCACAATTTTAACACTAAAGAGCCACAGTGTGTAACCCTTTCTGTTTTTATGCGGTGGCGGCTTCATCACACTCATTTTTGTGGTAAATAAAGACAAGTAGGTACATGAGACGTGCCAGCTTAGATCTCAAGGGTAGCATCGTATTTGAAACCGATTTCAAATGAGACTGCAATCCTATACGAGGTTAAGTCAAAAAAAAGTTTCATTCTATTAAGGCAACGACATAAACTGCATTGTCATCTGCTGCTATAATTATTAATTAAGTATAATAGAATATACCAGTAACAAGTAGGTAGGTATATGTTACTTGTCCCTGTAGTTCCGGGACTAGAATACGGCTACGGTATCCCCTGCCTGTCGTAAGAGGCGACTAAAAGGGGGCTTCCGGGGTTGCGGACGGCAAGAGTGGGAGCTCGAACCGTCCAGTAAGCGACCCCGGGAAGGACGGCGGTATGTGTGGTCGCATACCGTCGTGAACACCAGATGGTTTGGGAGGAGCGAAAACTGCCCTGGGAGAGCAGTTTTCGCTCCGGGGCATCGCGCTTGGAGGACTCCGGTTGTGTTCCGTCGGAGATCCCGGAGTTCTCCAACAAGCGATGAGGACGGCCACCGGGGGGGTTTTAGTGCGGTAAAAATCCCACATAACTCGACGTCGCTCCCATGTGGTCGGGTACCTTTTGAAGGTTTCCCCCTCGTTAAAAGTAAGATATCACTCCTAATATATACCTAAAATGTCTCTTCCACATTAAATTATTCCTGCGGATCCCTAACACAGCTACGACCAGATGACTAGTCGAATCGCTCTCAAATAAAACGCCTTTTATTTTAATCCACTCTTGAGCGAGGTGAGTATTATTTTGACGAGTCCATGACACGATGACAGGTGGCCCTATTAGAGAACGACGTCTTTTTATATCCCTTCATTATGGCTGATAAAAACAAACCATAACAAACAAGCCTTTTTAGTGTTAAATAAGCATAGGGTTATTTTAATGTTGCATACCTTTGTTTGGGCGTTTACGGAAATCTATGAGGTTGAGTTAAAAATAAGCAATCAACAGCTAAAAAACTATGAAACATATCGAACTAAGCCACCTTCCGTTCGTAATATGACGTCACTAACCAATATTAATATAATTGTGTATCTTCTTAGAATTTGTGCAAATTAGGTTTGTTAAGGTTTGTTAAGGTAGGTGCAAGTTACGTTTGAACGCATGTAGGTACATTGCATATAATAAAATTACTTTCTTAGGTAGGCACCTGCCAATAAGTATTACACATACATATTACATACGTAGTATATATATGCCTTCAAATACGTTTGGTGAAACAAAATCAAACTATTTGTTATCAATTCAATTAATCTACCCATATATTGATAAATAGAGGTGATGAGATTCGTCATCTACGGTAATAGGCAGGAGAAGAGTGTTATTTTTATCACAACTTGTCGACCGCACACATCTTACATGATGAAGCAAAAATGTATGGACCTCAACAAGGCAGTTTTAAATAAGAAGCGTAGATACTTTCGTACCTACTTTTTTTTTTCGTGGGGAAACCCTTCATGGGTTCCTTTCAGCTGCGGGGGCAGTGGAGAGGATATGCCGGACTCTTACCGGCTAAAACCCCACGGTGTTCCTCTGAACGCTCTTTGTCGGGACCACGGGTACGCTAATAGCACTCGTCCGCGGTAGATACTTTCGTACCTACTTGTTGTCAAAGGCATAACCTAGATTATTAACGTTACGTACGTACGTACGTACCGTTTTACAAGCTTCATTCTAATAAATCACGCTTCGTTTTATTAAATCACGATATGATGAAGATAAAAATAGATATTGACATTTATAGGCTTAAATATGTCAAGTTTTCAAATTAAATCAAACAAAAAATGTTTATTCGAAATAGGTTCTTTACAGAGCACTTTTTGAATGTCAATACATCTACCACCACTTCACACATATTTCATTGTAGTGAAGAAGCAGCAGAAGAATTTAGTTCTGTACCTTCGAAAAGTACTACAAAATACAGAACCATTCATTTATAACGATTAAAGCAGTTTGGAAATGAACACCTAATTGGAAGCCAATTTACCGAAAAAGTTGCAGGGCCTACAAAGGCACAGGCAATTTTCCGTAGTCGAATGTGAGGTATTGTCTTTTAAAAATAATTACCTAATATTTTAAAACTCAAGAGTAAGTAGTTATTGTTGTCCGAGTATTGTACGTACGTACCTATAAGCTTAAAATTCGTTTCTGATGGCGCAATCATTATTTAATTCGACATTCGACCCTTGTTCGTTCGAAATTCGAATAATTATACTTTTTGAAATCTAGCGCACAGGCACAGGCATTCCGACTTTCATCCTCTTCAACGAAAATGGCGCGCGATCTGTCAGAACGCTTTGGCGGGCTTTACGCGATTGTTGCCCACTAATGGTTGCATTCCGCGAAACAATGGGGAAACGCGTTCTTGAGACACAAAGGATATTTCCGTTTGATGTGAATTGTTGCTGTGATTTCAGAAATTCTCTATGTATCGGTTCTGGCTCTGAGTAATATGTGGCTCGAGAGTTCAAAGGCTTTTAATGTGGGTACCTTTTGATATTACACAACGTTTTGCGTTCTTTGTACGTTGTATTTTTTTTTAAACGTCAGAGGTTACGGTCATTACGTCAATGGTACCTACATAATATTATGCTGTACTGTATATGTATATAAGTTAGTCAACAAATGTAAATACTTCTAAGTTTTATATTATAAGTATGATGTAAGTCAATATGTTAAAGGTGTAACGACTAATATACGTAGACACTGGAGTGCCGAGTGGAGTGCCGGCCGCTATTTATAAGCTTCTAAGTAGATAGATAGCGCAGTGTTGGGTGTCCACTGAATAGATGTGCCAAATATGAAAGTATCTAATTTGCGATGCACCACGTATCTAAGTAAATTATAAAATTAGAAAACCTTGTCCCTTTCAGATTGTCAAATAAGTTCTTTCAAAACTCAACATTTAACCTATCGCTGTATCAATTTTGAGCACGGGTGTATTTTCAAAATTGTAAAAGGCTGTTGTCTAGTTGGCTTAGTTCAAATTTGTGTAAAAATAATCAATGTTGTTATTTTGGTCGTTTCAAGTGTCTATCTATCGGAGATGCAGTGCAAGCAGTGAATGCCTAATAGTTAGAAAATCAGCCTGTCATACGAAGGGGCCGAGGTTCAAATCACAGGCTAATATTTCAAAGTTATGTGCGTATAAGATATTAATTAATATCACTTTCTTAAACGGCGAAGGACTGTCTAGGTAGAGATGACGTAACACTTTTTTTATTTATTATTAATGTATCGCATAATATAAACTTTATTTTAGCGGTATTGTTTGTGTCATGCAGTCCGCTCATAGCGCAGTAGCTCATAATAGTGTTAGAGGGATAGTGTATTCAATTTGTGAAATAAAAATGATGAAAAAACTTGTCATGTCAAGGGTGCGTTCATTCAGCCTCATTACGAAAATTATATAATGTTGGCACCTTTCATCGGCAGCACATGCGTGCAGTGTACATAATGCAGAGAACACAATGAGCTCACATAGAAAATTTCAGGGCGTTCAATGGCGACACTTGAGCGTTCAAGAGCTTGGGGAGATTACAAAACAATGGATTTTTCCAAAATACATAATAATGCGCCACGTCAAATGGCGGTTTTGTTAGCAAGCTTAGAGATCCGCGGGGAATAGAGAAACGTTTAGTGATTTTATTGTTCTATTTCCTTCGAAAATTAACCACTGAGCTAGAAGTTATGTTGTTATCGATAATAATATAGGTGCATTACTTATATAACAGTTTCTTTATTATCTTTATAACTAATCCTGTGATTGTCCCTTACACGGTTATACAGGAAGTCGCCGGTAGTTATATGAAGGCTATTAGGTACATAAAAATAATAAATTAGTATCTTATTCTTCTAATGGTTCAAAAGAAAGTGAAACGTTAAACACCTAAGTGGGTGGGATATTAGGTAACTTAAGGTATTCGAAATCATTTTTAATTCGTTATAGTACGGAATAATCAAAATCTTAAGGCTTACCTACATCTAGGTGTAGATATACTCCATCTCTGCAAGTTACATTACTAACTAACACACCCACAAAAACCACAACTGCCACACCAGCCACTGCCATTATCTATTCGTGGTTACAAAAACCTTAATTACAATCGGGGCTAAGCTACTGAACCCTCATAAATTTGCCTGAGTAATTGCGACACATGGATGGATTTTCGAGATTTTTTGGGACCGCGCTCGAGTGGAGTGCCGGCCGCTATGCCGCGCGAATTATTAAAAAGTATAAAATAAAAAATATAACACTTGAGAGGGCGGTCTGCCGGAATATAACACGCCAGCTTAGTCACGGACAAATTGCTACATGTAATTATTGGTAGCGGCTATGCGTTGCTACTTTTATTATGTATGGATTCTTTGGATACTTCGTGTTGCATTAAGTTGGGTTCGCGTTCGCTATTATGTTGCAGAATTGTAAATTCATTGTATATGTTTAGTTAGTTAGGTAGGTCTTATACTTATTCTTATACATTTGGTTCTCATTTTGTTATATAGGTACTTGTTACCAAAGGTAGGTAAAATGACACATTTTACCTACCTGAATATCTATAGGTATAGGAAATAGTAAAATACTAATAGTAAAGCACAGTTAAGCATGTACTTATTAATATTATTATAACTAAAATTATATTTAAATGTAATATAGGTAAACTTCAATGCACTGACAATTAGTTATACCTACGTACCTATGGGTATACTGTTTTCTACCTACAATTGTAGGTATTTAACTATTTAATATTTTTTATTACCGATATAATGGTTTGAACCCTAACTAATTAGGTACTAACTAACCCCTATGTAAATTAAATTTGCAATGTAGATTTGCATACTTAATTTATTTTGTAAGTACCTAGATATTTGTATAAATTTATGAAGCAGGCATCAATGATACTCATGTGCTCTAATCATACGATCATACTCATGTCGTCTAAAACAAACATCATTAATCACGATATCATAATCACTTAAAAACAACATTTTACAAAAACTATTTGAAACCGGTAGCGGAACAAAAACGCATCCAATGAATTAACTCACCCTCGACGATAAAATCTAACCAACCGCACGACAAAAGAATTAGTCAAAATAATACAAAAAAATAAAGTTACACAATAGCTTTTGAAACGGGCTGTGGGCGAAATTGTTACTACAGTGTAGCAACATCTGTCCAAAGGGGAGTTCGCTTGTTGAAAAACGTTTCAACCGCCATATCACACTATACGAATACCAACCATAGATGTATTGTATAAGGTGTGAATTGCAACAGTTAAAAAGATACAATGCTACATTTATCGTAGGTTTCGTTAGAGTTAACGCCATTACTGTCAAATTGTGGGCCAATCAGCGCGCGCCGACGCCGCCCAATCAGCGCCGTGTGCGCTCGTGTCCTGAATGCCAAATTTGGGTAGAAACTAGAACAATTTGAAGTTTACGTCTGTTACGAGTGTCAATTACTGAATTTCGGGGCTCATTTGTCATGTTCGAGTTTATCTCATCATCATATAATTACCTACCTGTAGCACCACGTACGTAATTAATTTGCTAGCTTAACTATGGAAGATATAACATACCTACTAAAATAATATATGTATGTCATAGAGGTGGGTAGTTTACCTATCTTCAAAAGTTACGCGACATCTTGGAAGAGATCGTTTTTGAAGATTCCCTGATAATTAGGTACATGATGACCTATAGGTGCATTTAAATCCTTATAGCACTAAGGCCACATTCCTATAGAAAAGTTTGAGTACTCCAAGATCTCTCTACTATTCACTGTTCTTTGCACTATACTCGATTGAAGTAAATAGGTATCTACTAGTATTGTAGCCTTAACCAGTTGCGATCTTCCAGAAGATGTTAAAATCAACGCTCAAAACATTTACTTATGTGTTGAAATATCTCTTTACACAACATTAGGAAGTAAGGTATATGTAGGTACTTACAGTTACAATGATGCAACCTTAAGGTGAGTAACCTCCGGAGAGCGAACTAGGCAGAAGGTGCAAAACAGTATAAAAACGAGACAAGAACCTGCCTGGGCCTGCCTAAATTTAAAATTTGGGAGCGTGAAAATGACGAAAAATAAAACGTTTTCGGGCACTTTAGCGGCTGCCGAAAACCCAAAACACGGATAAGTGCACTTAGCTGGAAAATGTCTACCTAAACATCATAAAAATAGCACGTTGTCCTATTATAAGTAGGTACCTTTTCATAATTGCACCTATTACACGTAACTATCTACCTACATAACTCTTATGTATCTTCCATGATTTCCTCATAGGTCATCATTACGGATATTGAAATATTTTTTGGTGATTCCGACTACCTAGTGCTTTCAAATACAGTATAAAGATGGTAAGTTAAGTTGATGGCGGTGATAACTTTCTCTTTAACAATCACACTAACTGTTCCGTGATAAACGAGGTTAGGTCTACTTTTATTCGTGGATCCTAGTGGGTAAATTATATTAAATTCATTTTTTTTCGTAAAAATAAAATTTTATCAAAGGGGTTCAAATTACATTGATCAAGCAGACCTCCGAGCAGTTCTCAGGCCGTCAACACGTCTCAGCCGTTTTCCCATCAAATCGTAAATTGCGCATTCACACTTGGCCGGCTCCAGTCACCACACGCCACTTGGACACTCAAGAACTCTATAAAGAAGTCAAATTCATCTGTCAAACGGAATTTGAATTCGGAATAAGACGGCACGCTGCGCGGGCGCCGCGTGACGTCATTCTACGTCACGCGAGCCCAGCGTGGCGCGGGGTCCCCGCTGCTGGCGCCGCCCTTCGACACTCATTACTCCCGACGATTACAATAAGATTTGTCTTTGGCACATTAGCACACGGTGAAGTGAACATTCTAGATCTTTTTTTATGGGAAATGAGCAGGACTGCTGTTCGCGAGTTGACGTGACTTATCACGCTTCAAATGTGACATTATTGTGGTGTGGGAATTCGCGAGAATGGGCGAAGGAACGATACGTTTTTGTAATTAACCTGCATTGGCGAAACGCGGATTTCACGCAAAGATTTAACTTTACAGGTTCTAACAATAAGGTAGGTACCTACCTACTGACTTCAAAATTATCTAGGTTTACAAAAATTTAAAAACATTAATTCATTAACTCCTACGTACGTATCTACCTACTCATAACTCTTATGTAGGTATATTATTATCTGTATCAACTATTAACAGTCTTACATTTGAGATTTTTCGCTCCGAGACATCGGAGAAGACAACACGTAATTAAATTTAGAAGGGAAAGCAAAATCAGCTTTTGTGAATTTATTCATCAGATAACGTCGCCAACACGCACAGTTAAAGGTGTGACTTAGTCTACCATCCTGGAGAGATCTATCAGCAGACGACCGTAGGTCTTAGTAGCATTTTCCAGGTGGAAAAAGCTTATTAGGTAAGTCTCTAGATACATATACTATCTATCTACATATGCAAATATAATAGTAGGTCTTTTATATTAGTGTGAAACTCGATCAATTGTTTTAAGGACAATATTGATTTACTAAACAATGAATTAGTAGATAGTATTGAAGATATTTACGTACTTATAGGTGCAGCATGGTGGTATGTACCTATAGGTACCGGGTGCACCGACGGTCCGCACCTACGCTTCGACCGTAGTCCAGCAGTGGGAAATAAAAAAAATTGCAGTCAGGTATAATAGGTATTTAAGATATTGCAGGTTTATAGCTAATTAATGAAGTATAATTTAGTTCATTACTATTCATATGTATTTTTTAATTTCCATCATGCAATGAACAATGCAAAATTCCCACCGAACATCTGACGGCTCAGCGGCGACTCAGTAGCGAACTTCCGACGACGAATTAATAACGGGCCATTAAAACCGCTCTACCTGGACAAAAACTTACCTTAAAAACGCCGTTAAGTTGGAACCTCATTCATTTCTCGAGTGGCCTCCAGCCAGGCCGTAGGGCCCCTAATTTCCTTTCATCTCCACAATTTCAAACCTTCGATTGTGGTGCAAAAAAAAGAAATTAAAAAACTATTGATCGCGCACAAACGCGCGCCACTTCAGACTCGCTTTGTGCGCCATATTGGAAATCGTTTTGATAGGCGGCTACATTTTTTAAATATACAAACAAAATGCAAAAAACAGTAGGTAGGTACCTATAATACTACGAACATACTCGAGTTTATTTCGTGAGGCCCGATTAAACAATCCAGTTTCCAACCCCACACTTTTGTAAGCAAATTGTGAAAGAAAATATTTTGTTTGAAGAAATATTTTACTTATGTATGGAGGTCGAAAAAATATTTGAGTAACGTAATAAAAGGTCAAACCTGGTTTAAGCCTTTTCCTTTTGATGGAAAGTATTATCTTTTTGTTGTTGTAGGTACCTAATATCGCTTAATTATAATTTCGATGTTCTAATAAAATATCTTCTTATCTGGGTTCGGACCGAGCCGAGCAATATGACTTCCGATTATAATTTTTAAAATATTTAATTAAATCATAATAACGGTAATAAACAACCGAAGCGTAAAGTTATTTTTAAGTAAACATCATAATTAATTGAAATTTGCCAGAATTAAAACCAAACCGAAGTACCTACCTATCTTTTAATCCAACGAACGACATATAAAACGTTTCCAATAATGGTTTTCATCAGAATTTTACCAACTAGAATTATCAGCAGCTAATTAACATAAAAGGGAAATTGGTTGAAAAATAAAAGACAATTCAGGGTACATTTTTTAATCTGATCTCAAGTTCAGACGGATTTAAGAAATTGCTTACATGGTGTTCCCATGTACTCGTATCAACATTACGAAAAGTAAATATAGGGGATATAAAAGAAGTAACTCGAACACGTTCATGTGGCAAGGTGTCAATTTTTCAATATTAACAATAACATTTGTATCTAGTTTTATTAATATTAGTTTTTAACTGATGTAGCAAAATGAGATCGGGCAGCAACGGGCAGTATCCCGGTCCATCGTCAGCATTTTAAATAGCATTACATTGCTATTTAAAATTTTCGCTCAATCGCTTAAGTGGTAGTTAATTTTATTACAATATTTTACTCATGAAATGATTAAAAAGTATGTGAATGTTTTTCGACTTTGGGAAAGTCCTTTTGTAGAAGGGAAAAAGACAATGAATCCTTGTCACACGAATTTGTTAGGTTAACGAGATGGAAAAATAGCATATATTAAAAACATTCAATAGCTTGCGCAAATCCGTACGAATAACATAACAATTATACACTTAAAGTATTTTAAAACATATGTGATAAATAGAAAATCTAAAATCGTCAAATACAATCAGGAAGGTATAGAGCGCTAGAAAATAAAAAATGCGTATACAAATCAATTAATTCCTTATTTTCTTAAAATAAAATTGATTGAGTACAAATAATTTACTTGTTTAGGTATTATTTTCAAAATACATTCAAATTGGTGGTTTTGAATCATATAGGAAAACTGAATCACGTTGAAAGTCATTTTAGCGGAATTTTATTTTATTTTACGAGTAGCCTAAATATAAAAGATTTTTCTTTTTTTATTTCTTCCGTTTACTATTTTTAATTAACTATGTTTCAATTAGACGAAGATAAACATTAACAATTAAGGGATAACTAGCAAACGTAATAATACAATAGTACTAGAGTATATAAGGATTAGCGTGAAAGTATATAGGTATCTATATTTTAATATGTATCGGGCACTCACGATACGCGATTTTTAATTTATTTTTGGGATTTTTATAAAAGCCGTGTAACGTCAGTACCTGTTATATATCAAAATATCTCAATTTGGCGATGATATCAGTCTAAAATTATAGATAGACTAGGTATCGCTTGTGTGCGCTCGCTGCTAAAGCAGCTCGCGAAACGGTTGTCTTCTTTAGTTTTGCGTGCAAAATTTTTTTACATTTTTACCCGATACTGAAGTTTTATTAATTCTGTTTGGGGCTGTTTGGAAAAGATATGAGTTAATATTTGCAAATTACCAAGAATTTGGGTCGTGATTTTTTTGTCTATAAGCCATACATTTTAAAGACATAATAAGGAGACTTGAAATATTATATACAAAAATAACTATTTATAAAAATTGTTATTTCTTGTATGACAACACTAAAATATTTTTTTACCAAAATGTGTAGTCTATTAGTACATAAAACGCGTCATACATTATTTCTATATATTATATTATCTATATTAATTATATACTTATAATAAATCTGTAGAGAGGTCAATTCTGTACAAGAAATATATTTCCAAAATAACTATCAGGGGTATTTAGGGATCGATACTGATGTCAAGAATGCAATCATTAAAATTTTGTCTGTCTGTCTATATAACCGTTATAGAAAAAAAAGCTACTCGACGGATTTTAACGAAACTTGATACAATTATTTTTCATACTCCTGAGCTGGTTATAGTACCTATACTTTTCATCACGCTACAATCAATAGGAGCAGAGCAGTGCAGAAAATATACCTCTTATATTATATCCTTCTTTTGTAAATCGTATATCATATTTATCCTGTCCATCCTTTGAAAATGTCCAAATAACCTAATAGATTATGGCCCTTCTTTAGTAAATCTTATATTTTACCCCTCTTTTAAAGTCACAAAAATGTTGAAGATTAATACATTTTGTATCCTTTATTTGACTACATACCACATCCACAAAATCTGTGTCTGTGTCTGTTAATAAATAATTATAAATGAATACGTAAGAATAGAATCTAACATCTTACGCCCCTTCCTGCTATGTGCATGGTAGAGCTACACTCCAAAAAGAATAATCACGGGTAAAATTCATATAGGTAACTTAAGCCACAAACAATTTAACACATACAACGAATTAAACTAAAATAAATAGAATACTCAAAAACTCAAGTCATAAAAAAATTTCAAACCAGTTATTGCCAAATATTCTAAACATACCAATAAGTTAGCTCATTAAGATTAAATCATATACATTTTTAAACGACTCATAAATTAATTCCGAAATATACTTATAAACCCTGTAACCGATAACCATCAAATTCTCTCCAAATAATCTAAACAATTTGTCTTGCTTTTCTTCTTTCATATCTTATGACTCGTAATTCTTCTCCTTCGAAATGGTAACAGGTGCTTTTAATACTTTAGTATTGAATGTCCAGTCCGTTATTATTACATTCCAAACCACAGGTATTCTTCATTGTTTGATCCAATATTAACATGAAAAAAAATAAAACTTGCTTAATTCTATTTAAAAATGTAAGTAAGTAAGTACAAGCTGTAACCATACTTTTACAATTGTCCGTAACGTAATGGACACTTAGGAATAGAACAAACTTTCTATAACCTAATCCCATTATTATTATACGGATATAATGTTAAACTATAACATCGATAATTTTAAAATTCAATAATTACTTTCGGATATTATCCGCACAATGAACCTAGTAAATTTTAACATATACTCCAAAACGTGAGGTGTTAAATGTATCACGAATATTAATAATTTGAAGCCTGCAAAAATTGTCTTATAACATTAAAGTTCTTCTAAACAAATATAACATTTGCTCATAACAACGGTACTGCCATTTTTATCTCGACTGTGTAAGTAAGAACTTTTAATATAGTGTTATTATGATTTATATCAAATTAAGGTAAAATGAAACTAAAACATTTGACCCAAAATCAAATCAAATTCCTGAAAAACGCCCGGCTAGGCTACTATATATCTATTTAATAAACTCAGATAGCAAACTTAAAACAATCTGTGCCAACCAACATTTGTATCGATTCTTAATTTGTTGTATTTAAATATATCGAATAAATTAACTTACGCAGTTTTACACACCCGATCCCACTGGCTGAATTGTTGGGGGTATCTTCAATGGAAGACTTCAACCTAGTTATTTTTATTTATTTCCAAGGCCTCCACAAACATCGTCCTTGACATCTGCCGTTTCCCGCCATAATACCCTTTTGTTTTTTTTTTAAATCACGAATACAGCGTTACAGCCAATTAAATATGTGGCCAGCATTATTTTTCGAGTGAAAGGTTTTAACCTAATTTTAATTTTATTTATTTTTATAATGTTAATAATGTCTCGCCTGTCTATCTCGCTCTAACACATACGTATACTATGCTCTGACTCTTTCGGATTGCCAATCTATTAGTATAATATATCTATGGTTCAAACTGTTAGTAGCTAACAACGCCACGTATTAGGTAATAACTTCAAAAGGAGACAACAGTTTTTAATATTACATACAAAGATGCATGCGTATAAAAAATATTATTTTGTGTACGGCACCACTGAATTTTTTTTTACCACAATGTGAAATCTATTAATACCTACAAACGCATCGTACATTTTAATGTTTGTCAAAATATACAACAGCTTGAAATATTTAATAGAAATACATATGTATGAAAATTATTATTTTTTGTATGGCCACACTAAAATATTATTTTATAAAAATGTGCAGAATATTAGTACCTACAAACGCCCCATACATTCTAAAGATATCAACAGAAGACAACAGCTTGAAATATGCATACAAAATACATATATATGAAAATTATTATTTGTTGTATGGCAACACTTAAATATTTTGTTACCAAAATGTGAAGTCTATTACTACCTACAATCCTGTCATACATTATAAGGTTGTCAAAATATACAAATGCTTGAAATATTACATACAAAAATGCATATGTATGAAAATTATTACTTTTGTATGGGAACACTGAAATATTATTTTACCCAAATGTCTTAACTGTTAATATCAACAAACGCTTCATACATTGGAATGACCTCAGAAGGAAACAACAGCTTGAAATATGGCATACAAAATGCACTTATATGAAAATTATTATTTTTTATTTGGCAACACTGAAATATTTTCTCACCAATTTATACAGTCTATAAGTACCATTAAACGCCTCATACAGAAACTGACATTTAGTGATGCTGGGCATGGTGGTGGTGGTCTTTAAAAGGAGACACATCCCGCAACACCACATACAAAAATACAATGTATGAAAATTATTATTTTTTGTACGCAACACTAAAATATTTTTTTACCAAAATGTGCAGACTATTAGTATCTACCAATGCCTCATACATTTTAATGGCATCAATACAAGACAATAGCTTTAAATATTACATACAAAAGTACATATGTATGAAGATTATTATTTTTTTGTATGGCAAGACTTAAATATTTTGTTACCTAAATGTGAAGTCTATTATTACCTACAATCGCGTCATACGTTATAAGGTTGTCAAAAATACACAAAAGCTTGAAATATTACGTACAAAAATGCATATGTATGAAAATTATTTTTTTTTGTATGGGAACACTGAAATATTTTTTTACCCAAATGTCTTAACTGTTAATATCAACAAACGCTTCATACATTGGAATGACCTCAGAAGGAAACAACAGCTTGAAATATAGCATACAAAAATGCACTTGTATGAAAATTATTATTTTTTATATGGCAACACTGAAATATTTTCTCACCGATTTATACAGTCTATAAGTACCATTAAACGCCTCATACAGAACACTGACGTTTAGTGACGCTGGGCATGGTGGTGGGGGTCTTTAAGGGAGACAACAGCCCGAAACACCACGTACAAAATACAAATGTATGAAAATTATTATTTTTTGTATGGCAACACTAAAATATTTTTTAATCAAAATGTGCACAATATTAGTACGTACAAACGCCTCATACATTCTAATGTTACCAATACAAGACAACAGCTTGAAATATTACATACAAAATACATATGTATGAAAATTAATATTTTTTGTATGGCAACACTAAAATTTTTTTACCAAAATATGCAGTCTATTAGTACATACAAACGCGTCATACATTATAACGTTGTCAAAAATTTACAACAGCTTGAAATGTGACATACAAAATGCACATGTATGAAAATTATTATTTTTTGTATGGCAACACTGAATATTTTTTTACACATTGGTACAGTCTATAAGTGCCATTAAGCGCCTCATACAAAAAAATGACGTCAAATGGCGGCAACAGCTTGAAATCTTCGATAATCCTGTAGGAAATGCATTTTATGAAAACATTTTTTTTGTATATGGCAACATTGGATTTTCGATTTTTTACATAGGGTCCATTTAAATAAAAAATTCTCCCTTACATTACTTATATGCTCTGTCCACGGTTTCCGCCCAAGGACTCAAAAAGTGAAAATCGTGAAAAAAAATTCTGTATCCCAGTGTTGCCAGTTGATTAAGATGAAAATGGTCAAATGTCATTATGGCACCACAAAAAAAAATGTTCTGTGAAAAAATTTCATTAAAAATATTTCTCCCTCTACTTTTTGCATTTTTGAATGGAAAGTTCCAAAAAATGTATGAACGATGAAAAAAAAACTTTACCTGGCAACACTTCGAGCCGAGCTCCGTGACCGCCCAGTACAAAGCGACTCGCTCAAATGTTGCCAACCTCAATATTTCACTTCGAAAATGCATTTTTTCGTACGTTTTACAAAATGGCTGACAAAGGTGCGCCATCTGGTTTAAAAAAAAAATATTGCCATATGATAAAATTGAGGTACACTCCGGCCAAGAAAACAAAAATGTCGAAAAAAATATTAATAAACCATCGCGCTACGACCCCACGAACACACCTCGAAAAATGAAAGATTACAAACTCAAATATCTCGGCGGCCATCTTGTTTTTTCCAATTTTTTCTAATTTTATCGTAACAGTCGTCCCACAATTAGCCGAAAATGACACCATTCTCAGGTAGGCGCGCAGAGTACAAAAAAAGTTGAAAATCGCAGGAGGGCCGCATCTTGAATTTTGTATGTTTCCCATTTTTTCCTATAACCACCAATAATATACCGAAAAAATATCTCATACATTATTACTACCCCCCACCAATAGTTTAGGCTGGGCTACTCGAAATGTCAAAAAAGTGAAAAAAAAAATCTAGTTCCCAGTGTTGCCAGTTTTATTTGGATGAAAATGGTCAAATGTCATTACGACCCCCCTGACAAATACCCATGTAAAAATTTTCATTAAAACATTTCTCTTCTACTTTTACATTTTGAATGGAATGTTCCAAAAAAGTATGAACGATGAAAAAAAATCCTAAACCTGGCAACACTACAAGTCACGCTCCACAACCGCCCCATACAAGGGGATTCGCTGAAATGTTGCCAACCTTAAAATATTTCAATTCACAAAAATTCGTTTTTTCATACATTTTTACAAATTGCCTGACCAACGATCCGCCATCTGGTTAAAAAAATAAATAAATCCGGTTTGTAAAATTGAGGATATATCCGAGAAAAAAAAACAAAAAATTTAAAAAATATAAAAAAAAACACATCAGTGCCACCCGCGAACACAACCCACCTCGAAAAATGAAAAATTTCAAACTCAAATATCTCGGCGGCCATCTTGTTTTTTCAACTTTTCCAATTTCATCGTATCAGTCGCCCTCAAATTAGCCAGAAACGATCGATCTTGGATGGGTGCAAAATAAAAAAAAAGTTGCCCAATCCAGCTCGGCCGCCATCTTGAATTTTGAAAGTTTCAGATTTTTCCCATAGACACGGAGGCAAATAAAATTCCACTCATACATCAAACCCACCCCCCACCACTCCTTCAGGTCGAGGAAGTCGATTTTTCGTAAAACTGAAAAAAAATTCCTGCGGCCAGTGTTGCCAGTCGACATCGACGAAATGGTCAAATGTCATTACGACAGCCAAAAAATAATTCCAGTGAAAAATTTCATCAAAAATATTTCTCTCTTTCTACTTTTCATATTTTGAAGAAAATTTGAAAAATTGTAAGAGTGGGGAGAAAAAAACTCAAACCTGGCAAACACCTCGGACTGAGCCCCATGACCGCCCCGAACAAAGCAAATCGCTCAAACGTTGCCAACCTCCGAATTTCACTTCAAAAAATCTGTTTTTTCATACATTTTACAAATCGCCTAACAGACGACCCGCCATCTTGTTGAAAAAAAATAAATCCGATTTGGCAAAATTGAGGATATATCCGAGAAAATTTTAAAAAATGGCAACAAAATATTAAAAATCCCAAGAGATACGACCTCCCAAAAACACCTCGAAAATTGAAAATTTCAACTCAAATATCTCGGCGGCCATATTGGTTTTTCATTTTTTTCCAATTTCATCGTAATACCCACCCCGAATATTATTCGAAAAAGAAACAAACATCATAAAGTCAATAAATGAAAGTTAAAAATTTAAATCGGCGGCCGCATCTTGAATCTATGGCAATCTCATATTTTTCCCTTTGCCCGGGGGGGGGGGAGAGGAGAAAACCCGCCATAGACCAACAAGTCGCTCCTAGACGGCAACATGGAGAACGCATGCCATTCCTTACAGGATTATATATATATATTAATCAAGAACTCTAGAGGCCTAAGAGCATTTTTCCTATCACGCGGATTGAGCCTGCGCGCGATGTGGTCTGTAACGTTCCTAAGCCAGCACGCGGGTGTAAAGCGATCAGCGATCTATCAGCGATATAATACGGCACGCATGCAGGCCAGTATTGGATGCGGACGCAAAACCGCGTGACAAGAAAAGGCACTGAAAGCGAGTTGAAACAGTGCATATAGAGATGAAAGTGCAAAATTAACTAGGATATAGGTACGATCGTTACATAAAATTTACTTATTTTAGTGTACATATGAGTAAATACAAATACCTATATCTCTGTGTATTTCTAATCTATTCAGCAATAACTATCAACGGATAATTTATATCATGTAGGTATATATTTGTAAAAAAATGTATGCTATTACTTATATAAATGACATTTGATAAAAATTGCTCGTCAGTCCATTAACGTTATTCTCGTTAACCATATTGCATTCGTCATCAAAGAGTACATGTAATAAAGTTTAGTATAAATGAAGGCACGAGTATATTAATAATTAGATACCAATATTCTGAAGTCTCCTTAGACTGCTTTTAATGTGCGTTGGGTGGTTGGTTTCGCACATAGATTTTCCATTTAACACGATGGAAGTAATCAGGCGTACCTATAGTACCTTTGATGTCAGTAGTAATTAGTAAATTTAGAATTGATCGTTGACATATACAGATCTAAAGGACATCGTGTCATTTGCAGACTTTACTGAAAATGCAAAAAAATGGTACTACGACTACGGCTAGGAGGACCTTTGGTGCCCTCCTCCCACATACCAAAACTATTGCTACGCCCGGAACAGCAACATTAAACCAATGAAAAATTGCTTTTCTAATCACGACGCTTAAGATAAGTTGCTAAGCAACATCTTATTTTAATATCTAGCCAAATGTTATCTTCACATGAGTTATTAAGAGCAGACACGATACATAATGAAAATCCATTCCTTTACGAATTTAAAAATCTGTAATAGTCTTAAATTTCCATCATTCGATAAATGAAAAATAAAACAGGATTGCATCACAATTTCATAAAGCCGTAATTTTATTTATGGGATGCACGCTACGTTTCCACGACGCTATATTGCAACGTTCAATTATTCGACGCAGTATCGTGTTTAGCACAAAATTGGAACGTTTCATGCGTCTAATAGTAATAATAACATTTTGTTACATATAAATAACAATCCCAATAAAGCATACTCCTAGACAACCAATATAAAAACGATTACTATCTAAAAACCAAAATTTTCGAAAATCAAAAGATCGGCAGTTCGTGTTAGTGTTTTGAAACACAAATTCACTGATGTTAAGGTAAATCAGAGTAAAGATTTTAATTTTCGATTCATAGAATTTCAAAAAATGAATTAAATTTCAAAGGTTCACATTCGCGTTGGTACTTTACTTTTTGTAGTAAAGCGATTATTTCCGAAAAAAATCGATTCGAATCGAAGTGTGATAAATCGATTCTAAAAAAAATCGAGGCCTAAAGAATCGATTCTCCAAAAATCAATCTTCGACCTGTTCAGAGACGAAGCTAGCGAAAAAGGTCTTCAGTATCAGGACCAAACCATCACTGAAATACGTATCCGTTAGCAAAAAAAGTCTTATAACACATTTGTTAATATTCAATCAACTTCGAAAAATTAATTTAGATTTTCTAGGATGAAATATCGATTTACTAAATCGATCTTTTACTGGAGATCGATTAAAATACTCGTTTCTTCGATTAATCGATCTCAGATCGCCATCTCTACCGTACAATAAAGCGTATTGTGTCTTATGTCAAGTTTTGTTATTGAGAATTGTCAATGTTTTCACAAGGTGTCCTATTTAATAGAATCTATGAATCTACCAACCCATTCGGCGCGCGTGGTGGACAAAAATTACTGAGGAACAGTAATTGGCTGATGATAGATCAAATATACTACAAAAGCTAGTCTAGTGCAAAATAGTTAAAATTAAATTGAGTTCTACTCCTAGAAGTACTTACTTATATTATTTATAGTTAAGGTACACACATGAATCTAAGGTCAAGTGTATGTTTTTTATTGATAATTCGATACAAAAATTACAACGATGATCTATATCGAAACTTATTAGATTTTATCACTAGAAGTATCATGTCAAGTGTAACTTGTTTCAATAAGGAATGCAAGTCAAAACAACTTTTGTATCTATCTCACTTATACATTATACTAGTACAGCGAGAGGTAAGATATGCTGGCATTCGAATGTCGTGACCTTCACGGGTCGTCTTCGGAGTCACCTATGTCTGCCGAAGTCAGCCATGCCTATTTTTGCTTCAGTAATAGGCTCTGCTTGTTGTTGATTTGAATGGTGGTGGTAAGGGAGACATACTTACCCGCAGGTTCCAACATAGTCCTCAGAGGTAGCGACGCACCTGTGGCCGAATCGCATACTCAATTACCACTTCTATGATAAAGAAAAATGGAGTACACTCGTTATTGTAACAAGTTATAATTGTTACATCTTATATATAAAATTCTTGTGTCACAATGTTAGTTACCGTACTCCTCCGAAACGGCTTTACCGATTTTCACCAAATTTTATATGCATATTCAGTAGGACTGAGAATCGGCCACATCTATTGTTCATACCCCTAAGTTATAAGGGTTGTTCACGCTTAACATTTTATTATTTATATGGCAACACAACGTTTGCCGAGTCAGCTAGTTATAATAATACCTACGCATACACACAGTAGCAGTGCTGTCATCTACATATATTCTATTCTACAGTATATTCAACTATATTTGTCAAATAAAGCAGATATAAGCTACTAATAATATATTTGCTATAAATCCAATGGCTTACTAATGTTCAGTGGTAGTTAGCGGTAGTGCTCCGTGGTCATTAAGCCCATGAAAACCTTTTGAGCAGTTTTAATTTTTTTACATTAACGGTAAGCTATGGTATGCTATTATAGCTTGTCATTAGTCATTATAGTTCTTCTGATTTTTCTATATAGAGGGTGAATTTGTCATGTATGCATGAATGGCCAAATACATTTTACGTCATCAGCAGCTTACGCTAAACTGATGCGTTTCGGTTAGCACGCTAATGAGGTGACACTATCGGTCGCGCGAGCTAAAAATTAGCTCCTTTCTCAAGTTTACTATGAATAGCAAGTTTCTAGAATGTGATCCTTATAAGATACTATTTTTAGACCACGGTAATATATGGTGCTCGTTTTTTAAATAAGAAAACAGATTTTTTGAACACCTAACTTTCGCAATTCCTTTTAATTTCGGATTTGGTCATCCATGCACACTTAAAAAATCTGCCTGTATAAAGAGTATTGGGAAGACATTGGATGAGAGTAAAATTATTATTTTGAATTTTCATACACATGAGAAAACAGTTACTTATATTCAATTAATATTTAAAGTTGATCGAGATGTATTGATGGAAGTTACATACGACAAATTTTGAGGAGCATTCGTAACCTAGTAACCATATTAATTATTTATTAAAATCACTCAGGTGATTTTCGTTATCTACTTTAACGGCGGAAGAAATTATCATGAGGGTCTTTCTTTGTAAGGGATGTTTTAAGTCTACCCATCTACATATAGCCAGCGTGGTGGACTGCGGCCTAAACTCTTCTCAATCTCAAAGATCTCAATCTCTCAATCTCAAAGAACCTAATGGGACAGAACTGGGTTGTAAATAAGTTTTAATATACAGTAGGTTCAAAGCAGATTGCAATATGCAATAACAACATGTATATTTGAAATAAGTCCTTAAAATCTCAAATTAGAACACGCATGTATATATAACTTGTTTCTATAGAGATTGTAATCCAAAATAGCGCTATGTTTATTTATCGCACGCGTTCTGCTTGCATTTTATTTATATCATTATACATATTATATATGTACGATTTACATATAAAAAGCTGCCAATTTCGATTACATTCTTTATTGAGACAAATTAAACGTTGATCGTCATATAAAATCTATTCAATATTTTCCTTAGCTTATAAATACCTACAAGAGGTAAGTTAAAAATATTGCTTTTTCGAAATGTTTAAATCATTTTGTACCGTATCTTAAAGGCGACTAAATTATCGCGAGAATTTTCACACAAACCAATGGTTAAGTTTTACATCGCAAAAAGAATTCTTGAGAGACTTATATCCAAACATGTCTTATTCCAAATATGTCCGAACAATGCTAATGAATAAGATAGACATGAAATTAAAATCAGTATTTTGATCATTTTTGCCTTAAAATCAGGTCCAATTTTATAGCCCGACGCACCAAAATTGTACGTCAGACGGTCAAAAACGCAGTTAAGTTTATAAGTTTAGCACTTAGTTTATAAGTCGGTGAAAATATATTTAAAGCCATTGTCATCTTAGCGTGATATGAGCACAAAATTTTTATATCATGACGACAAATTTTAAATTTTGATCATTCCTACATAAGTAATGGCGGCGCATATAATTGTATGTAAATGAATAATTGCACATATATTAAGAAAAACCTTTTAAAATTTTACGACATCATATTCAGTTTCAACCAAAATTATCAACTAAATCAATCATTAATCATTTAATCGGTCACCATTGTTACCAATACGGCTTATCCAGCGAAATCGGGAAGCCTGGCAACCCTAACAGCTTTTGTAAACCCATCATTTTCCCATTTTCAAATTACTCCTAACCTTAGATCTAATTGCTTAACGCCACGTGGAGTTCCCCTGGTTGCGATTCCACGTCGGGGGCCTGCGATCCGAGCCCTGGGAGTTCCCGCTCTGGTACTTCTGGGAACCTTGCTGGTATCTGGAGCTGCCTTGGTTCTGCGAGTAGCCCTGACTGTGCCCCTGACTGCCGCCCTGTTGGTACGGCTTGTAACCTTGACTCTGGTTGCTGTTATACCGATTCGATTGGTATCCCGAGCGATTCGACTGGTAGCCCTGGTAGCCTTGACTGGAACCGTGGTTCGACTGATACCCTTGCCGGCTCTGCCCGGTCTGGTAGCCTTGGTTGGAGCTGTAGCCCTGCCTGCCTTGCCCCTGGCTGCCGTGCGCCTGCTCCTGGTACGGCTGGTAGCCGCTGCGTTGCGGCCCGAATGATTGCGAACGACCTGCAACAATGATAGAAATAGTTTATTATCTTCTCCGACTACTTTCCGACTCTTAATTTCTACAACATATCCTTATTTATGAGGTATCCTAATATATTATTATAATCCATTTCCTGGTCAGTGGCAATAAACTGATTGTATAAAGAGAAAAAGAAAGTACTTTTTCGTTTAACTATTATTTAAACAGAAGCTCCTGCAATTGTTCAAGTCTATGGTTTCATTAAAAAGTGTCGTATAAATAACAGTCGATCTAATTAAAAACGGAATGAATACTACATATAAATTATGTGTTACATCGTTGCGCACAACTTCGCCTCACTAGTATAAGTTACTTAAATCATTTAACAAAAAGAAAAATTACAAAATAGCATAACTTCCTTTTCGCCGTACACAAAAATGGAAATTGAACCATTGTTCATCTGTGTCTTTGTATTTCTTCCATACCACCCACGACAGATAAATACTACGCAATTTTGACAACCTGCGAGGCGAAACATTCACCTGGTTTGACGCGCAAAGTGTTCCGAGTTCGATTCCCCGGCCAGACAGATATCCGAATGATGAACATAAATATCTATTCTGTGTTTGTGCATTCGTCTTTGTGTTTTCATGGAACCCATAACACAGGGAATCGTAGAGCTATGAATGTACAAAGCGTGTCTTTTATCTTAAACCACGTGACGATACTATACGAAGATCAGATTATCCGCTCTATGCGCCCACTAATCCACCACAAGTAGCACCAGTTGAAAGAATTACTAATTAAGCGATACGAGTGACGTCGAAACCGCGCACAGTGTGACACGAGTGCCGTCGCGGCGGTTAGTGTCTGGAGAGCGTTCCGGATCCACAATGGAGATGCGCGAATTCACTTGTTTGGTTCCTGGATCCTTCATCCAAGGGTGATTACCTCTCAATACTGCGGGCCTCTCAATGATGGCCTGCAATGGCAATGTTTTTAGAGGGATAAATAGCTACTCGTATTTATTTATGCCTATCTTCTAAGATATATGTATTATCGAGAGGTACATAATCAGGTGATACAAACTTTAGGTCTTCATATTCTGCTAACAATACGGTAGCATGCAAATTAAATAGCTGTCATAAAAAACTAAAATTATAGAAAAATGTCAATAGGTATAGAAAGTAGAATTCTCCGCAGACTGACATTATGTGATGTGTGTTATGAGGTAAAAGAGAGCAAAGCTATGTATTGTAGTAACGCCAAGACCATTTAACATCAGATGCGTTGTTGGTAGTTATTCACGAGCATTAGCAATGTCAATGGAAAGTCTATCATAACTGTCGAATCTCGACCGCTGGGCAAAACCGTTGTAATGGACTTATTATACACTAGTTTATGCCCGCGGCTTCGCCCGCGTTTAAAAGAAAATAATATGACATACTAACATACATAAAACTGAAAATTAGTACCTTCATTGGAATGAAAGTGGCGCCATCTGGCGAAAATTGGTCGTACCAACTCTGAAACCTTCGTGGGCTCATGGACAACAACTTTGCTAAAGATAATCACTTTATCAAATGTATAGTTTACGATTCAATCCTTACTAATATCGATTAAAATAATCGACTTTTTGGTCCAAAATATCGATTCTCCGATTAATCGATCTTAGATCGTTATCCCTACTTTCCGTGGGATTTTCGAGATAAAAACTACCCTATGTCCTTTCTCGGGTCTCAGACTATCTTTGTATAAAATTTGATTAAAATCGGTTCAGTGGTTTAGGCGTGAAGAAAAGACATACAGATAGACAGACAGACAGACAGAGTTACTTTCGGATTTATAATATTAGTAAGGATTATAATATTATTTATTAATACTATATTATTATTTTTTGGCCAGACTGAAAATACATTAATTTACGAGTAGAATAACAAATTATACGCTTTTCCCCATATGTGACAGTCAGTGTCACTAATTAGCATCAGGCAGTCCATCTTTTATTCATTTATTCAATAAAGAAGACTTACAAAAGAACAACATTTAAATCTGCCAAACTGTACGCCAGTTTGTGAGCAGTATACATTTAGTTCTCGTGGTCCTCAATATATCTTCTAATAAAATTGTACCCCCTCAAAATCTATTTATCAAATACATTTAATATAAAATATAGCCTATGTTAATCGTGGATAATGTAGCTTTCAAATGGTGAAAGAATTTTTAAAATTATAACAACGTACAATTTAGTACGACTTGGACTATAACCGATGTCCTAAATGTGGAATGTGTAACACATACAGTATAAGTTCACGTTTCTCAATAGATTCTGACGGTGCCGAGCACCGCACGACACCACTCGCGCGCCCTAAGCCCCTTGCAGTGGTTTTAAGCCGAAGAGCCATGCATGTAAGTACAATAGATATGACAACTATTATCGCGGAATACAAATTTATTATTAAATCAAATAAAATCAATTTTTTTATTCAAAATAGATTCTTTACAGAGCACTTTTTGAATGTCAATACAACTACCACCACTTCACAAGGTGTTTCGTTATGGAGAAGAAGCGGCGAAAGAAATTCCATAACACACATCTTTTAAAAAAAATGTTTTTACAATGTTAAACTTAACCTAATGGTACATGTGGAGCTGGAAGTACTTCAGACCACACCGTTTTGTCAGTCAAATAATCACTTAGCTTATAGTACGATTTTTTACATAGCGTTTGTTTAACGACATGGATCAGGTATTTTATTGTAGTAGCGAATACCCATGAAAGATCTAGCCACCTTGCATAATCTATGTTTCGTAATTGCTTATGTACTAGTAATAAGTTTACGTTCCGATAAAAAGAAAAAAAAGTCTTTATGGAGCTTTACAAAATAAATACATTTAATTTATTTCATTTCATGAATTAGGTAAGTAATGAAGAAGTGAAATGAAAATTAACAAAAACGTAAATCAGGAATAGTACACGTTATCAATTAAAACTATTGAAATATAGGCAAAATTACCTATAAGATAATAAAATATTCAATTCAATTCAATGTAAATAGTTAATATTTCGAAAAAAGAAATAATAATATAAAGACAGCAATGTTCCTCCTCCTACAGTGCTAAACTACATTCGCTAAGCACCATCTAGTCTCTCTATGTCCACGTTAGAAAGAGCTTATCCAAGTTGTAGAGGCGTCGAGATCCTGAGCTATTCTGCGCAAAGTTTTGGATTTAAAAGGATTGAAGTCGATCTCCAGCCATCGATGGCCTCTTTTACTTAAGAACAACCACAAACAAACCACTGTGCACATACTCTGTATAATCCGCGAGGGCGTATCGCCTAACGAACTTAACGGCCTACAGCAGACTTAAAAGTCATTATGGGGAAAAGTGAAAAGAAATCCGGCTCGAAGGACCAGAACCTGCAGCTAATTTCCGCGATTTAAATAAGTTTCTATGGAATAAAACTAATCAACGAGTTCCGAAGTCTTTAGAAATATTTCATTGGAGCGTTAAGCTTGTAAAGTTCATTAAATCGATAAGTATAAGAAAAACTAAGGCTGCGGCATATCAACATACTCTTTATATAATTTGTTTGAAAATTGCACTAAATTAATTAAATAAATATAAGATAAAACGACCGAAGGAAGCATTAAAAGATTAAGAATAATGTACGGTACTTGAATACATCTAAAATGTATCTAAGTGGTAAGACTTTCTTGTCAATTTAAAACAACCTAAAACATTATTGGTTAACTTTAATAGCCTTCAAAAAATCCTTTAACATAAGTCCACTCAAATAAGTCCTTTAACATAAGGCCTCTAAACGATTACAAAGACTGACACATTCCACATAGTCGAGTTGGCGCCCAACGTGGGACCCGCCTATTACGCAGCGCCAGCGATAGAACTGTTATTCCCACCTATACCTTTGCACCATCGACAATTACACTCGCTCGAGTGCATAATGAGGCGTCGCCATTAGCCACCATTGTCGGAGTCGGATCTCTTGGTCCGGGGACACCCGCCACTCGCGATGAATGCAATGCATTTGTGGAGGCTTTTGTGCGAGATGTCATTTGAATATTATTCAACTTAGTAGGTGACAGTCACAATCGTACGATTTCTATTTATGTGACAGAGTTTTAAGATATTTTGCATAACTATAAAGACATACTGCTATTTATTTACTCATCAAGTCCCTGATCGTATAAAAAAACATGTAATTCAAAACTAAAGATTTTAACATTATATTAAACAGTCGTGAAAGTTAAACATTTTACTTGTTTTTTAATTTAAAAAACTAAACGTCAATCCTTTACCCGTTACATGGAAAACTTGTTACAATTTAGAGCGGCAATAGAATTTTAATACCCACATACGATCTAAAGGCAGAGAGACGTAACATCTCAACGCAGCGTAGAGGCGGGCTGGATTTCGACAGCCAGTGTGTTTGAGAGGCCTTTAACGCGGCTGTCTTTACACCTTTCCAAAACGTCTATGTACCTTTGGAATGGTTAAAAAAAATACGACGCCGACGTCGTAGTACGGCGGTTATAATAGGCACCTAATGGATGTCGGCGCGACACATTCATCGAGTGAAAGCGTCGCAAATAAGAGCATGGCGTCGTTTCGCGCCCAAATTATACCGAGCACGCCCTCTATAGAATCAGGGGAAGGCGGGCGAGAGGCACGGGTCTTAGTCGGCCGTACACTTGGTTTTATGTTATTAAGTTGCTACTCATTTAGTGCTGAGTGGTTCATGTTAACATTAAAATGGTTAGCTAAATGTATTCATGGTACCGCTTTAAAATGTGAAGTCGCGTTTTCAAAATGTCTGCCAAATATTCTAACAAAATATGACTCTAAACATTGCAGGCAAAACATTTTGTAAAATTTCGATGTAACGTTGCAATTTAATACGTCATTAATTAATTTGTAACGAATTCCATGTAGTATACTATTTCCTTTTTCTTAACCTTTTGTCGAAGATAATCTTGTGATTAGTGAAACACGGTTAAATACGTTAACATTATTTTATTTATTTAACTTTAAGATATGGCAACAAATCCGTGACTGTAAATTTTGCTATTATGAGCCTTACAAAAGATGACACTTATTAGAACATAGCGAATCCAGTAACAACAAAAACCGCCCGATACACCTTATCAACGTCAACGGCGAGCTCGAGATTGGCCTTTGTCTCTCGACAGTTCAGGGTTGTCTAGTGACGTTCTCTTGACAATTTCTCTTGAAGGAAGGAAAAAAATAGAAAATGCGAAATAAACGAGACACGGCGTGGTGGGCACTCGACCGCGGGGAACGTAACCTGCGATTCCGTAATAATTAGAGGCGGTGCCGGCGGCGCGTGCTCAAGTGTCTAAACCTCGACGCGAGGCTAAAGTTGAGGAAATAACAGTTTTTAGGGATCCCTACTTCAATTTGTTGCGAACGGTAACAACTAAATTGGTAGACGGCAGCCGGTGGACACCTTGATTAGGATGTACACCTCGTTATAAACATGTCTTGTTTTCAAATTCTGTAACTTCGATTATCATGTAAGAGAATTACAATTCAACGGATTTATTATCTTTGAGATACCTTGTATTGGAAATAGCAGCAAGAAGGAAGAAGATTATTTATATTTTAGAACAAAAAACTTCAGCAGTCGTATTCGAAAGACGATCTAGTCCCACGCGCAGTCTCAGCTCAGTCAGCTCTGACTTAAGGATGTCATCATAATTATATAAGAGTATGAATAATATTTGTTTGCTAAAAACTCTTTTTCGGGCCCTCAAAATATCTAAAATTTTTCGTAAAACAACAAAAAAAGAAGCAATTAAAATTCAAATCAAATTGACAAAAATTTTGATCAACATCCACAAACCGCTAAACAAAAAAAAATGCATTTCTATTTACATTTACCTATTAAGATTCTTCAGCGGTGCTTACTACCCAAAATTGGGTCACTTCAACTACCCCAAGAGCTCATCACGGCACGACAATAGGTAATCTGGCAATACTCAAACCTTGCGGAGTCGTCGAGTGCTCGTCCAAAACTACAACTACCCGCGTTTACCGTGGAAATGTATTCTTAGTGCGCCGCCTTCCGGTGTTGCGACTTCCGGGAGACAATTGCCACTGTGAGAGCTAAATTAGCCGAGATTGCGCGGGTACCTGATATTATACATTTGTATGGGAAAAACGAATTCGCTATGTACTGTAATCAAAATGTGTAATCAAAGAAGTTACTTTGAGATGGTAGATATTAAAATAATACTCTTCTGTAAACAAAAGACCTCAATAGGTGATAGTCATAAAGATGACACGACAAATACGACGATATTTAGACGAAAAACTAATGACTAATTCAAGCAAAGGGTTCAAAAATAACTGACTAATACACTAACTATTATTACTGTTAAATAAATTTCATTTCAATATTATTATCACATACCGATATCTATACAGATGTAACGTGAATATCTTATTCAATGATGAGATGTTTAAATTCTTATTTAAGGTAAAGTCATGGTTTGATGGAACAGTTTTATTCCTGTCTTGGTAAACAACATGTTTTATGGTATGGTATTTTATTGACTGTTGTCAATAAAATACACTTAATTTTAAATGTATTTCCTTAAATATACGAACGTTAGTAATATTTTGCGCATATATTTAGCTATGTAATAGTACAAGTCCGAACGTGAATATAGTAAACACCAAGATTATCTTTCATTCGTTCTACATAACGCTATTTGCAATCCGTAAAGTCAACATATTATTTTGTTGTTTGATTTATTGAAAAACGTCAATCTCGAAATCAAATAAGCGTATTCAATTAAAAATTCCCGTAGTTTGGGGGTGTTCGGATAATTAGGGCACGTGCCGCCCCCTACAGGCGAGCGAATTGTTTATTATGGTCTGTGGACGAATATACACTCTGTGCCCTGATCCATAGAGACGAATTAGTTTTCTTGCACTTTGTTGTTTGATTGATCTGCACTAAAAAGAGATTAATTGGAAGTCAAGTCAAGTACTTCTGGGTACCTATATTAAAATAGTATATTGGAGTAAGTTTTGTAAAATAATATTAATATTAATGTCAGCGTTGAGATGGACAGGTTCACAAAACATACGATTCAAAAAAATCTTAGAGATTAGGAGTAGGTTAAAAAGTACTGACGCAAATTCCAAAACGAATAGAAAAATGTGTAGGAAATCTATTTTATTACAGCCATTATGATGGACAGCACGCACTTTTTAATACAACAGATAAAAAAATCCGCAAGAATAAAAATCCTTGAGAAGACATCGCAGAAAATTGCGTAAAAGATAACATTTTACAATATTAAAAGGATATCTTTAGCGGATTAAGAGATAAAAAGTAAGCAAAATAGGCATTAGCACACCTCCGCGGCCACCTGGTTAAAGGGTGCGACAAAAAATCGATACGAAAAAAGCGGCCGATACTGTAGCGTAATCCTCTCGAACCGGATAATAGGAAGCACTTGAGCCGATCGACCCGTTATTTAAAAAAAAAATCACCCCATTGTGCCCGCCAACCCTCGATAATTATTATTTTCGTAGTTGGCGACACTGCGTCGGACAATGGCGTCCCTTCGCACTTCCTGTTTGCTTTCGCGCGCTATTACACGTCAATGCCTCGCGGAACCGTAGGCCAATTTGAATTTCGAATTTCTTTATAATGGATTCCTTTCAGCCAGCCATTATTGCGCGTAATTTTGTTTCGTCGGAGCCGATGGCACGGAATGTATAATGCCAGTGCTCGGGTAATTTAATTGCATGTTTTGCTGTTGTAATAGATCCATTTAAGATTAGCTTCAATAAGACATCTTTTAAAATGTTACGCAACAAAAGATGGTCACTTAACTACTTTATACCCAACTTTAAAGTAATAATACCTACTCTGAAATGGATAATCACTTTTTTTTTTTATAATATAAGAGTAGCAGACGAGCATGCAGTCCACCTGATGGTAAGTGGCTACGGCCGCCCATGGACATCTGTAATCAACCCCAGATAGGATTAGATATTCCTACCTGAGGTCGGCCACAGATGCGCCGCTACCCCTGAGGACTAAGCTGGAACGCCTCGGAAAAGTCTGTCTCCCTTACCACACCCTTCAAACCGGAACACAGCAGCGCTTAACACTGCTGTTATTAGGTAGAAATAGGTGTGGCGGTGGTGCCGCCGGAGTCGAACCACAAAGGGTTCTACCACCTTTAAAACACTTCCTAAAAGTTAAGTATATACACGACATTTTTATTTTACATAATTATTTAATTTCTTCCAAACAAACAGTATATTCCCTCAAAGTAATATTTAATATACACTATTTTCATTTAATTAAGAGGAAGTTTAAATGCTCTTGTAATATAATTCTAGCTTATACAATCCTCGTAAGTCCTGAAACATTTTTACCAAACAAAGAAGATTAAACTAATTTTCGTAAAGCAGTAACACTTAGTCCTCGAGGCAGCTATATTTTTAAGCAGTCAGGTTTTTTACACTGTTAACTACCTGGCCCTCGTGGATAAGTAGTGACACTCATATGAGTCATTCCAACTTGCTCCTCTGAGACAACCACGCTTAAATGATACTTCAGATACAATTGCAATCCCTATTTGGAGTGTATAACACATTTTCATGAGCCAAGAAGATCACATAGCATCAGGTGCACTACAAGCTGTGCAGACACCGAAAACCGCTCAACCCCCGTTCCCACGTAGCACGTAGCCGAAGACAATCCACCCCACATATCGCGTTTCGACCACCTACGCGACAATGGCGGCTAATTAGCTCCGGTCTGATCGCATCGCGCTCACAATGCACACCGCGACGGCTCAGCTAATTGGTAAGCTCCAACTGATATCGCTGTTAATACGAACCTTGTGTTATCAACACTTAAGTTTCTTTACGTTGTGCTTTGTGTTCTTGCGATAGCAGTCAGATTTGAAACACTTAACATATCAAAGAGAAAGGTCCTCGGGAACTGCTTTGCCGCTCTATGTTCATTTTATTCGATTGAACTAATCCATCGTTTTTAGGGTTCTGTACCCAAAGGGTAAAAACAGAACCCTATTACAAAGCCTCTGTTATCTGTCCGTCTGTCACAGGGCCCCATGTCCTGAACAGTAGTAGTATGTAATATATACACTTGAAATTATAGTATGTATAAGGGAGGTCGCTATAACAAGAAATGCTAAAAATAAAATAAAGGTTGAAAATAAATGGGGGTGGCAATACAAGAAACCGCTATATATCGCCGGTTTTTCGCTTTATTTATTGTAAAAAGTCTTATAAGTCAGGGAAACTGAAACTAAGTGATCCAACTTGGACTTCAGGGGTAGCAAGATACTTGATGTTAGGTAGGATTCTAATGCTATTCGAGCTCAATTATGACTTACCATAGAAAATAACCGCGTAATTTACGTGATGGTAAAAAAAAGTAAAAAATACATACATATATTTATTTATTTATTAAACGTTATTTTATTGAAGCATCGTGTGAATTACACGATTATTTGTTACTACAATCTCTTAAAAACAAAACGTTGCTTCAACGACGTGTCGCTAAGTAATATTTACATTCATTGTTAATCACTATAGTATATACAACATGTAACGTTCCCAGTATATGTAAAACTCAAGAATACTTTACACTCAAACATTCAGACGTGGTGAAAGTTACAACTGTAACAATAAAACATATAGACTCCTAAAACGGTTCTGCTATTACATTAGTTAAACAGAACTGACTGACTACGGATGTTTTTTATTTATTCGAATTGAAACGGGGTTTTTTTCATTACATGTGTTGTTAAAGGTTAATCGACCCAATGTTTTAACATGTCGTAGGAGCGCAAATGGATCACGCTCTAGTATAAATAATATTTTAAGACATATATATTATTCCAATTTATTCCTTTGTTCTTAGGTACAACAACATATTAGTTATCGACCACAGCTAATTCTAGTATTTTAGGCGGTTATAGTTTTAAACGAGCAGCACCTTAGTAAATGGTTAACATTTTTGTATGTTGTCATAACAAAAACATGAAAAAAATACTTTTCAGCCAATCATATATCCATACACTTCATTCCTGTCATTTCCCCATACAAAAAAAAACACCTATTAGGCGTCTATCAGTTCCACCTCCGTCCACCATTACCCGACCGCAGCAGACAAGAACAAAGGAGTGCATAGTCGCCGTTGTAATGGGCTGGCTTATTAGCCGAACGCGAGGGCCTCTTGTGCCAGCCGCCTCTGAGAGGTGCCTCTCGCATACCACGTAATAGGCTTTTACGACAGATATATTTATGGATTTGGAGTGAGTTGCGACGTTTCTCTTGTAACTTGTAAACAATGCAACATCTACAAAGTTAAGATAAAACTATTTTGCAACAATCCAGTACCAATATGGATCATACAATCAGGCCGCTGAGAAAATACATTCCTGAAAGGTCATGTATGAATGAACTACCTAACTTTGAAATAGCGTCGAATATACCATGAAAATATTACTACAGTGACTGACAGATTTCAGGCTACCAATACGTGTTTCGCTCCGTAACAGTGCATTATGAAAGTAAGTTGAGTATGGGTAGCGGATTGTTGCGAAGTCGTTATTACCCTTTTTTATCTTATCCGTTTTTATCTCAGGCACCAAGATTGCATTGCCACAATGCATATGTGATCAGCTTCAGATAGAATCATTGAACTCCTGTTCTGTATGGGTTTGGTACAGATGTAATAATCATTAACATCAGTTAAACTGCACGCTGAGCATGTGGCCGGCAGTGACCACTTTTCATCTTTAAATGATAGATAAGTAAAGATTACTCACTCCTAACAAGAAAATGTAACCAGTTTTGAGAATTGAAATAGTTGCGTAAAAAAGTTTTGCCCCGTCTCTGTGCTAAAATGTCCCTAAAATATTTGAAACAATTATTTATTTATTATTTAAATTACGCAGTATTAGTTATTTATTCGTAAATTTTCTCTAAAAATGTTTTATTTGTCAAGAATTAAAAAAAGAACTTACTAATAAGCCGTTTGTGGCTTAATTCAATTTCAAGGCGGCGAAGTATATTTACTAATCTATGCTTTAAATATACACACATGAATACATTTTACATATTTACCTGTACATTTTGCATATACCCAAACATAAACCTTAAGCCATACCACCAAGTCATAGACGGCAGCGATTAATACCTTAACACAAATCACCCCTATCGCCGCAAACAAATTGTGGCGATGAGCGCCCCCGCGCGGGTGACGTCACGGGGCGGCCACGTGACCCAATTACAGCTGCCCGCCCGCCATTGTTGCCCCACGACGGATTACAGTTTAATGAAATATTTGCTGGCGTTTGACGGCTATTAGTTTTTTTAAATTTTACCGAGTTGGTGGGGGGAGTTGAGCGAGGGTTGCCTAGCGGGTACGTCGTTTATGTTGTCCGGTAATTAATTTTTAAATAATTTAAAAAGTTAATTATTCCAATTAAAAGTCAAAATGTAATTAAAACAAGTCGATAGCGATTTTGTAAGATAAATATATTATGGTATAAGAAAGTTATTGTTCTTTATTTTTTATGACTAATTATGAAATTAAAACGATTACTTTGGCAAAATATTTTTCACATTTTATATAAAATAATTTAATGATTACGTTCTCGTACTTGTTATTATTGAAAAAACGTATGGAGACGCATTTAACATTGCATAGAATAGAAAGACGTACATAATATGTTAAAAGGGTAGAACTGCACGCGGTAGGTTCACTTTTGATTTTTACGAGTCTCTTTGTCGTAACCTTATTTACAGTAACTTCATAAAGATGTTTTGTATTTACAATATCACAAGCAATCATTAAAATCAATTATGTTTATTTTATGAAGTGCGGGAGTTACGGAGTACCTACTGTTAAAAATAATGCTATAAAAACCAATTTGAAATATAATGTTCTCTTCTGACGTAAGTAACGTTGGGTAATGTTAGTATGATCCTCGCCAAACTTCTAGTCCGCTCTGAAGTTGTTGCGCGAAGGTGTAGTCAGAGAACCAATGTGGTCGAACACCACAAGCATATACTCCATAGCAACATTAAGGGCACAGTAACTGCGCTATGTACCCGTGGGCGAGAGCGGGCAGCGGAGGGTGCCGGGGGGTTGCGTGCTATCTTCGTCCCGCTAATACATTTTGATGTTGCGACGCGACTCGATTATATATTCAGAGCGGACTAGCAGTTCGGCGCGGACTATATACTATTAACATTAAACAAACGCTTTCTACACTCACACCCCACACTACGGTTCCCTGTGTCGTGGGTGCCATGGACACACACATAGTCAAATACACAAACACCCAGACCCAGAAACAGAAATCTAAATTCAATTAAATAGTTTAAATCATTTAAATAATTTAGATATCTGTCGCACCCGGGACCCCCTGCGCGTCAGACCGGTATTGTGACCGCCCCGCCATGCGGGTCGTCATTGAAATATAACTCAGTTAAAATCAATTTTATATAGCATATCCTCATGTACTCACCGAGATGCGATCCCGACGCGGGCGGCGGCACGTTCCCGTACTGGCGGTCGCGCGGCAGCGAGTGGCCCAGCATGCGGTGCCCGGCCGCCTCCAGCGACGCCACCGTGTTCGAACGGACCATACCTGTGCACACACACAAGTTTTACAAAAACCGCAGAAGATACTTCTAACCCTACGGTCATGCACATTACTGAAACCCTAAAAGAAACTAACCCTGCGCCCACGCAGAAGTTTTACAAAAACCGTAAAAAATGCTACTACCCTACAAATATGCACTCATTACACATAGCGCGAGAGGTACTAACTGTACGGAGTGTATTTTTTATGTGGGCGTGGATGGCCAAATGTAAATAAGAAATAGCAAAAAATGCCTAATGGAGTTACAGAAACAAATTTTTGAAAAAATCTAATCATACTAATTATATTAAAAATGCTTCCGTAACCAGGAATACAAAGATTTGATTTCGAAAAAAAAAATAGATATACTGTATGTCGGATGGTGTCTCTTATAAGAATCAAATTCTGAAAAATAAGTTGCCATCTAAAGGTAAGAAATCAAATTTAATTTTTTCTTATATTTACTTTATGTATACTCAACATATACTTCATAAATTATTAAATTAAAACAAATTTATAACTAACCAAAACTACGACGCATTCTACCTATTTCTATTATATAGTATTACTTAACTTATAAACTCCATACAAAAAGTTAAACGAAGCACCTATACACTCACCAATCTGCGGTCGCCAGTTCCTGTTCTCCTGGTGCGAGAGGTTCCCTGGCTTGAGCACCCTGGCCGGTTCCGTGGCGCCCCTCAACCGGCTCGCGGGGAATATAAAGTCCTCAGGGTACTGTGGGTCTTGGAAGCGCACGCACACTGCGCGGTTGTCTAGCACCGGTTGCAGGCCGATCACGGGGGAGGCGAGTTGCCTGGGGGATTCGAAATAGGGGATGTTATACGAAATATATGTCGAGCAGATTTTTAGTTTATTTTAAAGTCGTATATATATGAGAAAGAGTGATGGTGGTAGAGCTCTTTGTGGTTCGACTGCGGCGGTACTACCGCCACACCTACTTCTGCCTCATAACTGCAATTTTAAACGCTGCTGTGTTCTGGTTTGAAGAGTGTGGTGGTAAGGGAGATATACTTTTCCGAGGCGTTCCAGCTCAGCCCTTAGGGGTAGCGGCTCATCTGACGCCAAATTAAAATATGTAATACCTTTGTAATCAACCTGTCACTAGTCACTTACCATCACGTGAACTGCAAGCTCGTGTGCTACTCCTATATTATAAAAAAGTGTTACCATAAATGAACGGGCTAGTGGTTTGTGTTTTAAACTTGTGTATATGCAAAATACAAAATGCAGCGATTATTAGTGATCATTGGTTGGCTGTAAACTTGTTCACTAGCTGCTGCTGCTGCTGCTTTTGCTAGTGCATCAACGACCGCAGCGTCTCGTAGCTCGCGTGACGTCACCGCACTCACCCGCCGTATCACACACAGTCGGCGCTGAGCATGACGTCGCCGCGCACGCCCTCCGCGCGGAACGGGTGGCGCGCGTCGGCCGGCGAGCGCGCCAGCGACCGCAGCGTCTCGTAGCTCGCGTGACGTCACCGCACTCACCCGCCGTAGCACACGCAGTCGGCGCTGAGCATGACGTCGCCGCGCACGCCCTCCGCGCGGAACGGGTGGCGCGCGTCGGCCGGCGAGCGCGCCAGCGACCGCAGCGTCTCGTAGCTCGCGTGACGTCACCGCACTCACCCGCCGTAGCACACGCAGTCGGCGCTGAGCATGACGTCGCCGCGCACGCCCTCCGCGCGGAACGGGTGGCGCGCGTCGGCCGCGAGCGCGCCAGCGACCGCAGCGTCTCGTAGCTCGCGTGACGTCACCGCACTCACCCGCCGTAGCACACGCAGTCGGCGCTGAGCATGACGTCGCCGCGCACGCCCTCCGCGCGGAACGGGTGGCGCGCGTCGGCCGGCGAGCGCGCCAGCGACCGCAGCGTCTCGTAGCTCGCGTGACGTCACCGCACTCACCCGCCGTAGCACACGCAGTCGGCGCTGAGCATGACGTCGCCGCGCACGCCCTCCGCGCGGAACGGGTGGCGCGCGTCGGCCGGCGAGCGCGCCAGCGACCGCAGCGTCTCGTAGCTCGCGTGACGTCACCGCACTCACCCGCCGTAGCACACGCAGTCGGCGCTGAGCATGACGTCGCCGCGCACGCCCTCCGCGCGGAACGGGTGGCGCGCGTCGGCCGGCGAGCGCGCCAGCGACCGCAGCGTCTCGTAGCTCGCGTGACGTCACCGCACTCACCCGCCGTAGCACACGCAGTCGGCGCTGAGCATGACGTCGCCGCGCACGCCCTCCGCGCGGAACGGGTGGCGCGCGTCGGCCGGCGAGCGCGCCAGCGACCGCAGCGTCTCGTAGCTCGCGTGACGTCACCGCACTCACCCGCCGTAGCACACGCAGTCGGCGCTGAGCATGACGTCGCCGCGCACGCCCTCCGCGCGGAACGGGTGGCGCGCGTCGGCCGGCGAGCGCGCCAGCGACCGCAGCGTCTCGTAGCTCGCGTGACGTCACCGCACTCACCCGCCGTAGCACACGCAGTCGGCGCTGAGCATGACGTCGCCGCGCACGCCCTCCGCGCGGAACGGGTGGCGCGCGTCGGCCGGCGAGCGCGCCAGCGACCGCAGCGTCTCGTAGCTCGCGTGACGTCACCGCACTCACCCGCCGTAGCACACGCAGTCGGCGCTGAGCATGACGTCGCCGCGCACGCCCTCCGCGCGGAACGGGTGGCGCGCGTCGGCCGGCGAGCGCGCCAGCGACCGCAGCGTCTCGTAGCTCGCGTGACGTCACCGCACTCACCCGCCGTAGCACACGCAGTCGGCGCTGAGCATGACGTCGCCGCGCACGCCCTCCGCGCGGAACGGGTGGCGCGCGTCGGCCGGCGAGCGCGCCAGCGACCGCAGCGTCTCGTAGCTCGCGTGACGTCACCGCACTCACCCGCCGTAGCACACGCAGTCGGCGCTGAGCATGACGTCGCCGCGCACGCCCTCCGCGCGGAACGGGTGGCGCGCGTCGGCCGGCGAGCGCGCCAGCGACCGCAGCGTCTCGTAGCTCGCGTGACGTCACCGCACTCACCCGCCGTAGCACACGCAGTCGGCGCTGAGCATGACGTCGCCGCGCACGCCCTCCGCGCGGAACGGGTGGCGCGCGTCGGCCGGCGAGCGCGCCAGCGACCGCAGCGTCTCGTAGCTCGCGTGACGTCACCGCACTCACCCGCCGTAGCACACGCAGTCGGCGCTGAGCATGACGTCGCCGCGCACGCCCTCCGCGCGGAACGGGTGGCGCGCGTCGGCCGGCGAGCGCGCCAGCGACCGCAGCGTCTCGTAGCTCGCGTGACGTCACCGCACTCACCCGCCGTAGCACACGCAGTCGGCGCTGAGCATGACGTCGCCGCGCACGCCCTCCGCGCGGAACGGGTGGCGCGCGTCGGCCGGCGAGCGCGCCAGCGACCGCAGCGTCTCGTAGCTCGCGTGACGTCACCGCACTCACCCGCCGTAGCACACGCAGTCGGCGCTGAGCATGACGTCGCCGCGCACGCCCTCCGCGCGGAACGGGTGGCGCGCGTCGGCCGGCGAGCGCGCCAGCGACCGCAGCGTCTCGTAGCTCGCGTGACGTCACCGCACTCACCCGCCGTAGCACACGCAGTCGGCGCTGAGCATGACGTCGCCGCGCACGCCCTCCGCGCGGAACGGGTGGCGCGCGTCGGCCGGCGAGCGCGCCAGCGACCGCAGCGTCTCGTAGCTCGCGTGACGTCACCGCACTCACCCGCCGTAGCACACGCAGTCGGCGCTGAGCATGACGTCGCCGCGCACGCCCTCCGCGCGGAACGGGTGGCGCGCGTCGGCCGGCGAGCGCGCCAGCGACCGCAGCGTCTCGTAGCTCGCGTGACGTCACCGCACTCACCCGCCGTAGCACACGCAGTCGGCGCTGAGCATGACGTCGCCGCGCACGCCCTCCGCGCGGAACGGGTGGCGCGCGTCGGCCGGCGAGCGCGCCAGCGACCGCAGCGTCTCGTAGCTCGCGTTGCCCGTGCCCACGTACAGCCGGTCGTTGCCGCGGACGTTGCGTTGAACTGAACAAAATAATTACGTTACTCAATAAATGCTCAATATGCAACGCATGCCACGTGAGATCGAAATTCATACGTTCAAATGCTTGGAATTACTCTTACGACACGTTACGATGTCGTGTAACGTTGCGGTGTCGCGTCATGCAAATTTACGACGTAACTCGACGCAAATGTGCTTTATTTTCTTTTTTTTTTTTGTTTTCGTAAAGATTTTTAATCATGAATTCATAAGAAATCATTAATTAAAATATTGAGTCCATCTGTTCATTTAAAGTTCTACAGTTATCGATGAAAACGCAACATTGTAACCAGTTATTACATAGATGTTAAAAAAAATCCCTTGTTAAATAAAATATTAAAAAAGATTACTCACTCTCAGCCTGCGAGAGCTCATTGTAATAGGGCTCCAGTGCTTTGAAGAGTCTGTTCTCGTCAACGAAGGGCAGCAGCGCGACGCCCTGCCACGCGAACTTCTTGCCATTCAGGTCGATCTTGAAGTCCGTCGGATAGAAGTCTATAATCGGCGAGAACTGTGAATGAGATAAATTACTTAATATCAACCATAGCTCAATAATACAAATTAAATATAATGTTTATAGTTATTTATATCCCTTAAAGGATTCCCTCATTCTTTAAAAGAGTTAAATGATATTTCAACATTTTCTAAATTCTGTGTATGTATTAAAAATATATTTTTACTAAATTACTAAACACACACAGCAGTAACATTTGTGTATCTATCTACTTACAGGATCACTCATGAGTTTCGCCCAGGGCTTGGGCACGTGTTGGGAGCTGGCCGCCGGGAACACGCCCATCAACTGCTCCAAGGGTCTGAACTGCAACCAAACAATGAAACTATTACGGCCTTCACACATCTGTTAGTTTTCTGTATTTTCGGTATAACCGTATTGTCACTAAAGTCGAAATACAAGTCTAATTTTAAAGAATATTAATATAGGATAATTAGATTCCCATTTGTTTATTACAGGTAGATTTCAACCTTCAAACTTATATTTTTTCGCAACCTTACAACCTTATAGAATTATGTATCGATTTCAGTCAGGACTCTTATCCGATTTGGGTCACTCATGTCCATGCGGCAATAACACTTATCAGGATACTTACTTTACTTTTTCTAGACGCATAATATAAGACTAGACATATGTGTAAAATTACAATAATATTTTTAGGTACATACCGGCTGCGTGCCCTTTTCGAACTTAGTGGAGAGTCCGCAGATGTTGACGAAGTCGGAGGCGAAGGGTGCGTAGTGGTAGGGGAAGTACCACTTCCAGGACGCGCAGCCCTGGTAGTAGTAGCGGAGCACCCAGCACAGCCCGCGCACGTATTGTAACGCCACACGGTACCTGTACAAAGAAATTAATATAAAAACTTAATTACTTCATGCTTAATTAACTCATTTATCTATTTTTGTGAGTTCCACCTTTAAACGTTTAAGCTCGAACGCTTATTGTTCTTAATTAATTTCAATATGAAAGTTAAGAAACAGCGCAATAAAAATAACTACAGATAATGGACAGTTTTACGTCTTGAGATTGTACCACAAAGGTTGGGATTTCAAGGAAACAACCTAAATGTTACTCGTATGGTTACGACACGTCCGTTTCTCGCCGCTACCGAAATAGGACTGACTCGAGTTGACTAACGGGTTGCAATCACGCATTTATTATTCAAACTGCGGGTAGCACAATATATCTTATCATACAAACAATTGGTAGAATGACACAGACACTTCTTTCCTGTAGTTCCAAGAGCACAATAGGGCTACGGAATCTCCTGCCTTTCGCAAGAGGTCACTAAAGGGGACTTCCGGGGTTGCGAGCAGCAAGAGTGAGAGCTCGAACCGACCGGCCAGCGACACCGTGATGGTCGGCGGTATGGTCGTACCGTCGTGTTCACCAGACGGTGTGGAGCGTCATGATTGTAAAAATCGCACATGACCTGGTGTTGCTTTCATGGTACCTCTTAAAATTTTCCCCCTCTTAAAAAAAAAGGATCACAGACAGTAAATCAAAGTTACAACACTTACCTGAACTCAAGGTTATCACGGCTCACTTCAAACTTGCTCTCGTAGTAGCGTTCCTTGAAGCCCTCCTCCCACAGCCGCACTTCGTCGTGCTTGTCGTCGTCGTCGTCCGAGTCCAGCCCCGCTGCGGCAGCTGACCGCTTCTTACCCCGCTTTTGTTCTTCTTCTTGCTGTGAAGGACATATTTTATGTTCATAACTTGATGTAAAGTTAACTATTGCACAGTTAACTTAAGCAATTATGACCTGTTTCACATCCATCACTAATAGGTAACAGGCTGTTCACTATAAAAGAAGACCAATGTGTAGAAGCAGGACATAAATATGTTTGATCGTGATGATTTTAATTTCAATAATGTAGGAATGGTTTGCCATATACCAATTTATGCGATAACACACACAAAAGACCACACTTTCTGTATTTATATTTACATGAAGCACTTTTTTTCACAAAGGAAGGGGAGAATTCAGTCCTCGTAAAGCAATAATGTAACAGTATTCAATTTAAATGCTATCAGAGATCATTTACTATTTAGATTTAGTGACTTACATGACCGTTTCACATCAGATGGATATTATTTTTTCCCATCAGATACGTTTTTATTAAACCAAAATAGATACAAACCGCGGAAACCGCTTGCATGCCCGCCTTCCGTATATCGGCTGCCTCTTGCCGTGCATTCTGCACTGACTTAGATCCACCACCCAAGGGCTGAAAGAAACAATAGAACATTTTATCTTACTTTCAAGTGGCACAACAGAAAAATCTACAAGTAAATGAGATTGATATTTTCATATTCTTTGAAATATACATTTCCTATTTTAATATACCATTTCATAATAAATCAAAGTTAAAAATCAAAACTAAAAAGCATAAAATAACAGTAATGTTAATTGTTTCAAATAGATAAAAACAGACTTAACTTAGTTATTATTCTAGCATGATTTAAATTATTTCTCACTTTCTTAACAAGCTTACAATAAACAAATTACACAAAATGAAATGAAATGAAATGAAATATATTTATTTGTATAGGCCAACGGCGGCACTTACAAATTGTCAGTTACAATATTTTCTTAAACTACTACCGGATCGGAACGCGACCTCTACTGAGAAGATCCGGTAAGAAACTCAGTGGGTTTGTCTTTTTTAATTTTAAAAATAATTATTCTCTTTTTCATTTTTTTAAATGCCATTATTGTTACATATAATTAATAAAGCATTAGCTCCAGTATCTTGCTTTACATTTATCTAAAAAAAGAAGTTTGTTCAGCAAGATACACTACACTTTGACATTTACTTAATTAACTAATAATTTTGTTATTGATCAGTCCCAAGCTGTTTCATCATTAATATAATCAGAAATTTTATAATAAGCTTTACGACTAAGTTTGCTTTTGATAATGACTTTAAATTTATTAATTGACTAATTTCTGATTTTGATAGGCAGTTTATTATAAAAACATATACATTGACCCATAAAAGAATTACTTATTTTGCGGAGACGAGTAACCACGAACCATAGGCGCAAACTGCGTCTTCTCCAGCAGCGCGAAGTTGACCTTCTGCTGCTTCCTGGACTTCTCGCGCGCCTTGAAGCTCAGCTCGTTCTGATGGCGGCGGCGGAAGATCTCGTCCTCCACGTGGCCCAACTCATCCATTATCACCTGCACTCGCTCCAAGTTCACGTCGCCGGACACCGTGATCCAACCCTGGCACACATTGTTTCCAATTTAAAATAAGGTTCCATGAAAAATTAAATAAAAAGAAATAGTTTCCTTTTTTCTCATCGTATCTGGCACACTAGCGCCATACCATAGCAGTACAATGATTTTATGAATATAATATTATCTTACGTCTATAGAATATAAAAATAAAAGTAGAAATAAAATGATTGATTATAATAGAGAAAATTTTATGTAGGGTGTATGAAAATGTATGTACTAAACAGTGGCTTTACTGTTACATTATCAATTCTTTTTTCAGGCAAAAAAGTAGACATGAAAAGGTAATAATTGGTTTGGTGTACTTCTTAAAACAAAAAAGGAGACAAAACCTATTTACATATTATTTGTCAGTTCAACATTTTTTATTAATTAATACTGGCCAAGACTTATCCGAAGATCCAACACAAAACTCATTTGTTTCGTATTTTTTTTGTGTATCATTGTATTATTATGTTTAAGCTTGACTGCAACTTACTCTGGTCTTATAAACACATTTCTTATACAGATTGACGAGCCTATCCACCGCGCCCTCCCTTATCTCCAAGCTGGGCAGATGCGGCAGGAAGTCATTGCCGACGAAGAAGCACATAAACACCCAGTCATCAAGTGCCCTTTCAAAATCGTACGGGAATGGTAGGTTGGGCATCTGGAGCTCCTTCTCGAGATACTCGCGGAGGACGGGCAGCCGCACGAAGATGAAGTTGTCCTGGTTCCCGAAGGCGGGGTCGGAGCGGACTAACGCCGCGTCTGGCGAGCTGCCAGTGCATTCCTTCATTTCGTGACCTGGGCAGAAGATGTTTACATGCAGTTATTAAACACACCAATTATTCAAATAGACGTAATAAAGTACACTCCCAAAGAAAAGTATATATAATTGTATTATAATTGTCTATCACAATCTAGGCCTGGAGTGCACTAAGGTGGCCTAGTGATGATTATATTATTATTAGAGAAACAGCTAGATATGTCTATTGTAACCTGAAGCCTGTTAATAATAATCCAACAACAGTTTTTTAGTGAGATGTAATGGTACCAGTCCTTCTGATGCATGCTAGCATTGTTTTGCTTCATATATTTTTAATTTTAAAATTGTTTACACTTATGCTAAGCTACATTAGTACAATAAATTTGTCAAATCACTTACCCAACTGTCCACAAACATCACAGGGCCTGGGTTTATTGGGCTTGAACTCCTCACGGATGATAGTAAAGTTGGGTTCATGGGTGGCCAGCCCCAACATGATCAAGTCTGCATCAGCTCCACACAGCACATGCTGGGTGTTGGGGTCGTGGTCTGGCTGGGCACGCTGTCTCCTGATGTAGTCCATGATCTTGTGCTCTCCCTCGCCAGGCACATTGGCATCTGAAAGGATCACCTTGATGCCTTTCCATCCTGGGTCATTGTTTAATCTGTAAACAATAATAATCATATAAGTTATTAAATGTGGAATAATCTTAATTAATGTATAATTAAGATTATTCCACATTTAATAACTTATTAAGATTAGTATGAACACATTATATAATTCTGTTTTTTTTTTTCTTGTCTTTCACATTGAGATGTGGAGAAGGTAACTTATAAAATAATCTTAATGGATGAATGAATAAATGTACACATATGAACAAATTTATCTAGTATTTAAATATTTTACTAAGGCACATATCCCACCACAACCAATAAATATCCTAACCAGAAAACAGCAAAAAACCAATAACATTAGACATCCACAAAAAGTTACATTTGTTTGTAAGACTTACAGAAATAAAACATAACAATCAAAATACATTTTATACCTGTCATGAATATAATAATGTAGGCACTTGCTAAGCCTGTCCATGAATGGGGTTCCTGGTGTGATGCAGTTGGAGTCAAAGTGTGCTTCCTTGGGCCTCTCAGGAGGAAGGTAGGCACCCTTAGCTTGCAGCTCAGACCGGATGCGGGCAATCTCCTCAATCTTCTCCTGAGTCTCCTTGGATGCACGGAATCGCCGAGATCTCTGCTGGTTCATTTTAGCTCTAGGAGCCTGCAAGAAATTATAAATAATAATAATTTTTTAACAATAATGTAAAAACGATTTGATGAATAATACATAATTAATAGCTTATAAATATCGATCAACAAGTGTAGAATAGAATAGGATTATTATTAAATTAAAAAAGATTTTGTAAGCAGAAGAATAACAAAATTGAATATCAGCATACAGTGTCCATATGTGTGTATGTTTAAAGAGTATTAAAATGTTTCCAAATAAATCACAATCATATTTGCATAGTAAAATAATCTTTTTGAAATCAAAATTTGTATAACTGTTGAGATGCCATACTCATACAATTAATAAGAAAATAGTTTCAAATCTGCAAAATGTATTACTTTGTTTCTCATAGGACTAAAGATAAAACCAAATAGCAAGATTTGTAGAAAACATTCTATTCATGAACGGCTGTTGATGTAGGATATCACACACTTAATTTATTCTTATACCTTCTTAGTAATTACATTTAATTTTGTTATTATTGCACATGAGTTCAGACACAATTCAAGAAGGTACCACACCACAAGTCACAACCATCTAGGTTACAAACAAATAAACAAGTATAAACAAACATCAAACTAATAGAAAGTGTGCCAACATGAACTCACAACTCCATCAATAGCCATGTACAGCAGCTTCCTGGGCCTCACGATACGGAACAGCCTGTCGATGCACTCGAAGATGGCCACCATCATCTCGTCCTCGTCCTTCGGCGGCGGCTTGTCCTCAGGATGCGTGCATGGATGGATAATGCCGTTCATGTCTAAGTATAAATTGTCAAACTCTATCCCATTAGGATTTGGTAATGAGGAGTCCACATACACTAACTGGCCGTCTACGTCGGTTGGCTGAAGGAAAAACAAAATACATAAGTAAAATCGCTCGTTTTAAACATTTTAAGTGAGATTTAGAGGTTAAGGTTATTTACCCTCTGTTCAACACATTCTACTATCACACTCGGGTATTTGCGGCTGAGCCAACGAAAGAATGCCGGTACACCCATCTTGGGGCTATCTTTAACTTGAATTTATTGCTTTGTTTTTAATTATAACTTCAATATTTTGTCACGTATTCAACAAAAACAAATCGACGCAGATGCCATTTTTGATTTTATGACCAAAGTGAATGAGATAGACATATAAATCATATAAGACTTTATTAATTATCTGTGAACGACGAATATTTAACTAAAAGTGAATATTATTATTTTTTTAAACAAACACCATTAACAATTATACTAAATATTTTAAAATACCTACTCAATATTTATAATTTTTAAACTATAGCTTGTAAGTTTGACTATAGGAAATGAGTAAAACTTCGAAACAGATTATTGGAACGTCAAACTTCAAAGTCCTCATATTGTCAAAGTAATATTTTGATTTTTTATATTGTTGATATGAAGAATTTTTGCACTATAAATTATTACAAAAAGTTTCTGAAAAATGCTCGTATCAGAAGATATTGCACCGGCACAGACAACAAAAATAAAATTAAAATTGATAACATTCGAAATATTGGAATACTGGCTCATATAGATGCAGGTTAGGTAACCAATTATGATTTATTCCTTTATTATTTCATTTCTACTCAAAAATACATATTTTTGAAAAAAAAAAAAAAGAATATTTTACTAAGCAGTAATAATATAGTTATTTAATAGGTGTTAAACGCACACAGAAATTATTTACAAGGTATTCAAGTTATTTAGAATATTAATTCTTATATTTTACTCGAAATTAATTATTTTTACTGAATGCATGTCCAGTGTCCACTTAAACTCCTCTTGATCTGTCTAATGTAGTTCATTGTATAATTGTGCAATTTTAATAACAGTTCTTAAATGGTCTACAGGTAAAACAACGACAACAGAGCGAATGCTGTTCTATTCCGGCACAATCAGGTCCATGGGAGAGGTGCACCACGGGAACACTGTCACCGACTACATGGAGCAGGAGAGGCAGAGAGGAATCACTATCACTTGTAAGAGTCACTTAATTTTCTTTAAAATACATATTGAAAGAAAACAAATGAAATAAAGTGTGGTGGCCAATATTATTTTCAGTTTCGACATCCGGGACATCCCTATATTTATTGCTTGTTTTCGTATTTCGTAAAATTTGTATACCGGTCATAATTAGGGATGTTAAAAAATAATCAATTTTTGTTTTAATCAATTATTATTTCCTAATAATTGATTTTTATATTAACATTAATTGATTTTTAATAAATCAATTATATTAATTACGTGTTTAAATCGATATTTAGAAACAGAATTTCAGATTTTCAGAAAACGAAATATAAAGCTTGTATCTATGAGAATAATTATTATTTTATAATCATTAAGATTATCGAAACATTTCTATTTTAGTTTAATTTTTGAGACTAAAGAATAGTTTTTTAGTTTTTTAAATCCTCATTTTAAATATTTTGTTTTAAAACTAGTCAAATGTACAATAGGCCTGGACATTTTATTTTTGAAAATTCATTAATTTTAAATATCAATATTTATTTAATCGATTCCTTTCTATTAATCGCCATAATCGGTATATCGGTAATATCACTAATCCCTTATTAGAGGTGAGGCGTATATACGGTGGAATAGGTTCAGGGACCAGGTATTTTACCGGACTAGGTCAGACCTAGCCCAACTTTTAATATGTACCTAGTACAAGACCAGATTGTACGCGTATAGCGTATACGAACCATAAATAAAGACTTTATGGGACTAGGTGGAACAGGTTCAGGGACTAGGTAGTTTCCCGGACTAGGTAGTTTATCGGACTTGTTTGGACGCCGTGCCGGCTCATGACACGGTTCCGGTTTTTTTCGAAACCCCCTATAATTGCCTTAATTATTTGAAAATTCCCCTAAAAATATGTTACACTTTTTTTTTGGACACCGTGCCAGCTTATGACTCGTTTCCCGTTTTTTTTTTTACCCCTAGACATATTAAACCCCTAAAAAAACCCATACCACTCATTTACCCCCTAAATCTGGGGGGAAATCCCCTAAGTTGGGAACCGTGCTAGGTGGAACAATTTCTGGATCACCGGTATTTTTAAATACTAGGAACAGGCATACCTAGTTGGCTAGTCCCATATTTACCTAGTGGCTAGTAGCGGTGGTCGTTGAATCAACGAACTAGTTAAATCAACCGTTGATTCACTTTCAACGAATCAACGTTAACCCAATAGAAATTAACTAGTTAAATACGTCAACGACGTTGAACGGAACGTTTCGTTATTTTCAACGTAAATTGTATTTTGTAACGGTGGTCGTTGAATCAACGAACAAGTTAAATCAACCGTTCAACGAATCAATGTTACGTCAACGACGTTAAACGGAACGTTTCGTTATTTTCAACGTAAAATTGTATTTTGTTTAGAATTAAACTTACGTTAATTTTTTTTTATAATATACGAGTAGCAGACGAGCTTGATTGTCGGTATAATAGCATAATTTAAACTCCAATTATGTAGAACATATCGAATTATTTCCTAAAAAATAATAATAATTATCAATTCTTGATATTGATATTTAATAACACGCACTACGTCAAATTGTTTCTAAAATAAGATTTACTGCACTTCAGTAGAGAAGCGTTGATCGTTGCAGCATAGTTAAAAACCGTTTATTATTGATGCAAGTTGAAATTAGTAACACGTTAACTCGTTGACGAAATTAACTAGTTGATCAACTAGTTGATCAATGGAAATTAACGTTGACGTTTCGTTGACCGAAAAAACTTCAACGACCCACCGCTAGTGGCTAGTACATCTCTATCCCTGATAACGTATAATCATCAAAGCACATGGGTATTAAACCACGTGCTAAACAAAAATAACAGTAAGTAGTTACTGTCGCCCATATAGGGACATCTGTAATCGAAGTTAACCAGAGTTCTCTTCCTACTTATACAAGCTACGCGATAACATCGTTAGCATGATTCAAAGGCATTTACAGAATCGTACAGCGCCATCTAGTTCATAAATAAAGAATATGTGGTTTGGGCTTACCGGTGTTTTCCGTAAGCTTGATAGATGGCGTTGTATCAACAATGAAGCAGTTTTGCCCAGTGGTTAAGAAACTCGGCCTTTTGATCGAAGGGTTCAAGGTTCAAATCCCAGGCACCTCTTGTTTTTTCAAACTTATGTACGTATTATAAATCAATTATCACTTGCTTAAACGGTGAACGAAAATATCGTGAGGACACCTGCGTACCTTAGAAATCTTAAAACGGTTTCAAAGGTATGTAAAGTCTACCAATACGCACTTGGCCATCGCGGGTGGACTATGGCCTAATCCTTCTCATTCAGTGAGGAGACCCGTGCCCAGCAGTGGGACAGTAATGGGTACATTAAATCGACGAAATTAATTTTTCTCCGCGATTTTGTAGATCATTCAACGAAATTGCTCGTACCGTTGACTTAGACCTATTCCATACCAACGTATCTCAACTTAAATCTACGCTAGATAATTTCTTTACCAACTCATCATAATGAGTACACTTTGTTATGTTTATGTTTTTTCTTTTAAATTATTTAATTTAAGTCCATATTTGGAAACTTATAAATTGCCATTATGTACTACGATTTCGTGTTATACTATGCACCTACTAGCTGTAAGATTTCCTAAATAAAATAAAAAAGAAAAATGATGATGTATGATCAACAGCCGCTGCAGTATCATTCCCGTGGCGACACAGTCAGATCAACCTGATCGACACGCCCGGCCACATAGACTTCACCATGGAGGTGGAGCAGAGCCTGGCCGTGCTGGACGGCGCTGTCGTGGTATTGGATGCTTCTGCTGGTGAGTTTTTTTTTTGTGATTTTTTTTTATAAAATATAAGTTGCAAGGAAGCATGCATTTCACTCGATGGTAAGTACTTACGCCCGCCTATGGATATCTGTAATGAGGTCTAGATTAAATAAGAAACTTATCTGAGGTTGACCAAAGATACATTATCACCCTTGAGAACTAAATTGGAACATCCTCAAATGAGTGTGTCTCCATTATCACCTTCTAGGGTATAAATTCAAAATTACTGTTATTTTCTATACAGTACTTGTAAGACTTATTACTCCAGATCTATTTTTCAGTTAATTGTTTCTATTATAATTAAATATGAGATATATAATCATGCACACGGCCATAATTTTTACCTGAGATAACAAGAATTAATTTATTTTTACAGGCGTAGAAGCCCAAACTCTGACAGTATGGCGGCAGGCTAATGGTTACAGAGTACCTCGCCTGCTGTACCTCAATAAGATGGACCGTGCTGATGCTGATGCTGTGGCCTGCAAGAAATCTATTGAGGACAAGCTGAGAGTCGTTCCATTAATGCTGCACTCGCCCATCACACATGAGGGGAAACTTATTGGTAAGAATATTGTGCTATAGAAAGTTTCACATTTATTCTTTGCCATATGTTATAATAAACTTTAAGTATAATGATCCGATTGAAAGTGGTAGAACTCTGTGGGGTTTGTATCCAACGACACTACTACCACACCCATTTTTGCCTAATAACAGCAGGGTTAAGCGCTGCTGTGTTCTGGTTTGAAGAGTGTGGTAAGGGAGACATACTTTTTCGAAGTATTGTAGCTTAGTCCTCACGGGTAGACGCATGTTCATCTGCTACTTCTATATAAAAAAATGAAATAAAGGCTTTAAATAAACGTCGCAGGTCTCATCGACATAGTAACGAAAGAACAAGTGCTTTGGAAGCTCGGCAGAGGTCAGAACTATGAGCGACGGAAGCTCACAGAGAAGCAAGATGGCCGCCAGTGGGAAGCAACTCTAAACAACCACACAGCCCTCATAGACACGCTATCTTCCTTGGATGATCAACTGGCAGATACTATCATCCAGCAAGAATCACTAGATAATATTGATAAGAAGGAAATTGACGCTGCTATTCGCAGATGTATAATTGATATGAAGGCGTTTCCAGTGCTCTGTGGTAGTTCATACAAGAATATAGGTGTTCAGACGTTAATGGATGCGGTGATAGACTATCTCCCGTCACCGATTGAAAGGAACAGTCTGTACAGTAGCTTTGGTGAGGATCTGTCTGCGAGAGCGTTCAAAGTGCAGCATGATGATCAAAGGGGTGTCTTGACGTTCTTGAGGCTGTACAGTGGGGAATTCACTAAGGGACAGAAGATATATAACTTGGCGAGAGATTGTAGTGAACAAGTAAGTTTTCTTAAACCCAGTACTTTGATATTACCTGTGATAAGTTCGTTTTACCTAATTTTGTCTTATAGTAGCTATATAGCGCTGTTGTGTTCTAGTTTGTGGTGGTAAGGCAAATTCACTTTTTGGTGTATTTATCTTAGTTCTAAGTCTTAGCAGTTTATTGGTGATTGATTGTGTAGTCTTATTGTTTTATTGAACTTGGACACAGTTGTCCATGAAGGTTTTAATTGGCAAATACCCATTTTTATTCATCAATTTATCCTATATTTACGTACTGAAGATCGAAATTCCACAATGTCTATGAAGAAATTGTCTAATGTCGATCTTTAGTTGACAAAGCGTTGGATGGATTGAATATTAATACGGTGTGAGTAATAACACGAATAGATTTAATAATGAAATATTGTTGTTGATCAGACAGGCTCCTTATACGTGGCGTTGGCTGACGAGTATCGCCCCGTCGAGAAGGTTACCGCCGGGAACATCGCTGTCGTTAGTGCGCTCAAGGTATTAAAGTAAAATGAAAATTGTTAAAAATAGTTTAAATATAATAAACTGCTATTAATGTTTACATACTTTACATAATACCATGATCTCAGTAATTCGTTGTAAAAGATCCTATACTTAATCTTAGGCTTGAAAAAACTTTGAAAAGACTTTTATTTAGATGCAATTTTTACTCAAAGATAGAAAATATGTAAAGAAAAATTTTAGAGGAATAACCATAGCCTATATTTATTTTACCTGGAAATAAAATCCATCTTTAAAATGCAAACCAAACCACATGAGAAAATTGTTATCTTCGTTCTTAACCCACAAAAGCTAATCGAAAATTTAAAGAGCCGTCAGTAATTTCTAGGCGACAATGTCAGGTGACCTGCTGACGGGGACCCAGGCCGCGGCATCGCGCGCCCGTGGCGTCCTCGCGCGGAGGCTGCGGGACCCTGGGGAGGTGGAGGCGCTGCTGCAGCCCAGCGCCAAGCTGAGGTTGCAGGGGATGGATGCGGAGCCCACGCCGGAGGAGGTCGCTGATGTGCTGCTGGGGATCGGTGAGTTGAATACAGTTAAGTGCTATTCCGTTGGTGAGTGGCCCCGGGACCCTGGGGAGGTGGAGACGCTGCTGCAGCCCAGCGCCAAGTTGAGGTTGCAGGGGATGGTACGGAGCCCACGCCTGAGGAGGTCGCTGATGTGCTGCTGGGGATTGGTGAGTTGACGAGAGTGAGAGTGCCGCTGGTGATGTGAGAGAACTCTAAGACTAAGGGTGACTGGATAGTCTAACATGGCTAGCTATAATTTTGCTGTGAGTGTAGAAGTCAATTTATTTATATCAATAGGATACATAATTACATATACAAGACATTGGTGTAATCAAAACAATAACCCAGCTCAGATAAAGTTTATATACTGGATATGATGGTGGCTAGTGCCCTCAATAGTGAAAATGAAATCTATCACATTGACTTTACACATGGTGCCTCTTACGAAAAAAGGTTTTTGATCTAGTTATGTAGTAGTGATATATAAATTTAGTGTGGGTATATCGATTAACTCTCGTAATAATATATCACTGTAATAGTATTTTGTTCATTCCTGCAACTAAATGTGTTTTCGTCGTAATACCAAGTTATAACAGTCCTATTTATTAAAATAAAATATACTGTTTACGCTCCCAGGTACAACAATCCCGGATCCCGTGTTTCTATGCTCGATTGAACCGCCCAGCATCTCGTACCAGAATGCACTGGACACTGCGCTGGCGGAGCTGCAGAGAGAAGATCCTAGTTTAAGAGTTTACAGCGATGAAGAATCTGGACAGATGGTACTTGCTGGTATGTAGGGGAAGTAATATTTCATAACAAGTTAAGTTTTATTATGTATTATTGATTATAATAAAATTTATGATAATTGGTTGCGAGGTAGCATACTGCACGTCAGATGTCAGGTAAGCATGGAAAGGGATAATAATGTTCGTAGGCATACTATTAACTAATGTAATAAAATAAAACGAATAAAGTATTTACTATTTTTCTTCCTCTTTTTAATAGCATGAATACAAAGAAAACAGTCATTTATTTATAATTTGGTTTTTGTATAGACATATTTTAGTGTTTGATTTTACAAAAGTGACGATTTAAAATTTTTACTAATGCTTTACAAAGGTTTAATTACTGACGTAAGTAAAAATTGTATATTTAATTGTAACAAAAAAACTGTAAAAATAAACGAATTCTACAATTACAATTTACCAGGTATGGGCGAACTCCACCTGGAGATAATAAAGGAGCGCATAATCCGCGAGTACAAGATCGACGTGGAGCTGGGTCCCCCTCAGATCTCGTACCGCGAGGCGCTGGCCGGCCGCTCTCGGGCCACTCTCGCAGTGGACAGGAAGATTGGTAGCGCGAGGCAGACCGTCAAGGTCGACATGTCTGCTACCAGCAGGAAGGGCGTCACGCAGGATAAGGTGTTGAAGTGAGTTAAAAGACCCTTTCTATACTCACACTAGGATTATCTGTGTCGTGGGTGCCATCATAAACATAGGCTTCCCAAAATTTAATTCGTATAAGCGACACTATTTGATAATGGAATAATATAGGTGTTAATTTTTTTTTTTCAACATGAATTCGTTCGACTTCCGTATTCCGAAAATATTCTAATTTTACATTAGATTTACTTTAAAGGTGGTAGAACCCTTTGTGGTTCGACTCCGGCGGCACCACCGCCACACCTATTTCTACCTAATAACAGCAGTGTTAAGCGCTGTTGTGTTCCGGTTTGAAGGGTGTGGTAAGGGAGACAGACTTTTCCGAGGCGTTCCAGCTTAGTCCTCAGGGGTAGCGGCGCATCTGTGGCCGACCTCAGGTAGGAATATCTAATCCTATCTGGGGTTGATTACAGATGTCCATGGGCGGCAGTAGCCACTTACCATCAGGTGGACTGCATGCTCGTCTGCTACTCTTATATTATAAAAAAAAAAAAAAAAAATACAAAAAAAAAAAAAAAAAAAAATTATCATCTTTGTTCTCAAGAGTCCCAATTCATCTGTAATAGTCTTCAGGTAGAACTATTCTATATGAACTCTATTAAACATTGTCGATGGACTGTGTGATAGATATGAAGCCGTTTTCCAGGTTAGACAAGTCAGCGGACAGCGCTGCTAACTTAGCGCACATCCACCCGCGGTATATGACCGCTATCCGGCAGGGCGTCAGCACCGCGCTACTGCATGGACCCAAACTGGGATGCCAGGTAGGATAAGATATTTTTATTGTATACAAAAATAAATAAGTGAGTTCGCATGCAAACCTAGGTGAGCGCCGCCGCTATGTACAACAGGTATAGTCTGCGCCAATCTTCTAGTCCGCTCTGAAGTTGTTGCGCGCAGGTGTAGTCAGAACCAATCCGGTCGAACATAATTACAAGCATATACACGGGGTCGAACATAATTACAAGCATATACACGGGGTCGAACATAATTACAAGCATATACACGGAGTATCAGTAAGAGCATACTAACGCAGCTATGTACCCGCTGGCGAGAGCGGGGAGAGGGTGCCGGGGGTCCCGCACTGTCTTCGTCCCGCTAATATCTACAATTTGCTGTTGCGACGTGACTCGTTTCTATATTTAGAGCGGACTAGAAGTTTGGTGCGGACTCTACATTACGTTATCGAGTTTCGATGTCGATAGCATCGTACGAGGCAATAAACTATTTTGAAGTTAATATGCAATCATTGCACTGATGTCCTGAAGGCTAAAAGATTAACGTTTATGGTCTGTAGCTAGTGGAGGTGCAGGTGACGCTGCACTGGTTCGAGGTGGGTCGCGGTACTTCCGAATCTGTCGTCGCTGCTACCGTTGTGCAGTGTCTCAGGAAGGCAAGTAACTTTCTATTTCGTAATATATGATGGTTATTAATTACGATGATAGTTATTTATTATTGCTGCTTCCAGTAAATTAAGGTTCGTCCCATATTTGAAGGAGTGACTTAGACTTTTAATCTACCACATTGCTCTAATGTGCATAGGTAAAGATAAGTGATGTTTTATGAAAAGACCTGATGCGAATAAACACTGATTGGTCCCTTGCCGTACAGAAAGGTGTATGACATTTATTCGCTAGCGGTCATCTTAATCACGTCTAGGATTGTCAGCACATCATACAATAAAAAAACTAACTGTTGTGGCAGTTTCCTCCTTCATTTTTTAAACTGGTTAAAACCTAGGTATATTTCTAGTTTATCAAATGTAATATAAAACAAACAGGTGTTCGAGGAAGCGGACTCGATACTCTTAGAACCGGTGATGTCGCTGGAGATAGTGTGTCCGGAGAGCCACGCGGCACGTGTGATGGCCGACCTCGCGCGACGACGCGCTGAAATACAACATATACACATGCGACACAATAACAAGGTGAGACATACGTGCGTCACTTATTGTACAAGGTATACATTGTCATTATAACAAGGTGAGAAACGAATGCAACACGACAACAAGGTGAGACATACGTGCGTCACTTATTGTACAAGGTATACATTGTCATTATAACAAGGTGAGAAACGAATGCAACACGACAACAAGGTGAGACATACGTGCGTCACTTATTGTACAAGGTATACATTGTCATTATAACAAGGTGAGACACTAATGTGATACACGATAACAAGATGAGACCAAACTGTGACTTGACAACAAGGCAAGACACACGTGTGACACAACGAGGAGTATAACAGGCACCTACTGTATACCACTGTCTACGCAAGTAGCGGATCGAGGGGAGCGGAGCGCGGGGATGGAGGCCAACGGCCGCCCGCCGGGAGCATTGACCTCACCGGCGGGCGGGGCAGCGGCGCGGACGCACGCTCGATTGTCTCACCATATCTTACAATTTTTATTACGTACATTATATCGCTCTTCCCAAAGACAGTGTTTTATTCCTGCACAACAAGAAGCCAACTTGCTCTCCGAATAGCACATTTCCGAGATACACACATGACAACACAATAAGGTACGCACACTTAGGACACAGCAACGACGCAGCAGCAGAAACTACGTAGTACGCACATGTGCTATATCGCCGTTCCGATACTACCATACAAGTGCAATACACATATACGCCACGCTGCCACTCATACCAGTATAATAACAACATAGACCATATTACCACATCAACCAGGTAAACTACGCTGCGATAACACAGGTCCAATTCAGAACAAAATGTACAATTTTAAACATAGTTCTCAGCTTTGTTTGCATAATATCATTGTTTAACTCTTATTTATATTCCATTAATATTTTATAATATTCCCCAGGTGATAGAGTGCATAGCGCCGCTGTCGGAGCTGCTGGGCTACTCGTCGTCGCTGCGCTCGCTGAGCTCGGGGCTGGCCGGCTTCACCATGGAGTTCCACTCCAACCGACAGATGGCGCCGCACGACGAGGAGAAGGCCATCAAGAATGTTACCGGCTTTTGATGCGTATCACGTGTAGGTTGAATTGTTAGTCCGAGCCAAACTTGTAGTCCGCTCCGAATATAGAAACGAGTTGCGTGGCAATAGCAAATTGTAGATATTAGCGGGACGAAGACTGCGCGGCAATGCCCGCTACCCGCTCTCGCCCACGGGTACAATATAGTGTAGTATGCTAACTAAACCTGCGGGCAACAACTTCAGAGCGGACTAGAAGTTTGGCGCGGACGATAACTATTTAATATGTAATAGAAATTATTTTAATTTTAAGTATTGTGATAACTAAGGGCTTTGTCCAATCATTACTCTCCGAAAAAATCTTAATCTGTTCATCTATTTCTGAAACTGACAGTATGTACAACGTACGCAAGTGAATAGTAAATGCAATCAGAACATATTTATCTTCAGAATGTTAGTCCTGTATACATCCTGTGTAAGATTTAAAGGAATGACATAAAATTGGTAAATTTGCAAGTAATTATAGAAAACAAATGTTGTAAGTATACAGTACGTGATTTATTTGTTACCAAGTTATTTAAATACAAGTTGTATTGTTATTTACACGATGTTTCATTTATTCACATGGTACCCTGAAACAAAGATGCATTATTGTATTGTTTGATTTAGAACAGGAAAAATATACTAAATTATATTATTATAAATATTTTCATAGTTCATTCCTCTCATAGAATATACGCAGTTTCTTAAGGGAACTGACAATATAGTAATTGTTGCCTATGGCTATCTGTAACCAATAAATAGAACAGGGTTTTTTACCTAAAATCAATAACCAATGCGCTGTAACTTCTGAAGACAGAATAAGTGTAATATAATACAGCCGGTACCCAATCGTATCTATTCAAAAATACAACAACTGCGTCACTAGAAGTAGGTGTGGCGGTGGTACCTCCCTGATCATATCTTACTGATTGTACCATCATTTTAATGGTAAGCTTAAGGGTTAATTTACATCTACAGACGTGAAGCGTGCCACACACATCCCGTGGCAGACAAAATAATATTTTCGTGTACCATGTGTATTAACGTATTTTTATCTACCATATGACGCCGGCATACATAGACCGTGACTCTCAAAATATTGTATAGAATAATATTATTTTGTCGCTCGTTCGATTTTACGTGCGCGTGCGCGCGCGTGCGTACATGTGTGTATGCGCGCGTATATATGTGTGTGTGCGCGTGCGTGCGTGTGTGTGTGCGCGTGAATGTGCACGTGTGTGTGTGACGCACCCGGAAGAGCGTGTCGAGCTCGTCGAGCAGCGTCTCGTGTCGGAAGGAGAGGCGCACGTCGGGCACGTTGGTGCGCGTGATGTCGTTGCCGGGCGGGCCCGCGCGCTCGTACATCGCGCCCACCCAGTGCTGCTTCATCTGAAACGTATCACGTCACGTCATATGACTCACCACTTTCCGCATCATTAGATAACTTAAATTTAAGAGCTCACTACTACCACAGTATAAGGATATACAGTATTTTAACTCGGCCCTGACCTTGAATTAGATACCTACGGTTGCGCTGGGCAAGGTTACGCGTTAGGGCTGCCTGTCTACAGTTTTTTAATTACATCTGCATACTTGACTTTCTTTTTAATTTTTTGATTGTAAATGTTGTAGTTATTTATTTAAACAAATGAATGTTATAGTTAATTATATAGAAAGTGTTGAATGAAAATGCATGTTATGTTTTTAATATGTATATGTTATAGGCAAACTCCGAAGCTCCGGCGCTCCTAGGTTGGACTGGTCAATCCTCAGGTCAGACTGAATGACTTAGTTAAAGCCCAAACAAATGTAAATTTTCGGCCTTTGACTAAACAATTTTCGTCAAACCTGGGAGAGACTAATTTGGTCAGGCAAACGTCAAAACACAATTTTATTAAATCGGGGTTTGACGAGTCAAACTCCGATATAGGTATGAAGTGTCTTATCTTCGTATATTTGGAAGCATTTTATCATTTAAGCAGCTTTCAAGTCTTAAGAACCGCTTAACTCTGCCAGTTCTGACACCTGATTGGTCAGCTTACGTGATTTTCACTTTTATATTTGAGATGCTTTGAGAGAATGCCGTGTGGCATTAGGCCCACCTTTTGTACGATGTGCAATAAAGTATAAAATAAATAAATAAATGCTTTGGAATATACGGAGGTTAGTTTGTAAGATTAGGTATAAAAAATAACATTTTTAAAATTTTGATGTTTATTGTTTTAATAATTAAAAAAAACCTAACCTAACCTAACCTAACCTAACCTCACTAATCTTCAATTTTACACAATTACACGCCCGCACGCTCAATGAACGAACATGAAATGACAAAACAATCGGTCGGAACACCGCGAGAGACATTATGAACCTGTTTAAACATGTTCAGATCAACGTTTGACCGAGTTTTGCAGCCGCTTCTAGGATTGACTAGGCCAAAACCGAAACAGAATAATTAACTTTCGACGTTTGACTGAAAAGTTAGGAGCTCCTGGGTTTGACTAAAAATACTTCAGGCAAAGGGCGAAATTGAAATGTATTTCGGGGATTGCCTGATGGCTTTGGTCAAACCTAGGATAAACCAGTCCTTCCGCGAAGAGACTGTGTATCGGACTTTGACTATAACATATATATTACGTAATAAAAACTATTCTTATAACTGGGTACTTGACAGTTACAACAATAAAATATGAAATATGTTCGACATGATAGCTTATAAATTAACATAAATTATGCAATATTTAGTTTAATTTTTAATACAATATTTAATAAAAATATTAATTAGAGATGCGCCGAATAGTGGTTTCAGCGAATAACCGAATACCAAATATTATTCGGTTTAACTTTTACCGAACCGGATATTCGGCCGAATTATTCGGTTTACCAATTCATTGTTTTGCCGCGTAAACAGGTTCTAATATTTCTTTTACAGTGTCCATTATTGTCAATTTGCCAATTACCTGTGTTCATTAAAACTTTGATTTAAGTTGTAAAAAGAAATACTGATTTGAGGTTTAAAATAAATGTTGACTATACTAACTATAGAATCTATACAAATAATTAAAATTTAAGTGTCTGTTTGTAATGTCAAAATAACAACATTTTACTAAGAGCATATAACATAAAAGGAAAATATAAAATATACGGTAAATACGGTACTTATAACGAAAAAAATATTATTTCAATTTTGGTTTGTTCCGGCTAATCTTTAAAATGGCTGTACTGATTTTGATGGGACTTTCACTGGCAATTAGCTGATGTTATAGACAGTAACATAGGCTACATTAATTTTGGAAAAAGAATTAGGGATAAGCGCAAAAAAGTTAAATCCCATGAAAACTTCAGAGTATTTACACTTTTAACGCGGGTGAAGCGCGGGGCACAGCTCGTAAGTAATAAATATGTTCTTTTGAGGTTTCAAAATAAATGTTGATTTGAAGTTTAATTGCTTAATGTTATTAAATTTGTCATAGGATTTCTTTGACTTAAAATATAACATAAATCTTACATAAGAAGTTTTGTGTTTTAGTAATGTCCCGTGTCGTGTATACACGAAAATAGAAATACCTACTCGAACCGAATATATTCGGCACCAAAACCGTATAATTCCGCCGAATACAAATAGCAAAAAAGATGCCGAATACGCCGAAAACCGATTACTAAACGAATATTCGGCGCATCTCTAATTATAATCTATACTCCGATTCATAATTGGGTGTCCAAAATGTAATGTAAACAAAGGTGTTGACCTATCAAGAAAATACCTTTCAAATGGTAGTTTCTTATTTTTGACGATCTTAAAATAATACAACGATAATAAAATATTGATCTAAATAAATTAAGATCAATTCTCATTTTCTAATATTTATATTACCTCATTCAGAATAGTCCCTCGGCGGCATATCGCGCGTACAAACTACAAACGGATGCCGAAAGGCTGCTAAGCCACGCCCTAAGCCTTTGTTGCGCCGCGCGCCGACAAATAAATACGACGCGTGCGTTGTGCAAGCAAGCCCTTCGTTTATCAACAGTTTCGAGTTTTATTTTGCGCGGGAATAATAAAAGTTGTAAATTGGTCGAAGAAATAGTTTTATTCTATTAATTCAGAAGAGGGATAACCTCAAATAACAAACTAACACCTGTCTACTGAACCAAAATTACAACAATCATACGTATTTTTTTAAATATCAAATTATATTAATTAAAAACTAATCTAATTTAGTAGTAGTAGTACCTAGTAGATTATGTATCTAGTATTAACATAAAAATCATTGTAATTAATTGTCTTACCTTTCGGAGTTTCCAGGCAGTTTAAAAAATGTTATATCTGGATGTGTTATTGATGAATTGAAGCAACCGAAAACAGCACAATATAGTCTAAAACTTTTCTTCGCCATATTATTCTTGAAACAAAAAAATATACTTCTTAAATAACCGTCACATCACCCGCTCGTCACCGACACGACGTCACGACAGTGCGTATACCAAGCGATTACTTACGTCGAGGCGAGTAGGCGTGGCTTGCTTTCGTGCGTTTGTATGAAGATAAAATACTGTATATCCTTATACTGTGCTACTACGTAACTGTGTTTATAATAAAACATATAAATCGTTTTTTTTTCTTTAGGTTCAATATTTCATTCACGCATCTACTTACTAATGAATAAAGGAGTGAATTTTACTTCGAAAAATAAATGATGAAATTAAAAATAAGAATTCTATTTCTTAATGCTATTACTATTTATCCGTCTATTTATATCAACAACAAAATTTTTTAAACTATTGTAATCATTAGATTTTCTATGTACGATATTATATAAATTATATAGGGTTCGTACACAAAACTGCGATGCGACGTCGCATCGCAAAAATCTGCGAGCTCCCTCGACGCATCGCAAGAACTTGCGAATTGATTCGCATCGCACAGTGGTTGTTGTTGTTGGTCACCCTGAGAGACGCTACGCCGCACGATATCGCATCGCAGCAATTCGCATCGCAATTTTCTGCGTTGCGAATTCGCATCGCGTCGCATCGCAGTTTTGTGTTCGAGCCCATTAATAGTAGATATTATTTGTATTTGCTCGATGTGCTACAAAGTCTTGCACCTCATGTGGAAATCCCGACATAATGACAGAATTGCGCGCCAGCTCGCACATATCGCACGAGCTCAATTTCCATGCCTGTGCCGCGATGCTGTACTCCTCCATCAGTGGCTCCTGAGATCATACATTAACAGTAAGAATAAGTGAAATAGTGTTACTAGTGTATACAAATAAAATGTAAATAACATATATTCATAATTTTACTTCGTTGATATAAAATGAAATGAAAAAATGAAAATGATACGTTGATATTAATTTATCAGACAAGAAAAGATCGCATTTTAAAAATCTTTCCAATTAATAGGCAAGTATCCAATTAATAGCAATATCTATATTTTATACCGTGAAACTGCTACCACAAAAATTCACTTTTACCTTCAAGAACTTTTATCTGAAGAAAACGGAATTTGCAAATTGTTTTTAATCTAAAGAAATATACATAGCATAAGGCAGTAGGAAAGTTATCCAATACTGCTATAAACACATCGTCTGCACTACACACCCTGGTGTAGTGGAACTGCAAGGGATCATCGGTGGAGAGCGTGACGCGCAGTCCGCGAGAGAAGTAGTCCGGCAGCGGGTTGCGGTGGTAGCGCAGGAACAGCGAGTTGTTGCTGAGTGGCGACATCGCGATGAAGATCTGCGCCAGGTAGTACAGGAACTGGAGCACTGGCACCTGGAAAACGTGAAGAATAGATAAGGAATATGTAGGAATAGGTAATGTTTACAATTGACAAGTCTCATTGATTCTTGTTTGAAGGTTATACCTGCATAAGGCCTACGCGATAGACTGTAGATCTAATCTGACCAGATCTTACTCTGCTGCAATCGCACCCAAGAACGCTCTTAACAAAATAATAATTCCAATCGATTCTATTTGTTGAATTCGCATGTTGGTCAACAGTTTTACACATTCATTTGCTACTTAGGGACATTAATAAATTATCGCTAAGAGCGTAAAAATCCTACCTTTCTCAGCATTAGACCATGAGATATGTTCTCAGCGAGCAAAAATCCCGCGCACAGATGCTGTAATGGGCCCGCTTCACCGCAGTGAGGACGTAACACAAACGTGTTAAGACCTTGTTCCCTGGAAACACCCGAGACAAAATGTAGTCTAACTCATAAAAACATGTTATTGATTTATCCTGCAATAGAGTTTGCACCTCACTAGAACGTAGATTAGACTGGAATTTACATATCTTTTCAGGTCCGAATATTTGTGTCCATTTGTGTGTCTGTATGTTTTATGTATCTAAGACATTCGGAATCATAGTGTGAGATTTTGGAAACAACTTAGATACCTGTAGGTACTTAGCTAAGTACTAAGTAGCTAAACAATTACGATGCTCTGTATTATTAAAGCTTTTGTTTAACATAAAACTCAAATTTATTCTATAAAGAAGACATAATAAAACGTACTTCCGCAGCTGATTGAGCGTGACTATATTAGCGTACATATAGTAGAGGTAGTAGGAGTAGGGCGGGTTCTCCTCGTCGTCCCACTGCTCCGGCGGCTTCATGCCGTCGTGCAGGTTCGGGTTCTCCGGCTTCGACTCGTCGTCCACGCTGTCGAAACCTATCACTTGCTGGAAATATATAGTGGTATATTAGTCAACCATGTTAACTTCGTAACCTAACGTTAGACAATTGTCCATATCTATAGTTAATTCAAGTATAACTAACAGGAGTCATACACGAAGTGGATAAATGCGATTTTTGCTCAAGTTGAAATTTTTTGGCTCAGTGGCGCCCCCCTAGCAAAAAAATTAAGTGGTGCGACATCTAGTCATCTATCTCATGGCGACGCTCCCTGGTGACGTTTTTTTTTTTCTCGCACCCTGTAGTTGCGCCACAGAATATGTTGCCAAGTAGCTTAAAGAAGCCGTGCACTTAACAGCCTAGCCTCTACTAAACAGAGACACTCGGGTGTTTTCAGCGCCCTTCGTATGTGTTTTCGGCGCTCCTCGAATGACGGTGACTGATGCAGTCGCACTGCTCGCACCGCTCACACGGCTCTAGGGCCGCCCGTGGCCGTACTACAACAGTCTCAGTTCAGAGCTTGTATGCAAGATTTTGAGAAAGCTTCGATAGCATGTTTCAGAATGATATGGCGCAATCTCAAAGAAACGTACACCGATATTTATTGTTTCCAGTGGCCATATTCCATACATTTTTTTACGTACGTCGACAAAACCGTTATTTTATATATTTATGTTAACTCTAGGTAGAAGACGCTTCAGAATCATCAGTCACATAATTACCGTTAAAAATTTGTGCAGTTCTATGTTTGAGCTGGGATCAACTGACACTTCAAACAGCGGATTGAACAGGTTATTGAGGAACTCCTGGAAGTTTTTCAGTAGCTTGTTGATGCGATAAATGTCGCTGGAAACAAATAAAAAATATTCACGGTTTGTAAATAAATTTTAATTTTTGCTCAAAGATGATACTTCCCGAAGATCATTGTTTATAAAATAACACATTCCATTTTAACCGACTTACCTGAGGAAAGAAATTATTCGTCTTGTATTTTTTACTTATGTACGAGAATTATAAAATAGCACATAGCTAGATAAAGGCTTTTCCGAAAGTTGTACTTACTAAAGCCTAGGCACTTGCACAAGCCATCGTACGTGTGGCGAGTAAACGTTATTGTGCAGAGCCCAGGACGCCAGCTTGCTCCACTCGTTCTGGTTCTTGCAATAGATCGAGATGCGAGGCTCCGCAAATGTGTATTTGTTTTCTTCGAGGTCTGCCATCACCTCCTAAATGTTACAGAATACAGGAAAATTCGTTACAAAAGAAAGTTAAATAAGTCTTTAATCTAAATAGATATTCAAATACTTACTTAACACGTTAGCTGCGGAACGCGGCTTAAAACACCTCGTCCATGTCTGGTCGTTATAGCGGTAAGAAAAAACTTTAACTTCTCTGTGGTGCGAGAGGCATAACTTCCGTCTGGTTCAGTGTAGGAGAGTGATAACTATATGTTTGTGATGTACTACTGATTCCTAGTTCTATGGTACACCAAACTCATGTCGGGTTTGTTAGACCTCGTGCCGCACTGAACAAATAATAATGCTAACATAGTGCGGAACGAGGTTGCGAACGCCTCGTTTCCCCACGCACCTCGTACCGCACCCCACGCTAGTTTCACGTGGTTAGTGTTGTGCAACGCAGTCGAGGCTGCGCACGCGACGATGTAGGACCGCTGTCTTTGTGTTGAAAATTATCATGTCGAAACGTTGCCGAAAAAAGTTGATCATGGAGGAAGCTGAAGAAAAACCGGTTGAAAAATCTGAGCCAAAATCAGAATACAGGAAGATATTTCAAAAACAGGTAAGTCACAAATATACTCTGTCTAGGTGAAAGTCCAGTAGTGAGACTTGGCAGGCTAGGCGTATACCCGTATAGTAAGAAATTACATTATAGATAATTACGTTTCCTGTTATGGTTCAAACAAAAGTTAAGTAGCTACATTATTGATATAGGAAACGTAGGCAAAATCGTTACCGAGTATTCCGATTACTCTTTACCCTAATCTACTCGCTCCTACTTTTCAGAATCCACTGCAAAGAAAGCACATCATCTCGATAACGGTCCAAAGAAGAAGAGATGTGTCGGATGCTACGAAAAACTCCGCACATTCTTGACATGTCGTGAGGCAGGCAAAAAAACCAAAAACAAATCTCACGGAATGCACTGTTTGCAAAAAACCATATTGTCTGACATGTTTCAATGAAAAACATCCATAACTTTTCCCCTTTTTTGTATTCATTCTGTCCATAATGTTGATAAATAGAAACAATAAAATAGAATCGATGTTTATTTTCCCATCACTAAATTATATGGAAACCTGCCATTTTTCAGTGCGGTCCGATGTGCATTAGATCCCACATTTTATTTTACCCATAGAATCTAAACTAACTAATTTGACCAAGGGCGGCGGCAGATCTAGGTTAATCAACTCATTGTTAATAATAATCAAGACAAAAACCGTCCATTTTGTCTTATTTGGCGCCAAAAAAAGGATTTTAGTCTCCTTCGGGCGGTGGGATTTAATACGCCTCGTGCCGCTACAATGTCGGGTATAGGACGAGGTTTAAAACAACACGTAACGCAGTAATGGAAAGTACAGAAAAATCTGTGCCGCTGGGAACGTGTTAAGATGCAAAAAATGCTCTTCTTCAAAGGCAATGCAATAATAACTTTGCTGGTGTTGCAAATGTAAACATTTAGCGACGGTTACTACTTTTCATTAGCTTGGTTTGCTTAATGGCTAGATTAACTTCTTATATAAAATTGTATGCTCGTAGCTTACCTACGATCTCTGTCATCAGGCTTATGCTATATACTTCTGCATTCTATCTGATATTCGTTATGAGTTAAACGTTGGTGCTTACCTTAATAATTTTAGCGAAGTACGTCCCATTCATGTAGTTATCAGTTTTGAGGAAAACTTCCCTGAGTCTGCTTTCACCTACTGGGTTATACTTCGCGTTGAACTTGTCAAAACGGTGGAACGTGTTACGATCCTGTTAAATATAACAAATTTTATGTTGACACGAAATCTTTTAAGTACATAAGTAATAATTTAAAAATCGATATTTTCAAATGACTACCTAACTCTTATGTTTACAGTACAGTTTACACGTGATATTATCTTTTATCATGAAAGTTTGATCAGCAACAATATGTACTCGGTTAGGTAATTCCGAAAATGATCATCGGTATTTACTGCCATACCTGCTTAAGTTTAAAGATTTTACTTGTACCTACGTAGCTCTAGTTACACTTTTGCTAAACTACATACTTACTTGATTAAAAACTAGAGCAAGATCGGTAGCAAAAATCAAGATTTAGAACAGACAGCAGCAATACTCACCGCATGCACATCCAGTATATCAACGTTAAGATCGTAAGCATTGAGCTGCATGTCTTCGAAGACAGTCTTCAGCGTCATAGGTATTCCAGAGCGCAGCGCCACCACCTCGTCCGCTTTCGTACGAAGCGTACGTTTTATGAAGCGCAGCAGGTGCTTCTGGTTCATGCAGGACGCTGCGTGGATGTGAGTGTCCACTTTTCTACAAAATAATCAACTTCACCTGTGTATACCATGCTTGTGTCGTATATTCCAGATATAGACATGTGTGCAAATGTATGTGTTCCAGTTAAGCAATGCCTGTGAAAATTAATACCTTACCGGACATTGTAGAAGTCTCTGTGCGGCACAGCTTTCTGCAGAGCTAGTTCGTGTAATTCATTGAGCAACACGTGCATCTTAAATTTAGCTGAGAGATAACTTAACCGCCGGAAACAGAATGATTTGCTGAAAATATCACAACATACTATTACAGATTACACGACCATTCACACTTCTGAATATCTCATTAAAATTTGAGATGTACCCTGACGTATTTATGGATTCACTTTAATTTCAATTCTACTCCCCATTATCCACTAGCAAATATTTTTTTTATTGAGTTTCTAACGTTTCAGCTTCTCTACTCACAGCGGCCCATCACTAATCATATCGACGAGCCTCCCGATGTCCTCAACAAACTTGCTGAAGGGCAGGTGTCTGTAGGGCAGCGGCTTGCCCTCCTCCGCGTCCCCTTCGCAGCTGTACACACGCACCACGCCGCGCACCCAGCGGCACACATACGGCCGGATGGGGGGCATCGGGCACGCCCATGGATCTTGAACCTCTACATGAATATCACTTTAGATACAGATAGATTTTAACAGGCCCTTAATCTCTAATAATTTTAGGCTGAGAACTCACAAAGCGTTGTGTTTGCACGCGACGGACGATTCACAGTACGTTTAGAAATATGAAAATGTGGGTAGGCAAATGACAATTGCCGTGTTTATAGCGCGATTTCCGCTGTAGCTTTGGTCAGCTGTTTCCGTTGCAAACGTGGGCAATATAATATGTCGATCTCTTTTCATCCGACGATTACAATGCAACAACAGCGGCTAGATGCGAGTATTAGCGTCTCACTCTGGCACAGAATACTTTTATCATTTTTAGATGGACGTAAATCCACTTGTAAAGAAGAATAACATAAAACACAGAAAAATCATAAATAAGGAGTAAGTATCAAACTTTTTTAATTGCTCTACTGATTACCTGGTAATGTTTCCTCCATGATGTCATCTAAGCTTTCATATGATACTGTAGGCATAACTGGCTTAAGGGGTGGTACGGTCGGTGGCATTGTAAGACCTAAAGAGATCATAAGAGAAATTAATCGAATTTATTTGAAATTTCTATACAAGCATAAAATATATTGTTTGCGATCCTCTGCTCATGTGGAAGTCTACACAGTCTTTACAGAATTTCAGCAAAAATTTTTAGACCTCAGTAAAAACACAAGATAAAGTTATGCAAACGCTGAAATTGGGCGGTGAACGAGACAATGAGAACCTCTGGTGTAAATGGTTATAACACCTAATATAAAGCAAATAAGAAATTAAGTTTTCTAAGTAGGTACTAACTTTTATTCATCGAAGAAGTTTGGGGGCTGAATTTGTCAGTATCACCTCGGATCAATTCTTCGGACGAGGAACCCATCAGATGGAGATACTGATGTGTCGTACTACCTACATCAATGTAAAGTTAAAATACCTCAATATATAGATTTATTTATTAACGAATTACTAGGCTTTGCTTACTGTAACGCAAGACTGGGCGTGCGGAATGGTGACGAACTGAAGGTGGGGCCCTTTGGAGTTGGACAACGAAACCATCGAGGCCACTTGCTTGCCAACTTCTTGGAGAGGGAAGACTTCTTTATGATGAACTCCTTCTACAAGAAGAAGGCACAGCGAAAGTGGACTTGGATAAGTCCCGATGGTACCGTTAAGAACGAGATAGACTTCATTTTGGCAGACAAACGGCACATATTTAATGATGTCTCTGTGATCAACAGGGTGAAAACCGGAAGTGATCACCGGATGGTAAGAGGCACATTAAATATCAACGTTAAGCTCGAACGGTCACGCCTGATGAAGTCTACGCTCCGCCCAACACCTGTCCAGATCCAGGGCTCCGAAGACTTTCAAATTGAGTTACGAAACCGTTTCGCGTGCCTCGATTCTTGCGTTTCCGTGGACGATATTAACACCCAGGTTGTAGCAACTGTCCACGAGGTAGGGTCTAAGTACTTCAAGGCCCCCTCCGGTGGTAAGTCTCGAGTTCTCTCAGAGCATACTCTCGGTCTTATGCGGGAGAGACGAGAACTATGTGTGCAGTCTCCAACCTCAATGTCGAAATACAGGCTGCTAAATAAACAGATCTCCCAAAGTAGGCGACGCGATTGGCGTTCTTATAACGCTAATCGCGTAAAAGACGCTATTGAGCGAAACCGCGGCTCGAAAGTGTTCGCAGGAGATCTGTGCATTGGGCAGAGTCTGTTGACGAGGTTGAAGACCGAGTCGGGCACCATAGTTTCGTCTAAGCCCGAAGTTCTGAGAGAAATCGAGAATTACTACGGACAGCTGTATACTTCCGCACGAGTTCCAGCCCGTAAGATGGTGAACGACAAACGTGCCAAGCTGACCCGACACTACACCGAGGACCTCCCGGAAGTCAGCCTGTACGAGATTAGAGGGGCTCTCAAACAGCTTAAAAACAACAAGGCACCGGGAGATGACGGAATCACAACAGAGCTGCTAAAAGCTGGCGGGAAACCCGTACTAGTGGCGCTCCAAAAGTTGTTTGATTCCGTGATCAATAGCGGAACTACCCCGGAAGCGTGGAGCAGAAGCGTAGTGGTACTGTTCTTCAAAAAGGGCGATAAAACCCTACTGAAGAACTACAGGCCCATTGCGCTTCTGAGCCATGTTTATAAGCTCTTTTCGAGGGTCCTCACTAACCGTATTGCACGCAGGCTTGACGACTTTCAGCCTCCCGAACAAGCCGGATTCCGAAAAGGCTACAGCACCATGGACCACATACACACGCTCCGGCAGATTATACAGAAGACCGAGGAGTATAATCTGCCGCTATGTGTTGCCTATGTGGACTATGAGAAAGCCTTCGATTCTATCGAGACCTGGGCGGTGCTGGAGTCCCTTCAGCGATGCCAGATCGACTATAGGTACATCGAGGTGTTGAAGTGTGTATACAAAGCCGCCACCATGTCAGTCCGAGTACACGACCAGAGGACGAACCCTATCCAATTGCAGCGGGGAGTCAGACAAGGCGACGTCGTATCGCCGAAGCTGTTCACCGCTGCGTTGGAAGATGTGTTCAAGCTGATGGAGTGGAAAGGTCTTGGCGTTAACATCAATGGTGAACACCTCACACACCTTCGATTTGCCGATGATATAGTCATCTTGGCAGACTCGCTGAGGGACCTCAGTAAAATGCTAGGAGACCTCAACAGTGCCTCACAACGGGTGGGTCTTAAGATGAACATGGACAAGACGAAAATCATGTCCAATGTCCATGTCACACCCGTACCGGTAGTTGTTGATGGCACTCCTCTCGAAGTTGTCGACGAGTACAATTACCTGGGACAAACGATCCGGATGGGTAAGTCCAACTTTGAGAGGGAGGTCACTCGAAGAATCCAACTCGGCTGGGCTGCGTTCGGGAAATTACGGAGCATCTTCTCGTCCAAAATTCCTCAGTGCCTGAAGTCGAAACTATTCGAGCAATGTGTGTTGCCAGTGATGACCTACGGCGCCGAAACGTGGTCCTTTACCGTAGGCCTCGTTCGAAAGCTCAGAGTCGCTCAGCGTGCTATGGAGAGAGCTATGCTTGGTATTTCGCTACGAGACATGATTCGTAATGATGAAATCCGTAGACGAACTAAGCTTACCGACATAGCTCTCAAAATTAGCAGGCTGAAGTGGCAATGGGCCGGCCACATCGCTCGGAGGACCGATAACCGATGGGGAAGAAAGGTCCTCGAGTGGCGACCACGCGGAGGCAAAAGGAGTTCAGGCCGCCCCCCGACCAGGTGGACCGACGACCTGAAGAAGACGGCGGGAAACCGCTGGATTCAAAGGGCACGGGACCGGTTGGAGTGGCGCCAATTAGGGGAGGCCTATGTCCAGCAGTGGACCTCAAAAGGCTGATGGATGGATGGATGGCTTACTGTAAATGTGAAATGTAAGACTAGGGTTTGCTTTGAGTGGAATGAGTGTTTCAGTAACTATATTCGCATCTGTGGCTTTTTGGCTCTTACAACGCGTCAAGCAGCCATGAATCGCATTCCAGAAAGCTTTCGACTTAACCCTACAAAGCTTAACACAGCTACCTACTCATACAATTTCAATCTAAGTACTAAGTAAGTAGTCTGCTTTCATTCGATGGTCTATACTGGGGTTGTTGAGAATATCAGCATCAGCATCAGCTGATTATCAGCTTATTTTTTAATATCAGCATCAGCATCCGCATCCGCAACAAAAGATGCTGATTTTTAATGCTGACATTCAAATCGTAACGTGTTCGTTGAAGGCGGAACTAAGCATAAGTCACGTGGACTTTCAGCCAATCACAGACAGTTAACATACACAAGTTTTCACTTGTTCCCTCATTTGATTGTTTGGTCAACGTAATTTGGTCAGACGTGACTTTCCATCATAGTTAAATCAATTAATAAAATAATAAAGAATACAATTCATAATGCCTCTTCCAATGAAAATTTATTGAACAAAGACACTGTATAGTGTAGCATTTGTCAAAAAGACTATTCCCCTAAGGGGCTCACAAATCGTTCAAAGTAAAGCATCTAGAAGGATATACCTGTTAAGTAATTAAGTACTGGTAAGTACTGAGATCGAAAACCAACAATCTGCTACTAAACTCCTAAAACGTGTTAGGTGAATACTTCCCTTGGTACGCGTATCACGCAAAAACTACTGCGAGAAATTGTGACCGACTCGACAACTGACATCTTCACGTATGTTAATCGCGATAAAACGATTTGATAACTTTGAAAAAAATTGAATTGTTAGCTCACAAGTTAAAACTTTTCTTTGAAAGTTGGGAGTAATTAAGTGCTTTTCTTGGAAATTTGTAAGTTTGGGAGTTTTGTTTTAATATTTTAAAATATCAGCATCAGCATCAGCATCCGCTGATATTGATCTGAAAATGTCAGCATCAGCATCAGCATCCGCTGATATAGTAAAAACCTGCATCAGCAACATCCCTGGTCTATACTACTTATATTAAAAAGTATGTAAGCATCAGGTGAGCTCTTAACTGTCAAAATGCAAACGGCTGAAGTCCATTTTGCTGTAGAGCCTGCTCTTGATGGTGTGGTCGCGGTTCTCGAGGTGGTGCGCGAGGGAAGGCGGGAACGACTGTCCTGATACCTCCATATAGTGTTTGCGCAGGTGTAGCGCGTCCACCAGCTGCGTGGCTGAGCGGACCAGCTCTTCCAGAGGCACCTAATCATTACCATGTTAAATAATGGTTATCGCCGGCATTACAACCAGTGAATGAATGCCTCAATTTCTATAAATGGAGGTATCATTGTGTTGAACACCACAAACTTAACGTTATGCTAATTACCACATGAGAAGATCGGCATAATCTGAGATATGCTTGTAGTCTGTAGCTAGGATAAAAGGGTAGCTAGATTAGACAGATCTCAAGTGAACCGCTAATTAATTAGTCTAAGCTGGCTTTTATATAATTTTGCACACTTTGCCAGGTAATGTTTGGTATAAGATTTTCATTACCTTGCGGTAATTGGAGAGAAAATAAGAAATCTGAATTAATTGAGTATCGCCTGCGTTAAACTGTTAGTCCGCTCTGAAGTTGTTGCGAGCAGGTGTAGTCATACAATTTGCTTTGACGCGATTCATTTCTATATTCAGAGCTGACTAGCAGTTTAACGCAGGCGATACTTGGTTGCTTTAACCATGGTACAGGAAGGTAAGTACCCCGGTGATGTGTATGCCGGTGACGGAGACGCGCTGGAAGGGCACGGCGGCGCGCACGCGGCTGTCGCCCGGCCCGCGCACGTACATGCGGCTCGCTGCCTTCTGGTTCTTCTTTACATCGCTGCGTCAAGGTTTATTGGACTAATGTTGTATTTTGCTTTCAATTGTCTACGTTTAATCATGTATGTAACTTTTTCGAAGTCAAACTTAATAAACTTTAAGCAAAATGTAACATGTCATAGATGTGTTAAAATGAATTTAGCATGTTTTCTTGTTTAATGGTCTTTACATAGGATGTTCTAAGACGATGGTAGGAAACAATACATATTTTGTATCACTTAAGAACATTGTCAGCATAGAATAGATACCCCTGCTCCCGGCAAATGGCACATGACAATGAAAGTGTCCGAGGCATTAGCAATTTGCACTTCATTTGATGTTTCATTCAAAGTAGAAATTCTTCATAAACTTTTTAGAATTTAAATGGTATCCATCTTACTTACTTGTGATTTTGTTTCCACTGGTTGTAATCGTCCCGTGTTCCAAACATTTTAAAGATTTATAGTGATGGGAGTTGTGTTGAAATCTTCTGCATATTGATGAATTAAATGGACTATGTTAGTAGGTATATATTTTATTTTACATTATTTATCCATTACGTATACAAGTGTCATATATTTCCGTGTCATACTGTATAATACTGACACAAAGTAGGGTCACCGAATTGTTTGTGCCAGTTATTTCTTGTGTATAATTTACAAATAGTGTAATGGTCTAAGATCCGGATATAAGACTACCTTCACCGAGCTTGTTAAGATGAAAAGTATTTTATATCAAAATGAAATATAATTAGGTAAGTATTTAAGTTTATTGCAAATGGATTGACTGAAAAAATTTAGTCCAGAATATGTGTTATACTTCTAAATAAATAGAACTTTTATAAACTACACAACAGCTTTTTAGAACAGCTAAAAAGGGAGTAGCAGGTATGAAATTATAGACACAAATAAAATTTATACTTTTATTTCAATATACGGTTATATTTCACGAAGATAAGTAAGTTACTATAAAATCCTAATACTTTAACGTGGGAAGCTACATAATTAGTTTTTTACTCTAACCCATATAAAGTAATACTTGCTTACAGCGAAATAATAATTCACTACGTTTTGCTTATACAAACTAAATGCTTAAGGTTATCAGTGATTTTATTGGCATTTCAAAAAGTGGAGTCAAATACTTTATACATACTTTTACGGTACTATTAGTTACGTACGTAATTAGAGTTACGTACTTTCTAAATCGTCGACTTTAACGATTAACTCATTACTATCAATCTGCTGGCCCCGGCTCTTATTACAAATTTGGCCAAATATGATTTGTATACTGTTTAAGATACAACAATATAGGTACTCCTAGGAAGGTATACATTATATTATATTCAGTAGTAAGTACTTAATACTGTGTTCTAGAATACAAGCTTACACTAGCGAGGGTCTCTTCAAGCTGACAATAGGAACGTTCATGTCGGGCGGCGGCGGCGACGTCGGCGGCAGTCCCGTCAGCTTCGGGGCGGACTTGCAGGCCTACAGTAATCAAATATTACAATGTTATAAACGGCAATATTCTGTTTTTTTCGGGCCCATAACATAGGCAACGACTACGGATTCATGCAGGAATATTGCTAACATACTTGACGAAAAATATCAAACGTTGTACAATTAAATATCATCAATCACTATGAAGACCCATTTTGACAAAAGGCCACTAAGATCACTTTTATATTATCTTGTATATTAATCTAACCTTGCCTATGTCGGATTGTATAATTCAGCATGCTTTTCTAAAATTCGTTTGTATAAAATAAAAATAAATTTACCTGTTTAATCTCGCTGACAGGAAAGAATAACAGTGATACAGCCCCTTTTTTGGCTCGACTTGGCGGGGGCACTGCCGTGCCCCCAGATTATTACAACAATTTCAGAACCAGTTATATTAGCATCAATAAAAATCACTCATTAGGTATGTGATTAATTCATTTCGTCTTAAGGAAATGATATTGATTAGAAACATTTACCCACATTAAACAAAAGGGAATTGGAATGAAACATGGAACTAAATGTTGCAATTATTCCCTTAATATATTAGTTATTATTGAAATCACAGTAAATAAAATTATGTCAGGGAATATATAATTTTTATGGAATTGAAACTAAATGCTCATTTAATCTTTAACATTTGTATTTGTAACAAAAAGGAAACGGACACAAAAAATAAATATTTTTCATGCAATCTCTTTTCAACCATTTGTCCAAATCACTGTAAAGTTTACACCTCTGAATATGTAATCTTAATTTTTATCATTCGTAATTGGAATCTGTGAAATTAAATTATACCTAATAGCCTAATAGTTTATACGAAACAAATAAATACAAACAATTATAGGACTATCTAAAAACAGTATTTTTAAGCCTAAAAATCCTTTCAAGCATTCATACAATAATCTAGAGAAAATATGTTCTAAAGTTTTGAACTTTTAAATCTTTTTCAAAAAGACAACTTCTAGATTTTTAGACTTTTAGATATTAATATGAAGTCTATTGCGATTTCGACAAATGGATTGGACTCTATATCTTGTACCTTAATAAGGCGAGTAGGGCGTGCCACATCGATGTATCTATCACAAAAATTATCCATTAAATTTACACCTATACGAAATGTTAACAAATTATACATTTGGACATCGAGTTCAATCTGTATAATTGTTATTTAATGTTCTCCTACAATAATTATGATGTGAAATGCGTCACATAATCATCATTTTTAATTTTATACATTTTAGAATTTAATTAAAAACAAAAAAATATTAAAACAACAGCTCTGTATAAGATTTTTATTTCCAACAACATGATAACGTTCACTTTCATATGTATACTACTAACGATGCATTGTATAAAATGTATAATACATTTTAAAAATCTTATAACATGTAATGGTTGAGATTTAATAAAACGAGATTATGTTCATGTGTATAATGTAAGAACTACAGTATTGTATAAGTAGTCGTGGAGAGTTTAAATGTTTAGAAAGTGTGTTAGACACTTTACAATATACAATACAAACAAACACTTCGTTATTTCAATCCGTAACATTGTAAAGTTTACATACAGAAATTTCATGAAATGTGTTAAAGAGGACCTTGAGGGCATAGAACAGGGTCAGGAAAACTCACTTCGGACACAGCGGTATCCAATATGGATGTGTCAGTCAAAACCCATTTTTAAAGAAATAAATTCGGTTCTTCAGTCCATCTTTGACTATGGAAGATAAATTGCAAACGACGCAGGCAAGTTAGTCTTTAGAATGTTTTCAGAGATCACAGATGACCATCTAAGGATCAAATAAACTTTCTCTTTAGTAAAAAGTGTTTATTAGGTAACTCATTTCATGGTCATTGTTACGGAATGAAATAACATACAAAGTTCTTACATACAAACATTAACGGTATGCGACAAGGCAATGCTATTCTGACAATTGCTTATTTTGCGCGAATAGACATGAGTATTGAATGATGTAATTTCAGAAAAGTAAGAAATAGATGAATTTTAAACTCAAATCTTACAACATTGCCTTATAACATAACAGAACATCATAAACGTTAATATACAAACAAACATAGAAAAAGTAAAAGCAAGTTCAATCACAATAAATGTTACGTAAAAACAAATTAAGCTTATTTAATAACATAAACACACAACAATCAACATTTTTAAAAGTATAAGTATACCTATTATTTTATAGTTCATATTACGTGTAAGCTGTCATAAAGGAGTTCCCCAAGGAGACCCTTGAGACACATTTATGTAGTATATGGTAAATATAGCATTATTATTTTAAAAAGTTATGTTTCGTTTTCAATAGTATGAAAATGGTTTTTGATTTGCTTTGCTTAAACTTAATTTTTAGAGATAATTATTGAGATTTAGAACGATACAAAATACACGGATTATTTAATTTTATTTCAGTTTCAAACCCAAATTTTACGTTATTACAACAAATACAACACATAGTTAATGTACTCGTGTTGGATACGGAATAGAATTTAGAAAATAAGCAATGGTTATTTTCATTGGTTAAACTATGCATCTATTTAAAGGATCAATAATATTTAATAAATTTGTATTTACTTTCAAAAACTTTACGAACCTACCTTTGTTAGTAAATGTACTTACAAGTAAAAAAAATGTAGTACCATTACTAAGCTTTTATCTCATATTAACGTTATTGCTTATATACCCATTCAACAAGATGAGTTCATTAAATTTCTGATAAATATGTATACTACTACAGAAAAAACATTTTAAGTTGTATTGGATGATTATGTATATATGTTATAGGCAAACTCCGAAGCTCCGGCGCTCCTAGGTTGGACTGGTCAATCCTCAGGTCAGACTGAATGACTTAGTCAAAGCCCAAACAAATGTAAATTTTCGGCCTTTGACTAAACAATTTTCGTCAAACCTGGGAGAGACTAATTTGGTCAGGCAAACGTCAAAACACAATTTTATTAAATCGGGGTTTGACGAGTCAAACTCCGATATAGGTATGAAGTGTCTTATCTTCGTATATTTGGAAGCATTTTATCATTTAAGCAGCTTTCAAGTCCTAAGAACCGCTTAACTCTGCCAGTTCTGACACCTGATTGGTCAGCTTACGTGATTTTCACTTTTATATTTGAGATGCTTTGAGAGAATGCCGTGTGGCATTAGGCCCACCTTTTGTACGATGTGCAATAAAGTATAAAATAAATAAATAAATGCTTTGGAATATACGGAGGTTAGTTTGTAAGATTAGGTATAAAAAAATAACATTTTTAAAATTTTGATGTTTATTGTTTTAATAATTTAAAAAAACCTAACCTAACCTAACCTCACTCATCTTCAATTTTACACAATTACACGCCCGCACGCTCAATGAACGAACATGAAATGACAAAACAATCGGTCGGAACACCGCGAGAGACATTATGAACCTGTTTAAACATGTTCAGATCAACGTTTGACCGAGTTTTGCAGTCGCTTCTAGGATTGACTAGGCCAAAACCGAAACAGAATAATTTACTTTCGACGTTTGACTGAAAAGTTAGGAGCTCCTGGGTTTGACTAAAAATACTTCAGGCAAAGGGCGAAATTGAAATGTATTTCGGGGATTGCCTGATGGCTTTGGCCAAACCTAGGATAAACCAGTCCTTCCGCGAAGAGACTGTGTATCGGACTTTGACTATAACATATACATATATCCTACGATTTATAGAGTGATAATATGGTAGAGTGGTGACTTATACGAGTAGTTAAAGTTCAGTAAGTAATTATGGTGGATGTAATAGAATTTAAACTATGGAACAGTTATTTAAAAGTTTTGTTAAGATTATTTATTATCATCTTTACTTCATATTGTAAGCACAACCATGATACTAGACTAGGGAAAAAATGTTACTCTATGAAACCGTAATATGTTTTTATATTTAATATTCTATTATTGATTACCAAACCACGTAATATATTTATTGTTATTTAGTTGATCGCATGAAGAACAATAAAAGTTTTTGACAGTATGTGAAGTCTACCAATACACACTTGGCCAACGCGGTGGATTATGGCCTAATCCTTCTCATTGTGAGAGGATACTCGTGCCAAGCAGTGGGACGATAATGGGTTGTCGATGACGTTAAAACAATGAGGAGTGAAGAGTTTTTAAATGTCTCACTTGCAAGCAGAGAGCTAGAAGCCAAATATATTATTATTATAGTGCTATAGTAATTCCCTTATTACGGCTTATAACTTAGAAGTATATGAAATCTAGTGAAGTAAAGCTTGATCGTAAAGGGAATAACTACTAGGAATGGCACTTTCAACCTTAGCAACTCCTAATTATCACATTGAGGGAAATTCACTCATTCACTTATATTATTCAATATAACGTTAACATATAGAATCCGTTGTAAAATATGTATTGGTCATCGCTGGAACTTTCAGGGTGTTGTTAGTTATTAAAGAAATGGAATTAAATCAACATATTTTTATTTTATTTTTTTAATATTAATAGACAAAATACTATTTAAGACCATACATTTCTATATTATAAGTAACTAATAACTGAGAAGAATTCTCAAGTAGCCAAACTCATAATTATGATAGAATTAGATTTGATTAAATAAATAAATTAATTTCAATTAGGTATTGATTTTGTTAAATATTTATCTAGGCTATATGTTGATCCTTATTCAAATGTAAGCGATTATTTCCGGTAAAGTACACTGTGATACTCTAATTAACTGGCATGCCAAACATTTTGCCATAGTGACAGGCATGCCACTTCGAAACTAACATGGGGTACTTAGAAAATTTATTAAGTTATTAATGTAAAAAAATTGATAAAATAACAAAATAGTGTTATCATTTTAAATGATTCCTAAAAGCTCCACCGGTGAAATACATATTCTATAATAATAAATTGATTAACATCTAATTATTGGGGCTCGGGGCCCACCCTGTCGGGCCCTGTAGCGTCGACACATGCCATACAAAAACGATTCATGATTATAATTGGTTAATATGTTTATTATATTATAAATATTTAAGTATCCGACGCATCCACTGATCTTGCGTGGATGTTTAACTGCGGCTCGACATTCCTTCCTGAAATTATTATTTTGTTTAAGTAATTATTTTATATTTTAGTATTTATTGAAAACACCTCTGAAATAAAATTATAACTAGTATTTTTATTTATCATTTCATTTTAAATAATGATATGTTATTTAGTTTAAAACAGACTGAAGTGGACATAATATGTATGTGACTGTACAGTTTTTTAAGAAGACAATGTAAGAAAAAAGGCACCAAGCTTGTAGTTCGCTCTGATATTGCAACTAATACGATCTTATATATGCAACTAATACGATAAGGCCAAATACTAATTTAGCTAATGGCAGTATTGCAATATCAGAGCGTACTACATTATGGACGTGGTATTAACGAATATTGATTTGACACACATTTTACACAAAATACAATCAAAACAAAGCCCACTTTATGTTAGAGAAACACACCAAATTTGTACACTGTGTGTAAGGTAATAATATGAACAATAAACCTTCAAAGTATTAAAGTAAATATAATTTATTTAGACGTAGTGTGACGAGGGGTTTTAATGAGTGAGATGTTATGCGCTGTGGAGTATTGAATAGATTTGGGGGCTTAGCGATGTGTTGGGGGAGGGAAACTTTGGGATATTACCGTGTGTTACGTTTGTGGGATAGTATGGAGTACAATGGGACGTTGTGGAGTATTTTGGGGTGTTGTGGAGTACTGAGCTATTTTGTTTGCTATTTAATGTTCGTGGGGTATTGTGGTGTATTGTGGGGTACTGGGTTGTATCATGTCATACCTTGAAGATGTTGGTGAGCTCGTCGAGCAGCGTCTCGTGGCGGAAGGAGACGCGGATGTCGGGCACGTTGGTGCGCGTGATGTCGTTGCCGGCCACGCCCTCGCGCTGGTAGTTGGGGCCCAGCCAGTACTGCTTCATCTAACATACAATTAATTTGTGTTAATTCGTCAGAAGGACATCTTGAAACAGTTATTTTAAATTTAAATTTTCTAAGTAAAATCAATATATCGGAAGTAATGTTATTAAAAATATATTAATTTCTACATATTAATTGTACTTAATTTTTAATTCTGTCCTTATTGAGGTCTGCAACTGGTGTCCACCGACTTATATCAATTAATCTAATTACTTTTTATGTAACTTAATCAAAGAAAGAAATTATAAATTAACTTTGTATTTTTTTTTACTTCCACTGCCTGTGAAGTATGTTGTATTGGACATTAGACACAGTAAAGCTAGATATCGTACCTCGTGCGGGAAGCCGGACATGAGCACGGAGTTGCGCGCCAGCTCGCACATGTCGCAGGAGCTCAGCTTCCACACCTGCGCCGCGATGCTGTACTCTTCCATCAGCGGCTCCTGCGCACGCGCATAGATAGTATTTATTAATATCTTTTATGCATAAAGTTTATAAAATGCATAAGTAAATAAAATGTGTGCCTTTGATTGCATACTCTGTCTATTCATCAAGTCAATCTTGAAATTATCTGAGCAAAAAGTCGGAAAGTAGGGAAATAACATGATTTGGCATTAGCAGAGAATTTAATTCTGAAAATATCTAAGAATAATACAAACAAGCATTACATATACAATACATAATACATACAAAGGTAAACAGACATTAAATGAGTCAAGATACAAATAATGATTTATTCAACATCTCCTATATACTTTAGCGTGTATTGTCACTGATCCGATCCGTAAATATTGATATGATTAAAACTCAAAAATCCAGTTAAATTCCCAGTTTACCTTGGTGAAGTGGAACTGCAGCGGGTCGTCAGTGGAGAGCGTGATGCAGAGCCCGCGCGCCAGGAACTCCGGCAGCGGGTTGCGGTGGTAGTTCAGGAACAGCGAGTTGTTGCTCAGCGGGGACATCGCGATCGAGATCTGCGCCAGGTAGTACAGGTACTGGAGTACTGGCACCTAAAAACATATTATTTAACATAGAAAAAAACATAAGATTTAAAAAACGTAATAAAAATGTGTTAAAGACAACATCAATCTTGTTACCTCTCTACAGGCAGCGTCAAACTTTTAGTCCATGTACTGTATAATAATTTGAGGAAAAATATTTAAATACCTTTCTCAATAGTAGTCCGTGTGAGATGTTCTCAGCGAGCATGAAGCCGCACACCAGATGCTGCACCGGGCCCGCCTCACCGCAGTGAGGCCGCAGCACAAACGTGTTGAGACCTTGCTCCCTAAAACAGTTAAATACAATTATTATAATGTAAAAGTTAATTTATTTCTTTGTGTAATGATGCAACTCTGACGATTACTTTGAAGTATTTTGTGTTTTGCCTTTTCTAGTCTTCAAACCTGAACCTTTTTTTTGGTCAATTTAAATATTTTCTTATGTCCACGTCCGCACCCAGCATCGAGTTCTCCGGCTTGGACTCGTCGTAACCCAGCACGTGCCAAGGGAACACATTACAGTAACACGGTGCGTACTTGCGGAAGTGGTTGAGCACGGTGATGTTGCTGTACATGTAGTAGAGGTAGTAGGCGTAGGGCGGGTTCTCGACGTCGTCCCAGCCGCCCGGCGCTCGCACGTCCGCGTCCAGCATCGGGTTCTCCGGCTTCGACTCGTCGTCCACGCTGTCGAAACCCACCACGTGCTGGGGGAATAAAGCATTAGATATATGGTATTAGATATACGGATTATATATACGGCATTAGATATACGGCATTAGACATACGGCATTAGACATACGGCATTAGATGTATGGCATTAGATATACGGCACTGGATATACGGCATTAGATACACGGCGTTTGATATATGGCATTAGAAGTACCCGCGGCGTTAGACATACACATTCCGATAACACAAATACACTAACTATAAATTCAGGATATTATATAAAATGAGAACGCACGCGGAACCTACGTCTAGTTATATGTACATCTAATAGACATAAAACCAGTCAAACATGTGCCGTCGGAGAGCATTCTCTTAAACAATAACACATCTCTGCAATTCGAGCCACGCCTATGTTTATATTATATGGAAAATGTGATTATATACAATGAAGTTAAAGGGGGATAAAAATCGCCTTAATTGCCTCGAAAAAAGAATGATACGGCCGTGCCGCTTTTTTTTCGATCGACTTGGCGGACGCACTGCCGTGCCTCCAGATTTTGACTACCAACACAGACACGGGTCGTCTGACGTTTAGTGTATGTAGAAATAAACGGACTTAAAGCAGAAGTTTTCCAATTTTTGTTCAATCTACAATGCTTAATGTCTGTAAATAGATGTTATAAGAACTCAATTTTTACTCGAGGATTTTTTTACAGCAAAAATGGCTCCTTTGAGCCGCATTATTTCTTCATATTTTTATCATGACACTAACGTTAAAAACATCACTTCCGATATCTACATGCAAGTCTCTATACAAATAAAAGTATTTTTACTTGAAAGGACTCATCATAAGATAAATTATTTCTACGAGAGACTTTTGTCTAAAATTGCCAAGTAAAAGTAGTATTTAAAGCATTAAAAGATTTTTAATAATGATATGGTCTCATAAGATGTTGTTAGGTTAGGTAGTTACGTAATACCTTAAGACAGAAGGTCCCTTAAGTAGGGACTGAATACATTAATCGACTTGGTATTACATGGATCTCACAACTTTTTACGGTAGAAGAACTGAGTTGCGAAACTTGGATTTTTTACACGTCATGTTTTTTATGAAAGATCTTTGTCTCAAATTGGATCAGTGTTGTAGTGTAGGTATCTATTAAGTAGATGTATGTACATTGTCTCATGAATGTCAGTAGAGAGGGTAGCTGTAAAAGTCAGTCTGGTGACGTATGAGATACGGATCCGACGTGCAGTCCTGCTCGGAGTTGGTGTAGTGGTAAGAACCTCAAGGGCACCTCAATGCACTGGTCATGTTAGCCCTTGAGGTTCTTACAGACATTATAATTGTTAAAAACAGTTTAAAAGTACTCACTGTGAGGAACTTGTGCAGTTCGATATTGCTGTTGGGGTCGTTGGTGACCTCGAACAGCGGCAGGAAGATGTTGCTCAAGAATTCCTGGAAGTTGTTCATGATCTTGTTCGACTTGAAGATATCGCTGGAAGAGACGACGGTACATTAGTTTTTGCTAAGTGTCAGTACTAAACGCCTACAGTACTCTGCTTTGCAACAGGGTGATGGAATAAGTTCTGGGTAATTTACAATTGTGAGGAAAGCCCCATACTCAATACAGAAACATAAAAAGTGTTGCAACCAATTCACTATAGGAATCTTGTCAAAAATAGCGGCGGATTTAAATCCAAAATGGCGACATATTTGTGACCTTGACAGCATAACACATGTAATAAAAGCGGCATGTTTGGCAGGACTTTACTTTTAATATGCAAATTTAAGGGCTGTTGTGAACAGCAATTTATTTAAATGTAGGGCATTTTTTATGAATCCTGTTTCAATTAGTTACGAAAATAGATCTTCACTTCTTTCATAACATAAGAAAATCCGTATACATTTAACAAAGAACAATTTAAATTTCTAATAAATTAATAAAATATTTGTAAAACTCACTAGAGCCGCGGTATCTGTATGAGCCAGCGCACGTTGTCGGAGTGCACGTCGTACTGGATGGCCCACTTGGCCAGCTTGGCCCACTCCGTCGCGCTCTTGCCGTAGATGGACAGTCGCAACTCCGCGTTTTGGTACTTGCTCTCCTCGAGGTCCGATGCCACTTCCTGTACCGATGGATTGGATTGGGTTACCAAGTTGCTTATGTTGATCTATGTGGCCTATTTCTATGTAGTAGGTATGTTCGGTCTTATATATTTTGATACTTCTGATTGTAAGGTTAAGTTATGTGTCAATTTAACAAGTTAAATCATCGAGATGTTAACTTATACATTAAGGATAAAATGAGTTTATTCTTCGGCATACTAGATTAGTTATTCGAAATTACAGTACAACTATAATCGATTTCATGCACTTAAGGTTTCTGGTCCATCTAAGTTACTTACAGCTGTTTATCACAGACAGTTAAATATTACGTTAAATTTATGCATTATTCTAATATAGGTCTGTTGTTAATATACTTCATTTCTGGGAGATCAGGGGAAATTATTGGATACGTCGGATTAGGATATTATCCTTTATGCGGCATGATGATCGATCACTAAAATTACTTACCTAAAAAGAAGATAGAAAGCATATCTTTACCTTGATGATCCTGGCGAAGTACTTGCCGTTCATGTAGTTGTCCGTCTTGAGGAACACCTCGCGCAGCCGGCTCTCCCCGATGGGGTTGTACTTCGCGTTGAACTTGTCGAAGCGGTGGAACGTGTTCCTATCCTGCAGATCAGATAATAGTTGCCATTTACTAAAGAAGATCGATAAAAAATATTTTTTATGCCATACAAATTTTAATATAATATTTATTATTAAAAAAATATAAATCGTTGATTGAAAAAAATGGAATCCAAAATGGCCATTTTTGTATGATACATGCTCCCTCTCACACCTTTTGAAAAAGAGCAAGAAGTAGAAAGATATACCGGTATATAAGGTAATATTTATTTAACGAATTGCATTAATTTTGTTACTTTTATGAATCATCAAGAAATAAGGTTCTTAATTAGTTTAAGTAGTTGTCTAGGGTTATATCCAAAGTTGTTGTCCATAGTACTTACAGCGTGCACGTCGAGCATGTCGACGGTGAGGTCGTAGGTGCTGAGGTTCATGGACTGGAACACCGCCTTCAGCGTCATGGGCGTGCCCTTGTGCAGGGTCACCACCTGTAATAAACGTGTTCAATAAAATTCAATGCGTCTTTACACTTCTTCTTTCATAGTCAGTCTCATTAAAATCAGCTATATAAATAAAATTAATTATGCGATTCACGTTGATATTGGCTAAAGAAATATGTACTAGACTGTGGTATGGTAGTGGTAGTGGTCTTGCGTTTTGCTGCCGTTAAATACGTAGTTATTATAAGCAATCTTTCTCTAATTGCTCTCTAGACGTCCTTATTCGGCGGCGGCTACTATAGAACTGACAGACGTGTGACAAACAGTTCGTACTTGCCGGTGGGTAGTTAGCTGTCAGTCTGACAGCGCTCGCTCATAAGTAACTTCAAATAAATAATACTGTAAAACTTAAAAAGAAGGATTCTTATAATTCTTGGGGGATGAGGTACTATTATTTAAACAGTTAAGGTTTTAGAAACTTTATTTCCCATTAAGAATTATACAATTCACTTACATGAGAAACTTAAATATTATACAGTTAGGCTTTTTATGCTACCAAGTGTGAATCAGCTATGTATTATAAATCAAATTAGTGGAAATTCTAGACTCATGAGAACAGAAAATGTATCGTACCTCATCCGCATGTGTCTTAAGTGTCTTCTTGATGAAGCGCAGCAGGTGCTTCTGATTCATACACGACGCCGCATGAATGTGAGTGTCCACTTTCCTGTCAATCATACAAAACATGTAAATCTTATGTATAAAATTCTCGTGTCACAATTTTAGTTACCGTACTCCTCCGAAACGGTTTTACCGATTTTCACCAAATTTTATATGCATATTCAGTAGGTCTGAGAATCGGCTACTATCTATTTTCATAGATACTTACATCATACCCCTAAGTGATAAGGGTTGTTCACCCTTAACATTTTTTTATTTATATGGCAACACGACGTTTGCCTTGTTAGCTAGTCATACAATAAAAAATATGAGTAAACCCCTTGAAATGCAACGCTGCAATGAATCAGCATTTAACAGGTTATAAAAATAGTTTTTTGATTATGTAAGTATCTATAAAATTTTAATAAAATATGAGACAAATCCTACCCAGACATGTGAAGTATTTGTTTATTCAAGTGGTAGCTCACCTTATGTTGTAGAAGTCTCTGTGCGGGACGGCCTTCTGCGAGGCGAGCTCGCGCAGCTCGTTGAGCAGCACGTGCAGCTGGAACTTCGACGACAGGTAGCTCAGACGACGGTAACAGAAGGATTTGCTGGAGACAACACAATTGAATTAACCTTCACACAGGGCTAAGGGCAGGGGGACGGTACCGTGAACATTGTCCTAAGTGACCTGCCTGGACCTGAAAATACTATTGGTATAGGATACTACATAGTGTGAAAGTATCAGTAAATTATTGTTTATTTATTGTATATTTAGGAGTATATGTATTCAAAATAGTAATGATCGTATTTATTCAACAAAAAACTTAAAAACAAATTGCCATAAGCCAAATTCGCCTGCGCCCGGCAAATGGTTAAGAAATTCGGCCTCTTGATTTTATGAATGTTATGAGCGTATTATAAATTAATAAACACTTGCTTAAACGGTGAAGAAAAACATCGTGAGGAAACCTGCATAGCTGAGAAATCTTAAAAAAAGTTTTCAAAGGTATGTAAAGTCTACCAATTCGAACTCAACCGGCGGGGTGGACTATGGCCTAATCCTTTTCATTCTGAACCCTGAGACCCATGTCCAGCAGTGGGACAGTAATGAATTGAGGATGAAATTCGCCTACCTGCATGACAAAGAGCACACACTGACAGCAAGAAACTTATATATAGGAAACACATAAACAAACAAGACAGTAACATCGACTCACAGCGGTCCATCCGCGATCATGCTGCACATGGTGTTCTTGTCCTGGATGTACTGCTGCAGCGTGATGTAGTCGTAGGGCAGGCGCTGTCCGTCGCGGTACAGGTTGAAGACGCCCGCGTCGGAGCGGATGCTGCAGCCCGCCGCGCCCGGCGTCGGCCCCTCCCACGGGTCCTTGTCGCGGAACGGCGGGTGCACGATGTGGTCTGGCGGAAGTGGCTAGTGAGTTTGACGACCCGCGAGCGAGCGACCACCATATCGGTCTGACGCGCTAAGGGTCCTCCGATCCCCGACCAGACAGACATCTAAATGATGAATTTAGATTCCTGTTTCTGGGTCTGGGTGTTTGTGTATATTATCTATGTGTGTTTCATGGCACCCACGACACAGGGAATCCTAGTGTGGCTCTGTGAGTGTAGAAAGCGTTTTTTTTTAAACTGTAGTATACACTAAGTGATACTGTAATATGATGTATAGGTGATGCGTTTCGGATGTCATTGGATGAGATAGTATGCAATTTTACATGGAGTTCCTCTTGGAAAGATTCTCGAAAATTCTACGACCGGAAAATGATAAATAGCAAAAGGGAGCTTAAAAGCCCATTTTTCTTGATAGGTTAGACATTTGATAACTTAGAGAGATTGTGACTGTGTATAGAAATAGATAGATATGCTATGATGTGCCTCCGAAAAGACTTAAAGTTAGTCTACTTTATTTTGTCGTGCATGATGTTAAATTATAAGAATTTGTATTCTTCACAAGAAATCCTGGAACCACTCTAAATAAATAAGTGCCGAGTGCATAGCCCGATCTCTGCCCAAATCTCTGTACTATATTTTTAAGATTTCGTCGACGAAAAAAAAGGTCACAAAAAATCTAACTAGTGTAAAAGTAAAAATATAAAAACTGTTGGTGAATTTCAGCATTTTATTGTAACGAAAGAATATGTTTAGTATTTGGAGTATGTATCTAAGTCGAAACCAGATATAAATTCAGTTTAATGAAATACTACTAAAGTGCAACCACTGTCATCATAAGAAACTCTGAATTATTATATAGCTTTACATCTTGTGTTCCTCACCAGCAATATCCTTAGTAGCCTTGGCACTCGGCGTGTGGTTGCCAGCGGAGTCAGCGTCCATGCTGCGGACGAACCGAGCCGTAATGTTGGCGAAGCTCTGGCTCGACATCTCCATGTACCGCTTGCGGATTTGTAAAGCCTGAACTAGGTAGGATGAAGCCTGTTGCAAATCCTCTAGTGGTACCTGAAGTAAAAAGATACAAATTATAAATATAAACATAACGTAACAACGTTAACAAACATGACGAAGATTAAGTCATATTCTGATAGGTTACCACGATTAGTCCAATTTTTTAAATAATAAAATTGGCAATATATTGATTGCGTTCTAGTCAAAGTTTATCAGGTGAAATTTCCTTGCAATCATTTAGCACCCAGATAGCCATGTAAGGGCCAACAATTACGGTTCCGCAAAATCGGAAATATAATCGAAAATGAATGTCTTATTTTTTACTTTGGTTTAAGGATCATAGTTTTTTTTGGATTATACTGCTCGAGAGTCTTTCCGTATAACGATGGAAGAATATATAATAAATTTCACCAGAAAAACCTATGTTTCATTTCAATTCGTTGAGAAAGATACAAATTGTTAGGCAATCCGCATAGGATGTTTTCAACCTTCCATGAAGTCCTCGGCAAGACTGAACAACTTTGACCCCTTTCTTAAGCTATACAATATAATCCGGCCTCACCCCCGACGTGTCCTCCCCGCTGATGGCGACGCGCTGGAAGTGCGGCAACACGAAGTCCAGCTCGTCGTTGTCGCCGCGCAGCCGCGCCGCCTCCTCGAACACGGCCGCCGCGCCGCCCGCCTCGCTGCCCGCGTACGACCGCGCGGACTGACCGCATTCTGCCGCCCTGGGAACCGATGGGAAATGTGGATAAGTGTAACGGGTGGTTCTTCTGTAAGGATAACGAACCACCAAAGACTCTCATATTAAAACTTCTGAGATCTAAGGATGTAAGGGACATTTGGGTATAAAGACATTAAAAAATGGGAATGGACCTCCTACCCGGCTAGATAATTGTGAATAGCGGCCGTGCTCCAACAGTCTCAGTTCAAGAAATTGCGAATACTTCTATAGTGTGATTCATAATCGTATGATGCCATCTTTTGACGAGTTCCGGTAAGTCACCAAAAAAGTAAAAAGTGCGTTTTTGGTCAAATGTATAACTAACTTTAAGACCCCAATTATCAAATTATTCACCTGGTAATCACGTAACAACGAAGTTAAGCTGCTTTATTGTGATTTGAGATTTACAGTAAAGAAAATAAATAACTAAGGAGTTTTAAGCAGGTCCTCGGGGATATACCGGTGTGTGTGTGTGTGTGTGTCTTAACTCGTTTACCGCCAATTGGAATGCAGTCGTCAAAAGCAAAAAGCACACCGAAGCTAATGTGTCTGAAGAAAATAAGAACAAACTATTATAACGACCATCATCATACATATACATAAACTACCCTGTAAGCCGGTTACAACATAATTTCTCTCGGAAAATGAGAACCTAAATAGGTAAAGAATATATAAATTAGAATTTAAATCTTAACCTATTATTAGATCGAGTTCGAGCCTCAATAGAATTGCGTGTCGAGGGTGCCCTAACTTACCCCACCAAGTGATAAGGTTATCTTATTTGAGTTAGATAATACCTACGTCATACTACCGACCCTCTGTCATTAAAATTATACTAAAAAAATAATTATAGTTTAAAAACTAAAAAAACACGCTAAAATCGCACAAGGAAAATCGTTAATCCTAATTCCTCTCGATCCTGATGAGGAGAATGGGATAAAATTATTAAAATCGTGTTTTGTCATCGATTCTTGATAATTGTTCAAAATTTTAAATTAATTGGACCGTTCAAAGTGGTCATACATACATACAGTACCCTTACCATGAGTAAAAACTCATGGTAAGGGTAAGCAGTTTGGCGCGGACTTTACCTACCTACCTACACTATTTTTTTCGAAATAATTTTAGTAAATAAAAGGGTTATCGGATACTATCCATACGCACTGTACCAACTGTATCGATATATTTAAAATATTATCGTATTGTTTTAAAGGTTACGTTTATCTTGAGATAACCTTAGTTTGTAGGGTCTTGAAAATTTTCCTTTAATCATAATTAAGTATATTGCCGCCAAATTTTTATTATTTGTTCCTTCAAAGTAAATGTTGATTAGAATAAATAAACACAAAAACATGAATCATGTTACAGGTCAAGATAAGATTCAAACTTCAGACGTCAACTTGAGACATCGGAGCTCTTATCAGTAGGCCATCAAAATATTACTGAACGTTAATGAGTGTTCTCATATGTCCAAAGCTTTCAATAAAAGTACTTATATTTTAAAATGTTCGCGCACTTCTACCACATAAGCTCTAAAAAGCAAAAAAAAAACAATATAATAAATTGCACAATAGGCAACCGCACCCATGTAGAGGCTTTTTTCTAAGATGCCTCTATTGTTTTACTGTGCTGAATCCATTGTCTTTTTTTTTCTTCTTCATTGTGCATCTTATTCATAATCTTTGCATAGTGGATGAAACAAATTATGTTCTATATAATTTTTTGGCGACCGGTAGCAAGTAGCTATATAAAGAGAGATTTTGCCGTAATAATCGCGCTTGGCAGTAGGTATCGATAATTGCTAAGTCACCGACGTTTATCGAAAGGAGAAAGTTGAGATTTCAACAGTGTAGGTGTATGCAGTATATGCCTACTTTCTACGGCGTAGGCTGACGTGGGCGGGCGGAACGCGCCGTAGTTGCAAGATGGCGAAATTCAATATGCATGTTGGTACTTTAATAACCTACTATGGCTAGAATTTTAAAATATTATTAACTTGATATACCTATTATGAAAGTATAAATGAACGTGTTTCATTGGGAATAAATCAATCAATAATAATTACGATTAAGATAAATTCTTAAATGTTTCTACAGAAAATAAAAATGGTACAATTTTGTTAAAGTAAACGGGTGCAAGAGAAATCACATTTTTTTAATAGTTATAATTCTGAACATGTATAGATAACAAAAATACCTACATTCTAAAGAACCAGTATAAGAACAGGGAATGAATTTTATTGATAGTGACAATGTTGGCCATAAAAATATCTTTGGTAACACATGATCAGTAATAAATTAAAGTACTAACTGTGCTATCTAAGGCTATATGAGATCCAGTGTGGATAAATATACCCACTATATAAAATATTAATATAAAATATTAAACAAAGAAAATATTATTATTAAATATCGCTATAAAATGTGTATGTAGCACAAAGCTTCGTATTCTGATATGTTCAAAGCTATTAAATTTCACGGAGTACGCCAGTTTCAGAGAATACCGCCCGCCCACGCTCGTAGGCTAAAGTTACTCGCTCTGTACCTCCTATCCAGAGTCCATAAGAGTTTAATTATATCTATAAGTCTGTAGTAACCAGGTGGTTGCATAAATGAAATAAATGGTGTTTTTATAATAACCTATTCTTCCAATGCCAAACCAATACTTTATTTTATAAAGCGAAGTGGCGAAGTTAATTTTAATTTCATCTGCTCGAGAGCAGATGAAAAAAGGCACGTCCATTATAAGGAACGCCGGGGCCCTTTTTACACTCAAGAATTTGAGGTCCTCTTGGAAAATAACAATTAAAATATTGTTATATATCTTGGGAATATTCATACATTTTATCCTGGAAAATATGTTTAGTTTCCATAGTTATAATTGCAAAATGCACCCGGTTAATTTCGGAAGAGAAGCTTGTAAAAACCTAAATAAATGGCGAAATGTTAATTCTAAATAAATGTCCAAATATGTTAATAATACTATGATTAATTGTGTTTTATTAATTAAACTTGATTTCGCCGTCGTTTTTTATTTCCGCAAGTTGTGTCAAACATTATCTAATCGAGATTATATGACCAATTAAAATTAAATCTACAATCCAATTAATGAGTTAAGCCCAAACCACTTACGTATTGTTTCTCATGTCTGTCCATCTTTTGCACTGTATTTTACTCCCAAACATAATTCAGACCACAGATCCACGAAAAAAACTATAAGTCACAGGTTCGCGCCAAAAATCATTTACTCGTACAGGCAACGATCAACGCGTGTTCAGCCTGGAGGTGCGTTCGGAAATGCAATCACATTACGAATGGCGACACGAGCATCCCCCGTGGTAAGGGTTGCCGCGCCAAGGTTGATCCAATTACTGCCAACTAATAATATCAGCTATCAACGTGGACACCAACGACGGCTATACCTAATTTCACTCGACTAGGGCGACATCTACCTCCTGCTGGTTTATAGATATATAAAACTATTTTTTTACTAACTGACAATGTTTGTGTGTATTATATTCCCAATATTTATCAATGTTCTATCAGACGAAAAGTGTTGTACGTATATATTCAATTTGGTAATACTTCAAAAAAAAACGTTTTTGTACTTATTGTAGACGTATTTGGAAATTAAGGCGCTATGTTGATGGCGCATGTACTGCGCTTAACTATACATATTTAATCTGTCAATCAGTCACATTTACATCACACTGGCTTAAATTTTACTAGGAAATTTCCCTAGCGGCAATAATTCGGCGTCAAATTTGCTCTTGGACCAACCACTTAGCAAATATATCATATAGGTTAGTTTATCCCTCAGAACAATACTAGCATTGTTCTGAGGTTTATCCCCATTGTCCAGTTGCGCAATCACAGTGGAAGAAATGAAAAAAATACAGACTAAAAATAGTCAATATCAATTTTCCCGCCATAACACATGGGCACGTAATTATTATTCCTGTTTTTTTTATTTACGTAATATTTAATTGGCTTTATTTGTTTTGTATGTAATCTCATAAAATGATTACTGTCGGATTATCCACAATATAACACCCACGTCCAGTAGGCACTGCCTCTATCATGGTTTAGAGTTCCGTAATCAACAGGAATGGATTTTATCTATTGAACCCATAGATTAGTAAAGATTACTCACTCCTAACAAGAAATTGTACCCAGTTTTGAGAATTGAAATAGTTGCGTAAAAAAGTTTTGCCACGTCTCCGTGCTAAAATGTCCCTAAAATATTTGAAATAATTATTTATTTATTACTTAAATTACGTAATTATTACGTAAATTAGTTATTTATTCGTAAATTTTCTCTAAAAATGTATTATTTGTCAAGAATTCAATAAAAGTTACTAATAAGCCGTTTGTGGCTTCATTCAATTTCAAGGCGGCGAAGTATCTTTACTAATCTATGATTGAACCGTATTAGATAGACAGTTCAAATTGTCACAATTCATTTACTTCTATGGCTGCTGTGATTACAAATTCTAAAAAATAAATAAATAAAAACCTGTTGGTACGGAACCCTCCGTGTCTGAGTTAGACTCGCTCTTGGCCAATTAATTGTGTAAGCGATATCTTACTTGACATTAAGTTGTCGTTGTATCAGCAGCTTCTTCTCAATCTGCTCGATAGGGAACTGCGGCACCTCGTAGGGCGCTGACAGTTCATTCGGGAGCTCCCGTGGTGTCTCCGCCCCGACCGCGCTGGTCGGACTCTCGCTGCCTGCAAAGATGAATTTAACTTATAAGTAGTAATTTATTGATACATGCTGCCCATTATTTCAATATTTAGGAAAAATTGGGAGTCGCAAAATTCATTTAACTATATTCCTTCCTTAAATATTAGGTATATAAGTATCAAATATATCAATTTTATAAAGAGAATACCTTAGTCTATGATTTTTCTTCTTTTAATGTTTGTCGGCGATAACTAACAAATAATAAGTGATTAAGTAGGAATTTACTTCCGCTCCCACAAAGAACTCTTATCTAAGTGCATCTAAAGTGGGTAATACCAGTGACTCATAATTATTAGGTAATATCTAATAACATCCTCGTATTTTATTGCCGTGTATTTATATTCTACAAAAACGTTGGGTTTAAATCGGTTCACGTTAAAATTTTGTATCACGGGTTATGCACTTATGTGCCCGCAGACCAAAAAAGATAGACCGAGCCTTTCAAACAAAAATTTAAAATTTGTCCATCTCTGCCTATGTAACCATTCTAAAAATTTAAAAATTATGCATACGTACAGTACAAATCACACCGATTAGAATCATAGACTTACATACAATTTACATGGTTACGCTGTTATTGCACAATATTGAACACTTGGAAAAAATGGATCGTGTGTCGTATTATGGTGAAATTACAATCAGACAACACAAGTAAAAAGTTTATATTAGCAATATTCACAAAATCTACAATGACTCAGACATTTAAAAAACAATTCGTGCAACGCAAAATTGTAATGTTTCACGATACTACGTCTTAACTTTCGTCTCAGAACATTTGCATCGTTTGTCGCATTTCTTTGTTTTAAACATAGATAAGTATGTACTAATTTACGGTTTTAAATAAAAAACTGACCTTTTGGTAGTGACCACTTGAAATTAATAAGTGAAACAAACATATACGAAAAATTTAACACCTTTGTCCTCTAGGGAGTCGATTAAAACATATATTTAACAAGTTTCATATAATAACCAAACGTATATTAAATAAATAATAAATAAATAAAACGCTTTCTACACTGACAGCCATAGCCATAGACAAATACACAAACACCCAGACCCAGAAACAGAAATCTAAATTCATCATTTAGATATCTGTCTGGCCGGGGATCGAACCCGGGACCCTTTGCGCGTTAGACCGGTATTGTGGCCGCTCCGCCACGCGGGTCGTCAGTAAATGTAAATTTCATGTAATCATTCATCTGTCTTCATAAACATACAAAATCCCAAATTGTTTACAGTTGAAATGCACAAGGTGACCTGTCCAAAGTATCAAAACCTTAATGGACGCCATGTTTGTAAACTGGCACACGTGTGGCCTAATTTTATGATACACGAAAAGCTCCCCTCGTTTGGACTTTCAATACCACCGCCTTTCAATATTGCTCACAACATAGTTTCTTCCATATATACCGTCAAAGAGAAACCAGAGGAATGAGTTTAAAATAAATGGATAGTTTATATGAATTACAGAAATCTTAAAGAATATACTTAGTTACTAGCTGACCCGGCAAAGGTTGTGTTGCCATATAAATAAAAAAATGTCAGGGTGAACAACCCTTATCACTTAGGGTAATGAAAAATAGATAGTAGCCGATTCTCTACCTACTGAATATGCATATAAAATTTGGTGAAAATCGGTGAAGCCGTTTCGGAGGAGTACGGTAACAAACATTGTGAGACGAGAAATTTATATATAAGATAATAAAATTAGTAGGTAACATAGTGTAGGTATATTTGAGTTCCATGTCCATAAAAGACATAATAGCTCTAAAAGTAAAAGGGGATAAAAACATCTTAAGTCACAGGTTTTACGTGCAGCCAATGAAGCCTTTCCTTAAAAACATCACGAACATTACGAAGTCTCAAAGTATACAATATTTATATACGCTTGAATGCCATGTAAAGAATGTTACGTCGATAATAATGTGTGATATGACGAAGCGTGGGAGAGGCATTCCACTGAGCAGTAAACATTTGATGAATCATACATTTTGAGAATGAATATATCTAAATATCTATCAATAATCTATTGGACCATTAATGCTCCATTATATTAGAAAGATACAATACATAACATGCGGTTACTATACGTCATCATGTTCTTCAATTGTCATTGGTAATTCAAACATTTATATTTTCTTAAAGTTAATTTCCTTAAGTCTTCTGTATTATTAAAGTGAATAATGCCATTATCATCGATATAGTAATAAGGCGATTGTTTACAACTTGGGGTCAGGGCCGGGCGCTGGCCATTAGAATCGATTGGGACCACTAATTGCTGATGTGCTAGTACGCCTATTCTTAAAGAGCAATAATTACAGTTTAAAAATAAAAAACGACGCTAAAATCGCACAAAGAAAATCGTTAATCGTGATTCCAGACGATCCTGATGAGGAGAATGGGATAAATGATTAAAATCGTGTATTGTCGGTTCTTAATAATTGCTCATAATTTTAATTTAATCGGACCGGTCAAAGTGGGTAAAAATCGAGAGACATACATACATAACAAGTTTCAATTCCATTTAAATTTAAAGCACCTTCCGAAGCGGTGTTGATATTCTAATAGAGTTATGTGGGAATCAATTCTAAATAAGTGTGATTTGAATTTGAAATTGAATATACAATAAAATTGCCTAACATAAATTGCATTGCTCAACCACTTAATGTTTACTCTACGGAACTATAAACATCTACGAAGAGAGATAAATGTTAAACGTATCTACGAAATTGTTTTTTTTTTTTTTGGAATTTACTTTTTTATAAGTTTCACATCATAAACTATCCTGTTATAACGTACTTACAAAGATTAACTGAAACAAATTAGCCGTTGATTATCATCTCATCATCATTTTACAAAAGCTTCTTCAACGAATCTAACTTATCTGTCCTAAAAGATACGATAAAATGATTTTGTTCCAAACGCAAAAAATAATGAACCAATATACAAAATATGTCGCTAATTTCAGCTTTTAAGCAACAATTTAAATTACATTTGTAGTCATCAATACTCAGAAAACGTACTAATTTCACGGCACGTTATACAGTATCGAGTGAAGGCCAATAGCTATGGAATTTATACGCAGTGTATTGGGCATAATACGCAATGCGTCTGATCCTTACAATTGGGTGTTTGCCAGGCTTACGATTACAGATGAATCCTTGCCCATTTTCGAGCTCCTTACAACCATAAACAACGCCATACTTCAAACATAATGGAGTGATAATGCAACAAGTTGTAATAACTCGGTTGTTTATAGACGAATCTGTCTACTTAATTGCTAAATTATTCTTTGGGAGATTTTAATATTGGGTATTTACCATTTTTTGCCCGTGACGCTAAAACAAGTTACAAGTTGGAATTCTTATTAAATCATTATCTGTGTGTAGCATCATGAAACAACAAATCTCTTAAACAGAAGAATTAATTTGAGTAAGGTATTTTTATTTTTCAGCCGGTTGCATTGTATTTGTAACGTTATCATAATTATTAAATGATTTAAGGATAACATTGATACAAAGAAAGATTAAAAAATAATTAAAATGTATAAGTAGGTACATAGATTTTATTCAAACTACCATGTAGAGTCCATTGTAGAGTTCGATACGATGGTCTATAGACGTATTCTACCTATTATCTTAATCTTAATTGAATCTTAATTGTATCTGATGACACGCTACTGTGCGGAGTAGTACGGATAATTGTTACATCTTATGTTAACTAAGAACAGAAATATTGCACTACTATTGCACTACTCACCCTACAAAAATCATTGCTCTCCCCTAGAAAATTATGGACACTGAGTCACAAACTAATCAGTTGGCTGTGTGCCCAATGAATACTCCTTAGCAACGCCACAGCATTTTATACCAGACAGCCTATCGTAAGAATTGGAATATCCTAATGTATTACATCGATAAAAAATCCCTTGAAAAGTTTTTTTTTTAAATGTGAATTGGGAAATATTTAACATTAATATAATTGTGATAGCGAAGCAAGCTTATTTTAAGAGCAAGCTAAGTTATAATAGATAGTTATATACTCGAAAATGTAACATGAAAAATTTTACAAAATAAAATAATTACGTTCTGCTTCGGTCTTGTCCTCCTGCGTCTCGGACTGCACACGTGCCCGGACGTGCCAGAGGTCCTTATCGAAGCTATACATCGTTGTGTTCTTGTCACTCCCTCATTTGTAGCTAATACGAAGGACTAGTGTTGGAAATTGAGTCCACATGTAGATTTCCACCAAGTCCGCAGAACAAGCTATGATTTATGCGTAGAATCAGGTGTGGTTTACATGTAAGTCCAGCTTGGGTTTACGCGTAGGGAAGCTGTAGTTTACATGCAGGTTCAGCTTTTGTTTACATTCACATCCACTGTGGTTTACACGTAGGACCAATTGAAGTTTATACGTTACGTATAACTAAACTATAACGTCACTCGTCAGTTATCAATTTAGCACCCAGCAACCGGTTATCGACATCTCCGAAATAACCTTTTAAGTGATAAAGATAATTTATCAGCAACACGAAATTTATGTGAAATCATTCGCGTGACACCGTGACGAACAGAATCTCATCAGAACCAATAAAGTTTAATAATAACATGTTGTTGCGAAAACTTTTGTTCAAAGAAATAAACATAGTAACAAAAAAAGTAACGTCTTTTGTATTAAAGGTTATTTGACTGATACAGATAAATACTATTTATTCAGATTACAATTTTGTCGTTACTATCCAAAATAAGAAAGACTAAGTTTTTTAATCACAAAGTCATACAAATTTTCCGATATGCGTACGTTTTACGTATTGCGCAAACAAATGCAAATCATTCCGATTGTGATCAGTACAAAGGAGAATCTCGGATGAGTCGTTACGTTTTGTAAAATATTAAACCTTTGATGCCATCCGATGCGATTTACAAAATCAAAACAAAGTTCCGTGTCGCAATGTCTTTCTTTTTGTGGTCTGACGTTTTATATTTTTAAGAAACAATAAGTCGATCTAATAGCATTGTCATGTCAAAAGGTGTGTACTTTGTAGTGTTGCGTGTCAGAACGCTGAATTTCAGTAATCTGGCGTGTCCGGTAATTCAGGTTAAAACGGCTTCTCTATAATTAATTAACTTACTATTACAAAATTGATCTACACAAAATTTTACGAACAAATTAGGCACTATGTACACACATGACTGCGCAGTATCTTGACAACTAGCTATGTATGTTAGATACATAATTTAACAGCATTTTTAATTAGAAGATCGCCCAGTGGTCGAAATTTGAGATCTTAAAAGAACATAATATTTTTTTGTATTTTTATTTTCAATTTCTTTAATAGATATCTAATACTATGGCTCGACAAAGCCATTAAACGCCTATTAGTAAAATAAGAAACACATTTTTTAAATGAATCCGTCAGTTTTATCAGATTTTTAATATTCCTAAACCAGTTTACACGGAACTTTCACGCAAAGATAGAAGCCATAAAAGACAGTAGGTAACTTTCTATCATAAGAGTCGCTTTGTTAGCTTAGTAGGTATATAAACAGATGTAAAGACGTGGACAAAAGCTAACTTTCTAGAACACACTTGGACCTATTTTTAGACGACTGTAAACTCGCAAGACATATATAGAGGTTGTTAGGTACTTTATTTATCTGTTTGCTAGGACAAACTATGAACCAGCCTTGGTATTATCGGATAAGGCGACCGATATTTCCTACAACGTAGACGTGTTCGTTTTATTTGAAAAGCATTACGTAGCCCGTATTTGGTTCTCATATCGGAATGGAAACTGTTTTCTTATATCGATACCAGGAACAGCTTATGACTGGATAAACGTCAAGCTTCAGTTGCAAACACTCGTTTTAATACGCATTTAATTTTATTCGCTTCGCTTAATTAATACTTTCTCACCTCAGTGAATTTTGAAAGTCAAATAGAGAGTTGAGAATGATTTTAGTAAATTGTTTTCGTACTTATGTACATTCGTTTATTTTATTATAGCTATTCGCTATTGTCTAGTGTATCGATATGGTACGATATATGAAAACGGTTTTAGTCACGGTATAGTTGTCGTAACATGCCTACTGCAACAGAGACCATTGAGCCATAATACGCATCACAATGGCAGTGTGGTGTGCCTTGAATAATGTGATGTCGATTTGTTTATCTATGCCATGATGCCATAGATACCATAGAATAACGAACGCCCAAACTATGCAGTTGTAATCTGGCTTAAAAAATATATATATTTAGAAAAAAATCTAATGGTTGCACTTTGGTGTTAAAACTGCTCAAATGAATTAAAACCATATTGGACTATTAGTAACCTAAATATGTTTGGTATTTCAAGCAAAGCTTTTCTTAACAGTTCAAACATCAAAGTTGTAGTAGGGTCTGACCTAACTGGCGGTTGCCAGGGGCGTTATACTTCAGACGGGCTTATTGTGCAGACAATAGAACTGTGTAATCTAGGTACTTTCATGACCCCATGTGTTATAAAAATTGTAACAATCTTTGAATATAAGTCGGCGAAATAAATGGACGAAAAATGTAACGGCAAGTTTATCTAATTTGATTGAATACAATTGATTATTTAAGATATTATTATTTATCTTTCTAGAAAAAATCTGGCGGAGCGCAAACTTCAAATCTTGTTATGGGCGCTTATGATCCTACGACGCTGTACAACGTGGTCGGCGTAGGGTTGTGCCAAAATTACGTGCGTCTTTGGGATGAATATTAAATGTAACCCAACCATGAATATGATACCGCTTATACCGTAGATGGAATTAAAAATATCATATCACTTTTAATAAAAAAATAACATCATGCTTTTAAAAATTCATAATACAATATGCCTTCGTTTCAACTTTCGAATGAGCCATAAACCTGGAATGGCAATATACAGTAAAATTCCGTTAGTCTAAACCTGTATTCATGTAATTTTTTCGTAAAATTAAGCGCTTAAGTTTTATGAAATATATTTTATATGATAATAAGTGCATAAAGTAATGATAATTTTTTACAAATTGAGAAACATGAGCAAAACGTGTTTAACGTCGGAAATTATTCCATTCCAAAATCAATTGCGGATTTCGTTTAGAACAAAACGTGCTAATTTCGTGTTCTGTGACGCAATATTTTGTTATTCCAGCGCCACAGGGTTAAGCGTGATAAGAGGTCAGCGCTCACATTGGTGATCACAGTCACACACTGACATGTTTTATTCTATTTTTAAATTTTCCTACTTTACAGATTAAATGCATTAAATGCTTCGATCAAAAATTTACAATGACATTTTATACTATATAGGTTATACATCTATGCTGTAATAGTAGTAATTATTCTTGTAGTACCCAATTATATTGATTTTATCACCTGTAAATTTCAGAATATAATATTTTGGGTATTATAAATCCAACATAATCATATTATGACTGAAATATAAAGCCAATACTAAATTATTTACACTTATTAATGCATTTTGCAATCTTTAATCGAATAACACAAAAAAATACGAAATTCCTAAAATATAAAAAACCGTGTAATTAAACCTTACTTAATGAACGTAAACGTTAATTACCACAACCACAAAATTGGAATGTCAATCACAAATGTGTGGACATTAAACATTACGAATCGTAACACGCCAAAGAAACAGCTGTTAACTTGCACTACATCAAAACAAAGTACTTTAAGTAATTCCTTGATGTTAAAAGTTGAACCCGTGTAAAAATATAAAGACTCTATAAGATTCTGTGTCACAGTATCGTAGCATTAAAAAAATAAGTACGTTTGAATTTGGAATTTTTCGTGCCACGCGACGCGATTCTAGGGTTGGGTAGTTCACGGCCGGCCGTCGTGCGCGGCTGCCGTTCGCGGACTAACTGTCTGGTTTCGTTTGACACACCCGAGGATTTTTGCATGGTTATGATTACCAGTTACTACGCGCCACACGCCACACTGCCCGAGTCCACCCGATGATTAATGTAAACAAAGACGCGAGATGTTACTTGTACCGATGTTACTTATACCTATGGCGTTCTTATCAACGTAGTACCCAAGTAGTACCAAGCAATTACCAAATATAGATACGCCAAAAATTTAACAAGTTAAAACGACCTCAGTTATCCTTTACTTCGTAGCATATTCAATTTTCTATCTGAAATAACGAGCACTAATTTTTGCAAAAATACAGACAGCTACTTATAAGCAAAATTTTAGTAAGCTGCTCTTACGAGTAAGTATCCCTTTGACTTTCATATTTGATTATTCAATCATTATTCCCTGCGCCCTTTCTTTGTTCTATTTAAAACGTTGTACGGGCTAAAAGTTGGTAAGAGAGTAACATTATGTCAAGAATTAATATTTAATGAGAAGAATTATTATTTAACGAGTATAAAGACTACTACATACCTACATTACCTACACATAGGCGCAATAATTACATTGTCACCAAAATACCTATTTAACCTTACCCTACTTGAAAAAAATATATAAAGTCCCATTTGAATTCTTATTCCTACACTCCCCAGGTCTTAAAGCACTATATCGTATATAGACATGAAATTATGTATGCAGTTATTAGAGCAGAAGTAATCCGAGGCGCCGATACTTCGGAAGCGTTCATATCTCAAGCACTCTTAACTCTATTGAGCTGACGAATTCCAAACTATCTTTATTACATAATGTTATATTATTATTTAATAAATACGTACTAACAAAAGCATATCTAAATAGTATGAATTCATCCTATGAAATGAAATTTAGTGATATCAAAAGACAGCACTAATAAGGAATATATAATTAATAATTATATATAGGAGTAGGTACTGGCTATAGATACGGATATGTATTTTCTTTTGAAAGAGGTGAAAAGGTGGATATAGCAATCTAGTGATAACAGAGACGGGAAGATAAAGCTACATATCTTTTAAAGTTAAAACCAAACATGTATGCTTTAGAGATAATTTACCAAACCCAGAATAGAAAGGTTACATTTAAACGATATTTAATTAACCTGCAATAATTGGGTTAGAAGGTATTTAGAGTCTTTATCCTCCCCTAAAATCCTCCCCTAGTGTCACCTACTGTGAAATTGGACATATTACGAGTTAATTATTTTTAAGAAAGTTTCCAATTTTAAAATATATACTGACAAAATCACACCAAGAATAGAGAAAAAGTATTGATGTTATCAGATGACGATCGAAAAATGTATTTTGTTAAATATTAAATCACCAAATACGTATTAATTTCTTATATAACAAATTTTAACAGTCGAAGACAATAGAATAATTACATTTCTTGTTGGGTATCCTTGGTACACATCTCGTATAAGCTTTAAGGATGTAAAAGGAACATACTCGTATACAACATATGCGTTGACACGTGAAACATTGTGAAAGTAAAGTGTTCGGTCCAAGCCGCAAAATTCGAAAACTCACATGTGCCTTCGATAGCTCAGTTGGTAGAGCGGTGGACTGTAGTGGTAACGACGTTGGTATCCATAGGTCGCTGGTTCAAATCCGGCTCGAAGGAGTTTTTTTATTTATTTATTCTTCTAAAAATTCTGCAATAACCTCTTTTTGTTTTATTTATAAACATTTATTAACATTACAGTAAAAAAAGGTTTTTTACTTATTAATATTTTTCATTATTTTCTGTTACGTTAAGCACTTTAACGTTTAATATGAGTTATTAAAAACAATCTATCCAATCTTTAGCCTTTTTAAGATTAAAGATTTCTTCATTTCAGACATTGTGAAATTTTTCTCTTCAATTAATTGTAAATACATCACTTTTATTTGTCATAAATTTGCCCAAAACGTAGATATAATTAGATTAGTAAAATACCAGCAAGATTATAACTTCTCTCTGGAGATGATATCGGCTCACTTAACTACACAAAGGAATTGAATTTCCTCTCAAAAGCAAAATGGATCCAGATTAAAATTAGTTTCGTGGATTAAATTTACTTGCCTAATATATTTTGCTATAAGTCTGCCACCTTTCGCTGAGCTACCAATCTTTCTCTGTTAATGACCTATTGTTAGAAATAGTATGGATTGGCATAAAAAAAGAAGTGAAACGGAAGTGTATCTTTTATTATATGTTTTAAAATAGATAAAATTAAAGTACATAAAATACATACAAATTTATAATTCGTCGTCACATTTTATATTGCATGTATTTTTTTCGTATAGAATGAATCGTATTTAATTTTAATTTGCACGCCTTACAGGCAAAAAATAAGAGGACATTGTACCTACCTATTTAATACCAAAATTGTACCTTATTTTAGCAAATTTATTCTATTCTATATTTTCAGGATTCTCGGTTGCAACATTTTGATTACTGAGACCCTACGTGATATTTCCGAATCTTCTCAAGGAAATAAAATGTGTCTTCTCGCACAACCTTTGCTGATCACATAAAACTACCTCCAATATATTATAGCCAGCGGAGGCCATTAAGCTAATTTTTGAGGAAAATGTTCATCACAACAACGTATATTATCCTAGATGAATCATGCCTCGTGTCGTCAGTGACCTGACACAATTACCTGTAATACGACAAAGTTAGTATTCAATGTAAATGTTTATGGATTATATTCATACATCAGCTAAAACAATTTTTATGACCACATAATCTCGGTATTTGGATACTATAATTCATATGGTTTGAATCATAATAATAATATAGGTAGGTATATTCCGCGTAAAACTGCTAGTCCGCTCTGAATATAGAAATGAATCGCGTCGCAATAGCAAAATGTATGGTTACACCTGCTAGCAACAACTTCAGAGCGGACTAGCAGTTTGGCGCGGACTATACTAAGTAATAATATATGTTTGATATTAATAAAATATTTAATAACTTACCTTCATCGTCAAAGAAAGAATCAGTAATGATGCGAGGAGATCGGGAACCGTCCGGCACGCCTCGTATTGACATATTGATCAACACAATTCACATATACGCAACAATTCCTTCCAGTTCATTTGTTACTATTTTACTGTAATTTAACAGTGAGTTTTGCAATTTGAAATTAGTTTTATTGCGAAATGTGCAACAATCGATGCGAGTGCCCCTTGCAGAGGTATGCGCCGTAATATCAAGAGATTTAAGAGTTGATAAGTCAATGGCATTCGTTGATAATACAGACATACTTTAGTGATCGATCACCACTTCACACAATAATATACCTATTTTTGCTGTAAGGGAGGTCAGTGACAGTCGTTTTGCCAGCGGCCAACCACGCGGAGACCACGCGTACTTCATTTTTCTGCACAATGATAACGCTGCCAAGAATTTTATTGCCTAAAGTTATTTCTTCCCATTTACAATTCTCGTAGTAAACAACTACGACGAGAATAACTATGTGACTAACAACAAAACTATTACAACTACAATGATTTCGAGTACAAAAGTACTTAAACTAATATCTTTAACATAAATAGCTGTTTCTCAAGCAACTGCTAACAGGAAGAATTGAAAACCATGAGCGGATGTAATTCAGACCGAATGTACTTCCTCAATAATAACAAAGTTGCTTTCTATAAAAGGAACAGAAAAAAAAATGTGGGGCGTCACGGGACGCCTGGCAGATGTGAAACATCGACATTATTTTGTAAAAGTAATATGCAGAAAAGAACATATTGTGATAGGAACTAAATATGTCATAATGATAAAATAAAATATTACGATTTTTTTCCAGATAACGATGACTATTTATTGAATTCGATTGCGCATGGCGACGCGTCGTACACACTACTGCATATAGACTGTATATATATACCATCGTATATATATACAGTATCGTCGCCACGGCATGCGTCGCCACGCCAGAAATCGGTTTTACGTGCGGCTATAGATGTTTCACATCAAAAGTCCGCGATAAAAACAAAGAAGTTTCCACGTGGCAGTGCACGAGAAGGTGAGTAAACAGAAATGTTATTGGTCTTTGAGAGTAACCTTGCTAAATTTAGCCTGTGATCCGATTAAAATACTTAATAAGTCTGCTGCGGACGGAAACTAAACATGTAATAACTATTTATAAAAGACGCGGTTCCCTGGAATTGAGGCGGCGTCATCAAAGGCAGGTCTTCTGAAAGTCAATCGACGAAAACAAATTCGGATATTTAGCAATCAATAAATGGGCCGTTCAATCACTGTAATGGCCGAAGAAATCGGACACAAAAATATATTTCAAAAATATCGCAGAGGATACCGGATTTTATATTATTAGAGACTTATCAAAGATATTTTCGAAATCTGCTGAATTATTTGTGAAATTATTTCGCAGAATTAGCAAATAATTTTGTACCAGGTGGACTATGATTATTGTCCCGTTGTGGAAATTTTCTCTGTTATTGTATGTAATTAAAATTAGTCCATTATATTCTGTGATAGTGAAAAACATGAATAACATCACCAACTAGCATAGTATAGCATAATGTGTATTATAAGGACTTACTTGTTAATATAATCAATAGATAATCTACCAAATTTCGGAAAGTATTATCTATAAATAAATAAATATCTATATTTATATATATGTTATCACATACAGTATGATGAAAAGTACCTTATCAATTTATCGGTGCCTAGTCATAAACAAATCGACTATTTTAAAATTCTATTAATATCATAATTATTATTATGTAGGTACTTAGTGGTTTTAGCATTCTTTCCTAATCCTATAATACCGACATGAGTTTTGCTGATAAGGAGCCCGGATCTGATTTTTATCAGGTATTTTTAATATCTATATTGATTGTAAATATAAATCAGTGTGGACGGTATTGACAGCAGATATGAGTTATCGATTATTTTTTCCATTCACCCTTATATTTGGGTTCGTTTTAGTGTTTTAGCAATCTGTAACTGCAATTATGTAGCCGTTTTGATATGTTTTATTTATTTATTTACTCTATTGACTATGTTAAAAACAGTGTCATGCAAAAGGCGGACTTAATGCTAAATAATCGTGCATCGAAGTCCAATTCTTGCTTCAGCCTCAGTAGAAACTGGTGATAGCTAACTACAGTTACAGTTTGATGAAGCCACATAGCATTGCGTCTCCAGCGGTCTAGACTACAGAGTAATCCACAATAACACAACACAACAAAATGTGTGTAGTATGTCCTCGAAACATAAAATTTCTTTCGTAATTTCGTTTGAGAAATGCTCTGAAAAATAAAAACAAAAAGTCTACCAACAGTTTAGACAAAAACGTGGAGGTAAAGATACAGAAAACGTTCAACGTCAAAAAATAGCCTAAAATTGAGGCACAAACATCTCGAAAACTCTAACACAAGACAAGATACACGTTTTTAGAGTTCTAATACGCAGAATGTAAACGGAAACATGAACCTTGACCCGGCCGCGAGGAACGGAGCGACTTGAGGGCATACTCTAGGGGTGACATTTATGAGCAAGCAGGTAAGGCAGCTGAAAGATTTTTTATGAAATTAACACGACAAACCTGTTTGCGATCCAGCTTATGGTAAAGAGGCATTGCCGTTCGAGGACATGTGTAATTAACCCCACGTTCAATTGAGGGAATGTCTGGGGTCGATAAGAATTGTGTTGATACCCCTAACGACTCGTAACACGTCTTCTTTTTAAATCAGAAGATTGTGATGCTTATGGTGCTGCTATAACCTACCTGAAGGCTAAGATTTTTGCCGCCCAAGTAAGTCAACAGCAATTTAATTCTGAGAATGGATAACTTATAAATTGAACAATAAATTCAGATGCGGAATACTCGTATGTTCATATTGTTCACCCCTAACGGAGACTCACTGGTCTAAAAAAAATCAACAAGGTACGATGAAAACCGTCGAGTCTGCTTTTTCATGTAAAATGTAGCACGAAACTGACAAGTATTTTTCTAAACATACAAGTAGGTACGTAATAAATAGACAAACGATAATGAATTTCTAGAACAGCTATTTGTAGCGAATAACTAAGTAAGAAACTTTAAACCAGTGATAGTTATGAAAAAGATGTTAGATATTTCGGTAAGTAAATAGATTAGGCCCGATACTTCATTGAATACTATCTAAAATAGGTATCACTAAGATAGCATTCGAAGGGTAACTTTAAAATTTAAAGTCCCTAAGCGGTGGCACACATTTCAGGTAAGCTACAAATATCCTATCCAGAATTTACTGAATTGATTTCTGACGATTATAGCTTGCATTAGTGATGAACAATGAACATTCTCCCTATTTTTTATACTACATACTACAATCTGCGATCACTAAGTGGTCGAAGAATACAATATAATTAATGACACACAATAAATCGTAACCTAATTCAGTTCAATCCAATTCCGTGCTATCAACGGAAGCGAAAATAAACGTATTTCGAAGCAAACATTCCAAGCTTATGAAAATACGTATTGCATTCGCGTAGTGTCCGACCATTTGCCACATATTCAAGAACTTTCCAAAATACTTATTACCTACTTTAGTCGAATATAAAATTTAAAAGTGCTGGTATTGAGCGACGACGGTTCGGAACGTTATTTTGAGAGGGGAAGCTTGCCAACCGCCCACCTTTCGTGCACGAGTCAAAGACCTAAAAATTACAAATCATCTGAAACCGATGGATCATAGCACATAGTGACAAACTCTGTAGTGCATTGTAAAATAATTTCCAATTTTATTACAGTTAGTTGGCAAAATGTGGAAAATGTACATATTGAACTTAATACAAAAACATTCGAGTAAAATAACGAGAACGTTTACCTATTGTTATGAAAATAATATTCTCTGAATACTGAACTAATATTGTGGCCATATTTTTACAAAATTTTCGGTAGTATTTGTTTATATCTCCGGTCTGTTTTATTAATGTTTGGTAAACCAATAAAGGACATTTTCGAAATAATTTATGTATGATGAACAGGTTTGAAACAATGTATGTTTAACAAAATACATACCGATAATAAACATAATCAACAACTACTTATGCTCTTTGCCAAAATACTAACTCAATCGTAACAATATAATTATTTTCAAATTAGGTATTACGGATTATTAGGTTGTTAACTTGTACCATAATAAGGACAATTTAACTTCTATCAATATTTCTATTTCATTCCTCGCAAAGTCTTGTCTTTGAAATCGAAAGAAACAACAAGCTAATTATTTTATTGTATAATTATTTCAGCGAGATATAAAGCCATTCGTAGAAATGTACGTATTATTCACTCTGGGGTATTTTGCATTCTTATCAGGCAAACGCCATTAGTACGGTAATAACCGTAACAACCATAGACACGTGACTCGCTTTTTATTTATGTGTGCTAAAACAAAGGTAACGTTGATATTCAGTAAAATTTTGAAGATACGCTAATCCCGTACACTATTTGGCACTATTGCACTAATGCATAACATAGATTTCTCATGATTCGACGGCACAACTAATTAGATGACAAACTGTAATGACACCTGCTGGAATATAAATCGGTGTCACTCTCTATCGCAGGAGAATCACCAAAACACTGTTCAAATTGCAAAACGCACTTAAAACACTATTTTCACTAATTATAAAAACTGTTCTCCGAATATCGAGTACGTTGTTGGACGAAAGTTTATAAGTCGACTGAACGCTCACGGGCTGGCACCAGCACAACTATACGACACGCTTTGTGTTTAGCACAATCAGTGTCATGGCGGTGGCGTCACGGACGATCCACCTCGCTACAGCTGTTTGCTTACGATTACCGAGATAGTTATTGCCGGTTATGTAATTTTACAAGGATAACGAAGTAAACAATGATCAATAGAGATAACAAATCGATTAATAGGTAATTAATAATTATGAAGAATTATTAAAGCTTATTTGGGAAAAAATTCCCATGGTCGAGTGTGGAGTTTGAAGGTGGTAGAACCCTTTGTGGTTCGACTCCGGCGGCACCACCGCCACACCTATTTCTACCTAATAACAGCGGTGCTAGGCGCTGCTGTGTTCCGGTTTGAAGGGTGTGGCAAGGGAGACAGACTTTTCCGAGGCGTTCCAGCTTAGTCCTCAGGGATAGCGGCGCATCTGTGGCCGACCTCAGATAGGAATATCTAATCCTATCTGGGGTTGATTACAGATGTCTATGGGCGGCAGTAGCCACTTACCATCAGTTGGACTGCATGCTCGTCTGCTACTCTTATATTATAAAAACAAAGGTTACCACCGCCACACAGGTTTGGCGGCATACAAGGCATTGGAACTTAGTCTTCAGGGGTAACAAGCACATGTAAACGAATTCAGGACTGATTTCAATGGCCATGATGCAGTCGCGGACTAATGTCGTTGGAGGCCTGGGACGGAAAGATGAATGGAGGTCTCAGTGTAAAAAGTTCGCCTGTGATTCGATGACTATTTTTTCGCTGACTGATACACATTCCATAGATTGTTTGGTTCTGACGACCTTTTTTTAACAACTGTGTTTGGAGCCCCCCCAGGATCGGGGACCCGGGGCGAATTTCCCCTTCCGTGAGACTCGTATCTTATCTGGGATTGATTACAGATGTCCCTGTGTGATAGGAGCGACTTCTGGTGGGTTGCATGCTCGTTAGCTTAACCTAACGATTAGGCAGACGTGCTGACCTGACCTGATTGGAAAGTACCTGATGGAAAGTAGTCAACACCGCCTATGGCATATGGCATATACATTTGCAACATCAGAGGAGTTGCCAATGCATCGCCGGCTTTGTATGAGAGCTCTTTTTGTACCTTTTTTGAAAAGCCCCATGTCATAGCGCTCCGGGAATACCTCAGGAGGAAGCTCATTCCACATCTTACACGTCCGCGACAAGAAAGTCCGTGCAAACCGAACCGTGGAGGACCGCCACGAGTTCAGTTGGTGTGGATGGAATTTCATCCTTCGGCGAGTAGTGCGATAGAGGAATGGTGACATAGGCACCAGGTCAAATAGTTCCTCGGAACACCCACCATTGTAAAGGCGGTAGAACACACAGAGGGAACCTATGTCCCTCCGCTAACTTAAAGGTTCTAACCGATCGGAGATCACCGGGTCGTTGACGATTCGGACCGCGCCTACATTAAAATGTTGGAATCGTCTAGATGTGGTCTAGATGCAATGAAGTTGCCATTTGATTTCTAAGAATAGAATTTTGTCAAAAGCAAAATGTTCTCAATTACAATTATCTACCTATGTTTCTTCTACAAAGTAGTAGGTCGACGAGCAAAACTCACTTTTAATTACTAATCTATGCTTTTAATCATTAAACTACATTGTAGAGTTAATAAGGTAGTCTATCTTATGATATCTACAATTAATGCTACCAGCATTAAGTATCTTTTATTTGCTGTTATCTTTAATCTTATTTGTTCTTATTAATGGTGTTTTTAAACACTTTAGATGGGGGATCCATACTACGCCAAATAGTCATGAATTCACTCAAAATAAGAGTCTTCTACAAACGTAATTTGTGTAAAATGTATTTAAGAAAATGAATTCCTAACACATGATATAACCTTCTAAAATAAACTCAGGTACTTCGCTGAGAGTATTACAGGAATTGTGTTTATTCAGCGCTTATTATCAGTTTACACGGAGAGATAGCGCGGCAGATGTTTTGTCTCACAACTAAACTCTATGAAGGTTGACAAAGGTTGAAATGAGACAAGACTCTCTATGTTGAGTATATTACGAGTATATTCCATATTTTAATACTAATAAAGATTTTTATTAAAACTTGTCAGTGAACAAACATTTTATATTCAGCAAAAAAGCGTAGTATGCCAAGGGCCGAGGACGCGGCTCGCCCCGTTTTTCGTGTTATATATAACTACAATTCGTCTAAAAAGGAAACCTTTGAAACTCAAGTTACATCCCAGGCGGCACGTGAAGAGAGCGAATTTTTAAATACGAGTTTTATTTAAAATTTCCCTCTCTTAACATTAAGTAATAAGATATTTTGGCCGAATTCGACTCCCGCCCATGGTAACGCAAACCTGCGCTACGCCTTTGATTCAGCATTTACATATAGGGTAATATTAATAAGCTCTATAAGATTTTCTAAAAGCGTTTACTTTAACATTCACAGTCATATGTACCCAAAACATCTATTCACAAAGAATAAGTTTCCAAACTATCAAGTAAGTAATAATTCACACTATCTATTCCGGAAATGTGAGTCTGCGAAACACAAAGATAAATAAATAAAGTACGCTTTCCTACAACGTGAGTACCATGGACATATTAACAAAAACTAATACACATACATCCAGATCCAGAACAGATATCAAACTTCATCATTAAGATATCTGTCTAATCAGAGACCGAATCCGAAACCTACGCCACGATGATCAAATATTTTACATAAACTGAAAATAATGGAACTGTGTACTTCTAGTAAACAGCGTACGATCAAGATAATAAGATAAAGTCCGTATCTAACATGCGGTTCACAGGTCTGTCGGCTTACATGAGATATAAGTATTTGTGACAGATATTGGACAGCTACGAATTCTTTGAAGATACACGCTGATATTATATCTTTAACTTAAGTAGAGATTCTATTCTACTAAATCCACAGTTTTACACAATATGAATATACCTATTATCATGATCCAATACTCCCAATGCTAGTCATGGTTCTCATCAGAATTAATCAGAATGGTTTAAGGTCTTCAGGTCTGGTGTGAATAGGTAAACGTTTTGCCCTTAGCCGAGAATAACGGCAAAAGCTTTACGATTCCGAGCCCCGAGTACCCGACCTCCTCACACGTTTCTGCTGCTACACAATAATACATTTTATACTTTAAATATTAATGATATGGTTTTACTTTGGTCAAATGCGGCCAGACTATTAATATTCATAACGCAAGTATATTTAGATGTCTATGACCTATAAAAGGGATGCCCTTGGTATTTAAATACAGGTTTGGGATTAAAAGGGCGTCCTCCACGACACGGGTCGTGTACCTGAAGGTTTAACGGAAAATGCATGTTTCAATACATAATTTAGGTACGACTTTTATAGGTCACTCTGGGGTTAGGCAGTATTAATATTTTAATACTTATTAGGTGTAGCTACAAAAGAAAAGCGACATCAGTTATTCACGTACGCCTTAAAAATATACAATTTATTACAAATTAACGTTTTTTTATTTAACCTCCACACGAAATCATTCTTTCTGAGAGTAGAGTTTAATAAGTTCATTTTAACAAAGTTTTAATATCAATACTAAATGTAGGATAAGTTTTATAGTATAAATGTATGTTTGTTTAATTAACTGCAGGCGTTATTTAATTTTGCAATATGAATATACACAGTCAAGTATTTCTAATAGCCAAGCAAGACAGCACTGTTTAAACAAGAGACTAATTAATTGAGTCTTCGCTGTTCGATATTAATAACATCTTTGTTAGTGGTGTCAGTTAACACATAACAGTGCCGTTTGTGTAACCCAATCATTGGACCACTTATAATCCACGGAATTTTATGACACCTATATCTTTAAAACCGTACATAATAAACTTATTTCCCTAACAGTTTTAATAGGTTCTTAAAACTTCCTTTTATCATCTGCTACGATCTGCTATCAGTTTAATTAAACGAGAGAGTAGGAAACCCATAAAACAATTATGAATTTGTTCAACTACTTAAACAGTTTCTAATGTTTTTCTATTTCCGTTTAGTTTCCAAACCTATCTACTTAACCCTGTGTTCATAAATTGTCATAAACTAAGTACAATATTTATCATCAATCCCATTTGGTCTTGTTTTATAGTCTCGCTCGTAGTTTTGATATTGGTTCGTCGTACCGTAATTTTGTTTACGAATAGACCATCATAACAGTCACTCACATCGACGGCAGTCAGCTGATGTGAGCGATCGATCGGGCCGAGGGGTTATGGGGGAGCGACCGGACGAGGCGTCTAGCGACATAGTGGTTAGCTGTTGGAGACAAACATTGGTTCTTCGGTTCAGATCTTACATATGATTTTCCAAATACAGGGGTATTGATTAACTAAGTAACTTATGGATTAGTAGTAATTTAAAATTAAAAGTGCCAAATAAAGATCAAAGAAAATAACGTCGAAGTTAAAAAAATACAGAATATTTATATATGTTACAAATAAAACCTATAAGGATATGATATTGACATACGTAGTTAGATACTACCTTATTAATAAAATTGTGATTCTTAGAAGGTAAACAAAAGGTGCTTACACACTGATTCCAAAATATCTATGTAAAATGTTTATAAAGATATTTTTCAGAAAAGCCGCTGCGTATATTTCCTGTGCGGCTTTAATAGGCATTAATAAAATTGGTACTAAACCTAGAACTAAGAGACAAAACAATAAAAACACTGCGGCAGACGTACATTCAGCAAACACGTATTACGGTGACAGACTAACCTATACGTTTGCTGAGGTGCGGCGTGACCCTGCCCGGTTCCTCCTCCTCCTCCACGTCAACGTCGAAGGAGAACGGGAAGCTCTTCGTGGAGCCCACGAACCCGGCCGCCATAACAACGAGGCTTAGAACGCTTTAGCGATACATCCGCCCGGTGAGACTAGCGGCACGGCCGATACTGAATGAATACTGAGGCACTGAGCTAACTCGCTGGAAGGACACACTGACTCAGCGATTCACGATTCATTTGAACGCGCTCGTCCGCTCGTGTTGCGGAGCTCGGGATAACAGGATTTGTATATGTATGTGTCACCCACTAACACAATAATTTGTGATAATATTAGATCCCCTCAGATAGATTACAGTTGACACCTATGTAATTCGATGTGATGTGATTCGATGAGATGTGCCGAGTCAGGTCGACTCGTGGTGGCGTTTTTTTTTTTTTTTTTTTTGCTCTTCCGTGCTATTGTTGTTTGTTTATTGTTGTACTCGAGTACTTTGGAATCTCAAATACCAAAAATGGCCGACTCGGCACATCATTAGGCGCGATGCACGCGTTCTTATGAAATGTACGATAATTTTCCCGCAGATACGGTAATAAAAAAAAAATTTTTATTAATAAATCGCCCTTTTTTCGAAAACATTATCAATTAAAGGCATACATATATTATACGTTTATGAATTCATTAAAACAGTTTCCCAAAAAGTTTCAAGTACCCAATTATCGTACATTTGCGTACGATAATGACTCGCTATCGTACATCGTACGGTGGTATCAAATTATCGTACATGTACGATAATTATCGTACGGTTGGGAACACTGATCGCAATATTTCGTGTCATGTTTTCAACCACATATTGTGTTTACCACATTTATCACGAAATTTGAAGGTCTGTTTTATCATTAATTATTTATTTTAATTTATTTTTATCATAAATAAACGCTAACTAGCAAAACTTGAATGGTTAACTTTATCAAGTTTATTAAATTTAGCCAGGGATGTCAGATGAACATCTAAATCGATTCATTATCCTTTATGTATCATACTTTATTAAAAAATGTAATCAGCGATAACTTAAAAATCGCAAAATGTATTAATTAATATCAAATTGTAAAAATATTTCAAATTATCAACGCCATCTGTTAAGGAATAGCCTGCATTTGATTACGGAATGTAGATTGTAGAGCCATTTATTATTTTGAACTGATACAAAATCATTATCGCCATCTGCCGGTGAAAAGTAAATACTGGACATTTATAGTTTTAAGCGCCATCTAGTGACAAGTGTGGAGAATGTGAAGCCTAAATATCGCTGAAAATTTTAATTTTACAGTATCCTTGTATAAAGTCAGCATTACGACCAATAAATTTTCAATTATCAATGAAGTTCAGGTAAGATTGGAATGTTTTTTTTATTATTATTATAATATAGGAGTAGCAGACGAGCAAGCAGTCTACCTGATGGTAAGTGGCTACTGCCGCCCATGGACATCTGTAATCAATCCCAGATAAGATTAGATATTCCTACCTGAGGTCGGCCATAGATGCGCCGCTACCCCTGAGGTTTAAGCTGGAACGCCTCGGAAAAGTCTGTCTCCCTTACCACACCTTTCAAACTGGAACACAGCAGCGCCTAACACTGCTGTTATTGCAATTAGGTAGAAATAGGTGTGGCGGTGGTACCACCGGCGTCCAACCACAAAGGGTTCTACCACCTTCAAAGTTAGTTAGTTTGCAATGAAATATTCATCTTCATGCTAAACAGATGAAGCCAATACCAATGTATATAATGTGAATAAAGGATATAAGGCTCACCTTATGCTAGATGCAAGAGAAGGTACATAAACTATTTTTCAGGCCACAAAAGGCTTCATCAACTCATGTTTGATTGATGTACCAGAATATAACCGTATCGAAAAATTTACTCATCATTAAAGGAAAAAATCTTGAAAGTAAGACACTCAGGGCTGATTTCACCAATGTTGCATAAATCTTATTCCCAGAATAAGTCGTTAGTTAGTCTCTTTATTTTTGGCTAAGAAATTTATACTACCTGTTATTTCACAATATGATTGTGTAACTTATAAGTGCAGAGATTTATATAATAAAAACAACATTTTGAATAAACAATATTGATGTTCCAGTGTTTGTATTTATTAAATTAACTATGGCTATGGGTACATGACTACTTCATTCACTTCTTGGCCTGTACGGGCTGCTCATCGATGGGGTCCAGCTTGGGCTCATCAAACTTGAAGCTGGGGAATGAAGTCATGTCTGTGCCGGCACCACCGCCATACATCTTTTCCAATTTCTCAAGCTCAGCTTTCAGCTCCTTCTCGATAGATGGGCTGGGGTCTACAAGTTTGCCTCCTCTGGAATAATTAAGGACATTGAATCAGTACCAGATCATTATAAACATAACTTTAAGTAATCAAAAAATATGTTGATTCATCTCAATGGGGTAGATTCTTCAGTGACAGTTTTTACTGCTTAGTAAGAATACAGTATAATCAGCATACACACATGACACAGAAAAGATTGCAGATTCCAATATATAAAGAAGTCTTATTTGGAATACTAATAATATGTATGAAAACAAACTAAATTACAACCAAAGAAATATTTTTTTTAGCTTTAGCTTTCTGTCCAGCTTATTATCATTATGCTAACCCAAAGATTTCAGATACCAGCAAATTAGTGCGTAACTGAGAATGGAGATTCACGAAACCGATAGTTAGCATTTTAGACAATCAGAAGCACTATAATTAAATATTAGCAGATATCAAGATACAAATTTATTTAAATCTAGTTGAAATAGCACAGAACATACGCGCTCTTCTTCTTGTATTCTCTGATTTTATCGAGGAACAGTTGCTGGATGGGGTCGGAGGCCTTCTGCGCGGCAGCCAGGTTCCTGGTGACGATGACGGAGGCGCGGGCCGCCCGCAGGCTGCCGAACAGCGAGGAAGTGAGCATCTGAAAAAGACAACCTTAACCTTACATACCAGTTACATAACTGCATATAAAAAATAGACGTAAAAATATCACATAACATTAAATAGTTACTTCGGTAACACAGAACTATTGGATTATAACTGAAATATTAAATATATAGCTAAATACACTGAAACAGTACCTTTTTATTTTTTCGAATCAATCGAAAATTTGACAGACAGCTCAACTCGATATATGACGGTACCACAGATATAAAATTTGCTAATGATATGATTGTTACGGTCTTATGGTCCAGATAATAAAAACCATTAAATAACACTAAAAATTATTGAAGTGATGAAGTGAATTTTAATAATACCGATTATTTTGTGATTTATAAATTTAATAGAATATCTTGTTTATAATATGTTAATTTCTATACCTATTAGAAATTCTTAGATAATGGCTAGCATTAAATAAAAGTTTATACTTAGTGAGTATTAAAAAAGTTGGTGCTTCCGTTTTCTAACCTATGGTTTATGAATTCCCGCCATTTTTTCTGCGCGCGTGGGTTACAATTGCATTTAACAAATTAAAAATTGTAATTTCTGTTTCAGTTATCCCACAGAAAACATGGAAATCAATGACATTAATAAAGTTGCTAGTAGAAAAAGAATAAATGCAGAAGCCGAAAAACTGCGTGAGAAAGTTTCTCGTGAAACTGCTAAAATAATAAAGTTGAAGGTAAGTGAAAAATATACACTTACGTAATTTAAAAAAATTACTTTCATTACATTCGTGCGTAGCAACGAAAGGTCTTCAATAACTAATACATCCTCATTTTTTTCGGATGTGGATTTCATTTGTATTAGTATTAATATTAAAAATGAACAATGGCAAGATTGGCAAGGTTATACTTAAATTCATAGATTAGTAAAGATTACTCACGCCTACCAAGAAAATGTACCCAGTTTTGAGAATTGAAATACTTGCGTAAAAAAGTTTTGCCACGTCTCCGTGCTAAAATGTCCCTAAAATATTTGAAATAATTATTTATTTATTACGTAAATTAGTTATTTATTCCTAAATTTTCTCTAAAAATGATTTTATTTGTCAAGGATTCAAAAAAGAACTTACTAAAATAAGCCATTTGTGGCTTCATTCAATTTCAAGGCGGCGAAGTATCTTTACTAATCTATGGTTAAATTATGTAAAAAAAGTCATTCAATAAAAATATTCGAAATTAATTTGAGAAATGACATTGGTTGCAGGTAGCTCAAGACACCGCATACTGGGACCTAAAGGAAAAGCTGCAACAAGTTGAAGCCAACCATGAGAAGTTGCAGCAGAACATGGTAGAGGTGCAAATGCAGCACGAGGCCATCTCGGGCCAGTATCAGGAGGAGTTGCGGCTCCGCCCTGATACATTAAATAAGTATGATAGACGATTTTATCTTCTAATTAATTATTTGTGGCGGTGATCACTTAAAGGTCAACTGCTGCTTAAACATCGATTCTTAATTTAGTATACGTACACAAAGTACATTTTTACTTGTTCGGGCTATATTATAATTTGAACAGGCTGAGTAGCACACGTGCCATCTGTGACGTCCTGGAGGACTACAGCGAGCGACTGAAAGACACATTGTCGCGATGCAAAGCAGACCAAACGACGCTATGTGAGGCTTACCAGCGCTCCGGGCAGCTTGTGAGAGAAATCAAAGCTAAGCAGGTTGAATCAGGGGAGAAAAGTCAGTCCCTCATTGAAGGACTGGAGGAAAAGGGTAAGAATAATAACAATGTCTTAGAAGAAACAAAACAATAACTATTTGTCTAAGTAAACGTATGAATACCTCATCAAAGTTACCTTGTTATCCAATAAGAAATATTAAATAAAAATCCTAAGGAAGTTAGTTACTAAGTGTGTAGTAAGATACAGAATAATATTCATCAACAGAAGTTAAACAGGCAGTAAGGTTTTTAATATACCCCTATTTTAATAAGATGGTAATGTTTCCAGTAAAGCTCATGAGTGGCCATCAGAACCAGTTGCTACAGTTCTTCACGGCTGCGAAACAACAAGCTGACGCCGAGATCGCCGATTTACGAAACAAATTAACATCGATGACCGCGCATAAAGAAGAACTCACTGCTGTGCAGAATGAGCTTAATAGGAAACTTGATCAATGCAAGTTTGACATCGAAAAGGTAATCTTGATAATTAAGGTTTATTGTATGCACACTCCGATATTTTTAATGAAATATTCATTTTAGAAAGAGGAAATAAATGCGAATCTGCGTGCTGAGATTAAAAAGTTAATGCAAGAATTTAATAACCAAGCCTCCGAGGCCCGTGCCGTACTTGCAAAGCAGGATAAAGAGTAAGTACTATATTATAATACAACGAAATAAAGTTTAGTATCATGGCTTGTGTCAATTTTATTTCTGTTGAATAATAGAATAAAAGATAGAAATGAAGAAAACGAATCCTTGAAGAGAGCTTTGAGCAATCAGGAGCAGTTTACAAAGACCATTTGCGAACAAAACAATACGCTTCAGGAAAAGATCGCGGTTCTAGAAGATGAGCAAAGTGCTTTAGTAAAAGTTAACGGCGAACTCAAGTTACAGGCTGAGGTAAATGAATAAATCAGTACATTGTTATAAGTTTCGATGAACATAAGTAACTATTTCTTATTATTTTAGGAATCTTCCGGTTTGAATAGAAACCTACAAAACAATATTACGATTTTAAATGATGAGAAGCGAAATCTACTGCAGGAAATACATGGCACAAAAGAGGTGACTTCATTACAACAATTTCATTAATTTCGTAAATAAATCAGTATAGTTTACATTTTTAAATGATTTCTTTCTTTTGCCAACAAATTGTTTTATCAGGTCCTAAACAAACTCGAACTAGAGATAGAGAATATGAAAAAGAATCATTCTATCCTGGAAACAGAAGAGGCTGGTCTTCGTATTGAGCTTAATAAAGCCATAGAAGAATCTACTAATAAGGGTGTAGAAATCGAGAAGCTGACAGGTTTAAAAGTTTCGTTGGAGGAGAAACTTGCTGAAATAGAAGCTAATTTCCAAACGCAGAGGTAAATATATTTTATATGGATTTACTTCAATAAACTATTGTAATGTAGTGTAAATTTATTTCACAACTTTCCTCTAAATATTTTTAAGGAATATTTTCGATGAAAAGATCAAAGAATTGGACAGTTTGATAGAAACGAAAGTGAAGGAGATAGATTCTAAAGCTTCTACTATCAACCAGCTGATGTCTGAACTGAAGGCCAGCACAGATATACGGTCCAAACTAGAGCTCGCACTGCAGAAGATGTCGAAGGAATTTGAAATAGAACGAGATGGAGTCCGAGAGAAGGAAAAGAAGATGACTAATACGATTGGACAGCTGGAAAATGTAGTCAGGGTTAGTACTATAATTAGTATTATTTATGGATTAATCAGATATTGTAGAGTATACACAAATATTTTATTAAACTTTAATTTGTTACAGAATAAGGATGATGAACTTTCCAAACAAATGTCTATTATTCTGGAAATGAGAAATGAAAAGGTATTGAATTTACTCCTTTAATCGAACTCGACTATAAGCCTGGCACAAATTTAAAGTTGTTATTTCAAGTAACTGATGTTACATCTATCTGGCATATAGGAGCGTCTCCAGGAGAAGATCCAGAGCATGCAGAACACTATCGACAACATCCAGAAGGAGCTGACGCGGCCGCCCCAGCAGGCTGACCCGGACACACGCCAGCAACCAGAACAAGACGATAATGCTGTTATGCTCACGCCCTCGCACAAAGTCTATAATTTCAAACCTATTATTTACAAGAGCCTAATGTTCTTAATATAATATCCCCCAACCAAACTTAGATTGCTGTAATAATTGGAAGACCTATTTAGTACATTAAAAATTCTACAATTCGTTTTCTTCGATCAATAAATCGTACTAATTGTTGCTTAAAGCTCCATATCGGGTCCATCTATTGTATGAAATTAAGTGCTCTATAACGAATTCAATTCTGCTGTTCAGCAATTTCAGTTAGCTGAATTTCGATTGTTTTTTGCAACGCTTATTGCTTAGCTTTTTTCCATTTTGTATTTTTTGTTCAATTACAGCAAACCCATTTAATGCAGCCTGCGTCCCCTATACTTTCGGGTGCGACGGAATTCGTCAAGCCACGCGCGCAGGAGCCCAAGCTCGACAATATGCTGTACAATTTGTTTAGCGACAGCAGCATGGACGGCGATTCTTTGGACGTAAGTGAATCATGGGCTACAGTTTTCTATCCTAAATTTTGTAAACTTGTGGCAATTTTGTCGTTCATATTTATGGTGCGTGTTGCAGTCGTCGGAGGTAACCCGCCGCTTCAATGCACTGGCGCGCGGCGAACGCCTGACTCCGGTGCCATTGGCCGCGCTCAGGCGCCGCTGTGAATCTGATAAGGAAGTTAGTTCATGTTGATGCTAAGATCATAGTTATTGTTATCACGCATTGTTCTTACAATAAATTATTTTTATTTCAGTCACGGAAATCCTTGTCCAAAGTGAAGAATGATTTGAAAAACAAAGAACGTACCTTCTTCAAAAATAAACGCCTCGACAATAATACAAAGAGAGCGAAGTAATATTAATTCAAATTCATTTCTCATTTTTCAATTTAAACAGTGGCAGTATATTGATAAAAAATTATTAGTAAAACTTATAAAATTAAATGTTAGAATTAAGCGTTAAGTTTGTTAATTTTATATGATTTAATAAAACCAAATAAAATTGTCTTTTCTTGTAATATTTCATTTGTTATGGTTTGTATTTGATCCACAAGCAGCCACCCAAAAAATAGCTTTTTCAAATCTATATAATATTCTAATAAAATAATGACATGAAAAGATTTTAGGTATTTAATTTCAATAGTACATAAGTATATTGATAGGATTTTCTTGCAGTTAAACGGGTGTTATCTGCTCTAAACATACATAACTATATTTTTATATTAAAAAAAGCGTATTAAAAAGAAAACAAATTTAGATACTAAAGCCATGGATGTTATAACTAAAGCATAAAAAAAATGGCGCCTCTGCTTACTACATTTTGGTCGCGACTCGAGAAATTACTTATGTTCCTATATAGGTTATTAGGTTACTATACTCTGTCAACCCTCAGTGTCAACCACACGTCGACGGTACGTCTTTGTCAAATGTCAAATTCGTGCTTGACGTTGATTTGCCGACTTGCATGTTTGTTTGGTTACAAAACTGAATGATTAAAATACTATAAATAAACTACGAGGGGAAATGATCACTGCAACAACAACGTAGATAGTACAGCTGGTAGAAGTAGGGTAGCACCATGGAGCGGGGTAAAATGTCTTCGAGTGGCCGCGGTGGGAAGAGCAAAGCGCCACAGCATCCTCAGGACATATTTGCTCTGGGTAGCAAGTCCACTGTGGTGGTGTCCAGAGATTCTGAAAAAAGGAACATTCATAAACCTTCAACGAGTGGTATGTATATAAGAATCCCCATATTATGTATGTAGTTATAATAAGATCATCAGTGATCAGTGACTAGATTTAAACCCATTACTTATTGTTAACCATTCGCTGCGGCAGTAAAATATACCTTTATTAGCCAGGTGGCGGGGCGGTTTTCGTCGCAAACGCCGATGGGTGACCTGCGCACCTCATAAGGACAATATAAAATGCCAATTGGCATTTTCAACACTGTTAAAGAGAGTGATCATTCTTACGTCAATTAATTAATTATCATTATAAATTAATATCAGAGGTAGTGAACATTTGCCCTGTCCTGTGAAGCGTCCAGTTTGAGCTTAGCCAAGAGCAATAGGAACCGCATTACACAGCGATTTTAGTGAATTTTAGTGAATTTTAATATGCAAATATACGTTTCTCTATTGATTCATATAAGATTTTATGTCACAACAATTTTTAATCACACAATTATTGGTCCAGAGCGAGATTCGAACTGACAACCTCCGGCACGGTAGTCAGGTTCACTAACCACTTGGCCGACTGGACTGTCAAATATAAACAATCAAAGGTTGTCAAACCCTGGAAAATCCGTTAGGCGTCTTCCGCACCTAGCAAGTAATTCGCGATTTTTCTAAAAGTTCAAATTCCGGAAATGGTGAACAGTAACTTGCTGTGTTAAAAAAAATGTGTACACACTGCAAATATGTTTTCTTTTTAGCTGGTTTTGGCTAAGATATGAGCAATTAAAAAAAGATGCCAATTGGCGTATACTACACCTGAATATTAAATAAAAAAAAACGCCGATAAGCGTCTGTCGCGACGAATGGGTTAAAGTATATTGTTATAAGAAAAAAATATTGAAATTTTTTTACATTAGAATTTTTGACCATCAGGACTATTTTTTATTTTTGTATGTTATACCGATTAGAAACCAACTGTTACAGGTGTGGAACGTAAGCGGGATACAGCAGGATTTGGGTCCCAGCCACCGAGCAAGAGAGCTAGGATTGGCTCACCAGCTGAGTCTGTGGCTGGGACCTCTCTGGAGGTGGACCCAGTTGACCTTGTACCTAACGTCTTGCAAGCACTGGACACACATAATTCTGATAAACTGGTATGTTTAAGGCACCAACTATTAATTAGATGGCATATTGAAATAGATGTCTTAGAAAGCTTTTAAACTTACACATTAAAAACTCATGTTTTTAAAAAATTTCGTTCAGCTGGCAAGTCACAATAAGAAATCAAAATTCTAATATTTTTTTACAGTTGGGTCTTTTAACGGGATCTATAAGACTACTGAAGTCACAGCGCTCGAAACCAGATCCAATATTATGTATGAGCATGCTCTACTTAACTAAAATACGTCCAAACATGTTTGCACACGAGACCGTCACACAATCTCTGTGCACTCTACTGAAGAGAGAGCAGGGAGCGGCATTCAAGAGCAAAGGGAACCCTTTGGTGTTTGTGTTGGCGTGTAACATGCTGTATGCCGGACATAAAGATAGCAGCAACTGGCCTGATACCTTTATCAAGGTAAGTACTTTTGTGGATATGAAAATTATTTGTTCTCTTGTACAACATTTTCTGCTATAGTTGTAAACTCCATATTGTATATGAAGTAAACATACCAACACATTTACTGTTACTGAATTGTCCAAATTCAATGGAAAAAAGGCTTGTGTTGATGTAAAATGCCTATTTTTACAGTTTTCTCCATAACAAATTTATTGCCTGTATTGTATAATATTGTGTAATATGTATATGCCTTGACTAGTAAGAGAGCATCATTATAGAAGTGTAACATATGACATCCAGGTGTATATAGAAGATGCGCTGAACGAGCGATGGTGGGTGGACTGCTCGTGGTGCAAGTGCCTGGTGGAGAACATCGTGACGGCGTTCGGCACCAAGCCGCCGCCAGCGCACCTCATACCCGGCGACAGCACGATTGGTGAGACACCACATACATAAACACACACACACCATGTCATGTTTCATGAAATATGCTACACATGCATTTGCATTTTAATCACTAGGCGTTCGATTAATATTTAAAAGCCAGTAATACTTGTTAACTAGGGACAGTCACAGACAAATGCTAAGCTTATTATGGTAATGTAAAATTAATAGGTATAGTGAATTTAGTTATTGAAAGCCCTTAGTTACAGTACAGTATACTTACTGAGCTAATAATAAATGAAAGTTTACTTATAATCTTTTATGCCACTAATGTCTTGGTAAATAAAATAAAAAATATTTATTTAACATTAATTCATATGCAACTCTTTTTGATTTTTAAAATTTACAACTACCCTGACAAATAGATAAGTATGTCAATAAACACTAATACATAATAAGACATATTTTTCTCAAGCCATATCCCACTCCTAAACATCCTCTCTACTCAAAAATTATTATGTTTATGTTCTTTGTGTTATTTTACTCCATGTTTTGTTTTACTTTTATTTTGTCCCTTACGTTTTTGGTTTAAATTACTAATTATTTTAGGCACAATGTCTCCATCAGGGTCCGGGTCGCCACTAATGGGTTCCAATGAGGAGGATGTTGACAACACTGATTTGGAGTATTCAGTATATCCTAGGTAAGATGACATAATAACTTCTTTCTAGCTAGATTCCTGGCCATCATCATTTCCCAGAAAGGTTTTTTCAGAATAAGAAGGTATTCAGAAAGGTAGTGTAATGGCCAATGAGATACGAGTTATCGTGAGTTTCTGTGCTTTAGTTGGAAAGTTATGATGAAGTACTTGCATAAAACTTTTTAATTTGTCAGGAATAACTGTACTATTATTTTATTTTTTAAGAATTTTCATTCTGTATACACAGTTGCAGAATTTAATTGAAACTGATTTGTGTTAAGGTAAGTATGTTTATTCTCTAATATTTTCAATTAAAGTTCTTTGGGCCGAATAAAATAAAACATACTATTTACACTTCAATAAGTCAATGATTATCTTAGGTACTATAATAGTAAGTTGTTGTTTTTGGCAGATATTCGAGTAGTTACGAATCAGTGGAGGCACTGGTGTTGGAAGCTATTAAAGAGCAGCTGCAACGCCGCGCCGCGCCCGATGCTATCGGGAAAGGCTTTCTCAAGCTTCTGTCTGCCACGTGCGGGTTCCCTGAGGTTTGTGTCAATTTCAATATCTTATCTGGATATTAAACAATTCACAATTAAGGTATGTAATAATATTTAAAAATAAATTTTATAAATACGTGTTATAAACATGTGCATCCTTTCAAAAGTGTTTATCAATTATATGAAATCGACTAAATACGATTTACATAAGGTACATAAGGCCTGGAGCTAAATGCTTTATGTACAGTGATAAAAAGCTACAAAAATATTATATAGTAATAAAAACAATCAATCGGCAATTTTACAAAACGCAATCTTTTATTAAACATAAAATTATGTAAAGATTTCTTTATATTTATTAATTTGAAAATGGTGTCTAAGCATATTGGTGGTTGCCCAGATCCGCATGATAGCGGCGTCTCGCCTGGAGGCGTGGCTGCACTCGGGCAAGCTGTGGCGCGGCGCGCAGGAGCTGCTGGCGCACGTGTGCGCGAACGCGGCCGCGGCCGGCCCGCACGCGCCGCGCGACCACGAGGTGCTGGCGCAGCTCGCGCGCATGCGCCTCAAGACTAAGCCGCTGCAGGCCGCCTATCAGGCATGTCTCAGGTAATGCCGTTGCTAAATCACGCCCACAGTCTATACTCTATAGTATAGTTCGCGCCAAACTGCTAGTCCGCTCCGAATATAGAAACGAGTCGCGTCGCAATAGCAAATTGTAGATATAAGCGGAAGGAAGACAACGCGGGTCCCCCCGGCACCCGTCAGCTGCCCGCTCTCTCCCACGGGTACATAGCTGCGTTAGTGTGCCCTTACGTTACGGAATATACGCTAACTAAACCTGCGCGCAACAACTTTAGAGCGGACTAGACGTTTGGCAAGAACTTTACCTTGTTTTCAACATTTGGTTAGTTTGTTAAATTGTAATAGCAATGAAAAACGCTACTGGGTTTTCATTTTCATCTGGGATCATACTCTTGAAACACAAATTTTTTCCATATATCTTTAGGAATTGACGGTAAAACTTAAACTTTAAGATTGAGTATAGATGTTCAAGTATGAATGTGATCACTTCTTAGCACGAAGACAAATAATTCATCTTTGGTTGCGACTAACATTTTATAAAAAGAATCTTCATGAAAGAAAGGCATAAAATTTGAAGACACCACTGAAATTGTATTTAAGTGTCAAATTCGCGCATAAATATAAGTGGAATACATTGTAATGTACCATCTTGATATGTGATATTCCAGGGAGATGGTGTCGGACAGTCCCGCCCTGCTGCGCAGCGTGGTGACGCACACGATCTACAACGAGCTGTCGAACGTGCGCTCGCCCAACAACATGGCGGTGCTCGCCGCGCTCATACACGCGCAGCCACAACAGGTGCCCGCCGCTATGGCCGACACGTACCAGGTGCGTTACATAACCACTAAGTAACATTACTACTGCCCCTGTAGTTCCAGAATCAAAATAGGGCGACGGTATCCCCTACCTGTCGTAAGAGGCTACTAAAAGGGGGTTTCCGGGATTGCGGGCGGTAAGAGCTCGAACCGCCCGGAAAGCGACGTCGAGTAGGACGGCGGTATGTGTGGCTGCATATCGTCGTACACATTACTTGATGTGGTGAGCTTTATGCTCATCAGGGTGGAGCCTAACGGGGCAACACGCTTAGAGGACTTTGGTAACGTTCCTTTGGAGAATTCAGATTCCTTATTGCAGCGTCGAGATTGAAAAGCTTCAATATCATTGAAAAGCAAATTTAAAAATCGATTACTTAATTATTATTAAATAAACTGGTGGTATTAACCACCAATAGAAATTGAAAGTTTTGTGAAGTACGGTTCAGGTTTTTCCTATATTGTGGAAAGAGAACGGTGTCTGGCCAACTGCAGTAGCGTATAAAAATAAACAGGCATACCTAATGCACACATGATAGACAACATTTTCATTTCATTTTATTTTAATTACAGATACCATTTTTGTCCTAAATGTGTTAAGTTATAAATACACTTTAGTATCGACCGCATAACATCAGGTTATAGTTCGTTACAACCAATACAATGTACGGTTATGGTATGCGCAGGAGTTGTTGCTGCGCACGGAGGACTACCTGCGGCCGCTGCGCGCGCTGACCCGCGAGTGCGTGCGCGCCGCGCGCCAGGACTGCGCCGCGCTGCTGCCGCTCGCGCGCGCCCTCGCCGCGCCGCCGCCGCACGACCCGCCGCAGGAGGCAAGCGCACACGCACACACAGACACTTGAGTACACGCACACATACAACCAGGCACTCGAGAACATGCACACATGCATGCCAACACATTCACAGAGACACAGAAAAGACATCCACGGACACAACAACAACTTGTATATTGTCATGCTCATGACACATGAGTATGTTCATGGCAATGCATAATATTATGATATGATATGACGCTCGGAAGTCATACGGTCACTGCACCAACTGTATTATATTTTTGTACTTATTTTTCTTCTAGTAGTAGATTACTGAAACTCAGAATAAAAATACTTGTAACGCGATACAGAATAGGACTTCTCCAGAATAATTCCTCGGCGGCATCGCGCGAACAACCGGATGCGAACTAAACCACGCCCTAAAACCGTTGTAACGCCGCACGGCGCGTTCTTTTATGAAAATCATAGTCAACAGTGTTCGAGCAACCGTTGAGTGTGCATACAAAAATTCGACTTCGATACATTCCCGTTTAAAAGCTTAATATTCAATTAAATTATTTATGTAAATAAGTCCTGCAAAAGTGAAAAATTTAGCTTACTTAGCTTTTATCAGCTGTACTTAATCCTTCAGTATTTGGATGTTTAATTAGTAGGATGTTGGTATGACTATATTACAGTTATGCAAGTACTATTTGTGTGTCCCACATTCGCGAACGCGCCTCCAGTCACTAGCGGACCTGTTCTGATTAAACCTTACGCTATTTTTGTTCGCCAGATCCGCGAGCGCGCGTTCCAGTCGCTGGCGGACCTGTTCTGCTGCTGCTGCCTGGTGACGGCGGCGCACGGCAAGCAGCAGGCGCACGCGGCCGAGCTGCGCGCCCAGCTGTGCGCGCTGCAGCAGCAGGCGCTGGGCTGGCTGCTCGACACCGCCGCGCCCGTCTACCGCCCCGCGCGGCACGACTACCAGCTCGCGCTCAACAAGGTTCATAAGTTTATAATCATCAATTATAATGTCGCGGTTAGTGTAGACGCTGTAAAACAAAAAAAAAATAATATCATTATTTTTCAAAATTAACAATGTGACAATTTATACCTTCGTCACACCATTTGACCTCTGCCAGAAGCAGCTCTGTTACACATATTTTTACCTTGTCAAAGAAATTTGAAATGCTAATAAATTTTGATCTGACAAATGTTGTAAAGGAAAGAACTTACATGGAAAATTCTAAGTTAATCCCTTACTACTAAGGTAGAAATGCGACGGTGATAAAACCTTACGTAGGATTTCAATCCCATCTGAGGTTCATTAGAAATGTCCATGGGCGACATATTAACTTACCATGTAAAGAATGACATGCTAATTTTCTTCTTCAATTATTTATTTAAAAAAATCTTTGTACACTCCTTAGATAATGTTCGTGGAGCCGGCGGAGACGTACAGCAAGCCGGACAACTGGCCGCCGGAGTCCGAGCGCGCCGCCATCTACCGGCTGTGCACCGAAGCGCCGCTGCCGCAGAACACGCTGCTGAGGCTCATATTTATTGGGATTTCCAAGGTATTGCCTTATTTTGTTTTTAATAATTCCTATATTTAGTCTTCAATACAAAATAGTTTTTGAACTTTAGAGATTTTGGATCTGATATCCAAACAAAGTGATTGTGTTGGAGAAAAAAAGTAGTCATTATATGTATTTTGTATACTGTAGGATAATTATAAAACTTTCAGAACTTGTTGCTTATTCTAAGAAAATCTCATTATATTTAAAATACTGTTTGTTGAATAATATTTTCAAATTATTTAACATCCCAATCATATAGTAAATTGTCATAAAATAAGAAGTCGGAAGTCAAAATGCATACATTCTCTTGAATACAAAAAGGATTAAAAGAACAGTGTAAAAATTTATTTATTTATTTATTTATTCATTTATTTCAGACAACAAGGTCCATATTACATATACCTTACAGACTAACATACATACTAATATATACTTATAACTAAATCACGTATTTGCGGCGACGTGAGACGCGAGTCTGGTGACTTCCGGGGGTCCTCTCCGTCCACGGAACTTCCGGAACACAACTCCCTTCGAAAAATGAAAAATGAAATGAATTATTTGCCATGTTAGGACATCCCAGTGTCCCCGACGGAGGTGTTCGAGCTAATCGAGCAGCTGGTGCGGCGGGCGTGCGCGCTGCCGCCCGAGGACAGCCCGCTGCAGGTGGACAAGCTGGAGATCGCCGACTACATCTTCCAGCTGTGCCAGTTCCACCCGCCCGACAACATCACCCTGCCGCCCGGGTGAGTAACACACTACACGTTGGGTATGTATAGAGCTATAGACACCCCTTCATACAGATAACTAACGTCAGTTTGTTAACCGAAGTCGCAATTGAGACCATTTTCCGACTGAAATAATAACATCTCGTAAATATCACCAATGTTGTCCATTTAGTAACTCCTAATAACGTAATACATATTGTTCGGTGCATCGCACCTACAATGCGAAATCAACAGAAGGTTGTCACTCGGCGGCGCGCCGCGCGGCTCAGTCCGCATCGTTCGCCCTTACCGTACATACCCCAATCATTATAATATTGTAATTTGTAATTATTTTCACGTCATTAAATATATTTTAGCATCTCAAATTTAGCTTCTTTTATTTGTGCTATCTGCGGACTGCACACATATGTTAAGTAACTCCTTTCCATTTATGACTAAAACACTTTTTAGTGTAATTTAAAAATATGATATTTTAAAAATCTTCTAAACTTAGTAATTACAATTACAATATATTAATTAATGTACAGCAAAGAAGAGCAGTGAAAGTGAAAAGATTTTACGTTACATTTTTATGAATTTACCGCTACAGACATTTGCAGCACCACAGAAACTACCAAGATGTCGTAAGCTTCGAAGCGGAGATGTGACGCTATAATGTGTGTGTCCGCAGGTACACGCCGCCGCCGCTGGCGATCACGTCGCTGTACTGGCGCGGCTGGCTGCTGCTGGCCATGCTGGCGGCGCACAACCCGCAGGGGTTCGCCGAGCGCGCCGCCGCCACATACCCCACGCTGCGCGCGCTCATCGAGTGCTGCATCACCGGGTAACACACACACACACATCTTCACATACACACGCATACACGCACACACACATATACACACACAATAATGGCGTCATTAGTATTTACTTACTTTATTTATATATTTTATAGAATTAAGAAAGAATATCGAAGAATTTGTTTCTTAAGATTTATTATGTAAATTTATTAAAAGAAAATGTTTTTTTTTTCTGGAAATAGTGATTTTCCTTTACTTTTGATCCTTAGTACTTACGCTCAAATAGCGCAACATTACATGTATTTTTTCTCAAAATTAACTTGTTTGATTCCTGGCTAGGAAAATAGATTTTTCATTATTCCTAGTTGTAGATTCCACATACACTTGGATAATTAAAAATTACCCCGTATAGAAAAGTGTTAATAATTAAAGCCTCATTAACGTGTAATGCAGCAAGCCGTCGATAGAGTGGAGCAGCGCGGGCGCGGAGGGCGAGCGCTCGGAGGCGGAGCGCGCCGCCATCCTCACGCTGGAGACGCACCTCGCCGCCGCCAGCAACGCCAAGCTGCCCGTCACCGAGTCCTCCTCGCGGTTACTCAGCCAGGTACATTACCTACCAGGTACATTATTGTAGTGCGACCACTTACAACATTATGCTGAACATACTTTGTTAAGATTAGTAGGTTTAATGTGTTTAATACAGGCATATACAACTTAATATTAATCATCTCACATGTTCTAATTTATTTTCTGCCAAGCCAAGTCAATTGTAATGTTTTATTAATATATTAATTGTAATGTATCATTACTCATTAGGTTAATCAACAACTTAAAAATTTGTGAAGGTGGACTGTAAAAAATAAAGTATACCTTACGTTCGAATTCGGCTGTATCTAAATTAGTAGAATATTTGTTAGTAAATGACACATACATGTATATAAATGATGACTACTACTTAGTAACATGTTTTTTCTAAAGGAAATAGTTTTTTTAAAAATGTGAAATACGAAACGAAAAATGTGCAAAATAGGAAATTTACCATTGGTCTAACATTCTTTGTTATATCAGTTATCATTTGTTTGTCTTTTTGTTTGCATGTTCGCACATTTTTTCATGAATTTATCTCTGTCATAAGTACTCGTAGCTATATGTACATTATCGTGTGTCAGTTGAGCATGGTGGAGCCGTCGGGCCCGGCGCGGCGGCCGCCCGCGGCGGTGGTGGAGGCGCTGCAGGCGCTGAGCGGGCAGCTGCGGCTGGGCCGCCTGCTGTGCCGCCAGCCCGCGCTGCTGCTGCAGCTGGTGGAGCGCCACGGCACGCGCCGCGCCATGCCCTGGCTGCACCAGCTGCTCAGGCACGATAGGCTCGAGCTCAGGTTGGTTATTAAATGCCAGATTTTATAGCTACTTAGATTTCATTCCTTTTTATTATAAAATTTACAGCGACGTTTTGAAACATAATGGTGTCCAAACTTGAGTCGTGTGAACAGTCATGTACGAGTATGTTCGACGGAAACACAAACATAATTTGAACAAAAATTTCTTGCAAATAAGAACTGGGAGAAAATGCAAAAAAATAGATTAAAGTATCAATCACTATAAAAATGTATAGTCGATGCTTATATAAAATTTGGCAATCTATCTTTTGGTTATTTCTTTTTCAATAATATTTTCTTATGTTCTAGTATGAACTATGTTTTTTTTAATATAACATAGGAGTAGCAGACGAGCATGTATTCCACCTGATGTTAAGTGGCTACTACTGCCCATGGACATCTGTAATCAACCCCAGATAGTATTTGATATTCCTACCTGAGGTCGGCCATAGATGCGTCGCTACCCCAAGGATTAAGCTGGAACACCTTGGACAAGTATGTCTCCCTTACCACATGCGTCAAATCAGAACACAGCAGTGCTTAACACTGCTGTTATAAGGCAGAAATAGGTCTGGCGGTGGTGCCGCCGGAGTCGAACTACAAAGGGTTCTACCACCTTCAAAAAAATGTGAGCCGTCACGGGACGCCTGGCAGATGTGAAACATCGACATTATTTTGTAAAAGTAATATGCAGATAAGAACATATTGTGATAGGAACTAAATATGTCATAATGATAAAATAAAATATTACGATTTTTTTCCAGATAACGATGACTATTTATTGAATTCGATTGCGCATGGCGACGCGTCGCCACACCGTACACACTACTGTACACGGCATGCGTCGCCACGCCAGAAATCGGTTTTACGTGCGGCTATAGATGTTTCATATCAAAAATATGTTATTAAAATATACAGAAAAAAATAAATTGGCTCCAATATATTAGTAAACTCAAGAATCTTAGCTAGTTATTTCAATATATTACTAAAATCGTAAATTATAAGTATCAATAATGAATGTTTCACAATAAATGCCACTATGATTAGAAAAATTAATTAATTTTTTAATGTTCATATTTATAACAAATAAGAAAAAACTTTCGTGCGCTGCACGCCATCAGCTGATTTTGAAATACAATTCTGTCAGTCTTAATAAATTTATTCTCTGAGAAGAATGACATTAAAATTAATTAATAATTTAAAAACATTGTATGCAATGATTTTTATGTGAATTTTAATCTACCAAGATAGTAGATTTTACATTTGCTGGCGCTCAAAACACACCAAATATACGCGTGCTTAATGCACAGATAAATGCATACTTTAATTATAAAAAAATAATTAACTTACTGATGACTTGATGGTGTGTCATAGTGTGATTTTGCTTTCTTTGCAGAAGGCTGATCACTTTCACTCTCTAAATTATCACGGTCAGACATTTTATTATCAGAAAAATAAGCGGGCAATACTTAAAACATACAAAATACGTCAAGTGGTGTAAAACGAGTTAAAACGACTCCAGTCGCTCTCGCGCGGCGTAGTAATACACACGAATGTCACTGAACACGTTAAACGTCATTATTTTGAATTTTAAGCCTCAAAATGCCTTCTTGTGCAATGCATAAATGCAAAAATTATGCTCGAAAAAGAAACAAGATTCATGGAATCACCTATCACACGTAAATGAAGAGAAATTATTAAATTTTGTTTATTTTTCGTGTTCGATCCGCCATGATTACACGAGTAACCAGAAAGAGACAAAGTATGTTTTTGGTCATTGACATGTCATGTCATTGACAAAAACTTTCATTGATTGAATTGAACTGTCATAGATCAATGAAAAAATTTTCATTGATCTATGACCATAGATCAACAGAACAGAAGTGACATTTTATTGAAGCTCACGATGTTCATACGTGTATGTTATAGTTTAAGATCCCACTGCTTAATTTTTATATTAGTGTGTTTTAGTCAAAATATAACTTTTTATAGTTTATTTTAATAAAATAAAATCGATATATGGGAAATTCTGTATCCTAATCTCTAAATTTTCTTCGATATCTGTGGTAAATAATAAAAAATATTACCATAAAATTTATATAGGATAGTATACGGTATTTTAAAATTTCTTTAATTGAATAAATTAACCTAAACATAATTTAATAAACAATCTTTGTATAGCCAGAAATTAATCCTCAAAAAGACCACGGTAAGATTCGAATCTTATATATAAAATTCGCATGTCACGATGTTAGTTACTTTACTCCTGCGAAACGGCTTTACTGATTTTCATCAAAATTTATATGCATATTCAGTAAGTCTGAGAATTGGCTACTATCTATTTTTCATATCTCTTAAGTGATAAGGGTTGTTCACCCTTAACATTTTTTTTATTTATATGGCAACACAATGTTTGCTGGGTCAGCTAGTACATAACATTTATAAAATGTACACAACTTTGCAATTAATGGTCGTGTGTAAAATAAAACTGAAAATAATAAACATAAATTAGTAAAGATACTTCGCCGCCTTGAAATTGAATGAAGCCACAAACGGCTTATTAGTAAGTTCTTTTTTTTAATTCTTGACAAATAAAAACATTTTTAGAGAAAATTTACAAATAAATAACTAATACTGCGTAATTTACATAATAGATAAATAATTATTTCAAATATTTTAGGGACATTTTAGCACGGAGACGTGGCAAAACTTTTTTACGCAACTATTTCAATTCTCAAAACTGGGTACATTTTCTTGTTAGGAGTGAGTAATCTTTACTAATATACGATAATAAATATAAACAATTTTTAAATCGTATATTTTAAACCAGTCGATACATCTGTATAGATACATTCTTTCATCAAATTATATATTTATATAATAATAATTTATTTAGTTAAACTGTACTATAACATTTCTACGTAAACGATGTACTAAAACTATTATCGACAGTTCTGGACATTTTTTTACCTTCTGTTCCATTATTTCATTGTCTTTGACAAGCATGAGTATCAATGAGAAATATACGTCCATACGTCCCGTTTTTAACGGGACAGTCCCTTTTTTCGATGCTTCGTGCCGTTGTCTCCGAAATGAACCGTTGCCATTGTCAATTAAGTAACAGTAAATATTATAATTGTGAAAAAAACATGGGGTGCTCCATTTATCAGTTTTCATAAAGCGCCCCACATTTTTTGCACAATTATACTATTTACTTTTCCTTAAATGATTCCTAGATTGAAAATTATTTTCTACTTTTTAGTTAATTTTATCATAAAAGCGTGTTTTTTATTATTTCTAACTATATTTTTTCAAGTAAAAAGTATTTGACATAAAAAAATCGATGTCCCGTTTTGACTGAAGTAATCATTGGTCACTATATTCCATGGTCAATATTTACGTTTGCGTACACTTGAAACGCAAGGTCAAACACTAGTTGTCTTTTTTTATCACATTGTTCTAATAGCTCTGTCCCTTATAGAACATTTGTCTATGTAGTTAAAGGTAATCGTCGCCACGCCAGAAATCTTTTTTACGTGCGGCTATAGATGTTTCACATCAAAAGTGTGGTAAGGTATCTTTCAGGACATATTCGAACCATTTCATAGCAATATGTTTATGATATAGGACATTTGTTCTTAAATACCTTGTTGTATTGCCTTGCCGTTTGCTACTTTTATAACCAAACAAAACTATGTTCCCCTAGCGTGTTGCCGGTGCAGTGCCTTTGCGAGTTCCTGTCGGCGGGCGGCGCGGGGGGTGCGGGCGGCGAGGCGGGCAAGGCGGGCGAGCTGGCGGCGCACGTGCGGCGCACGCTGCACAGCGAGCAGGGCGCGCGCGCCGTGCTGCACTACTACCTCGTGCGGCTGGCGCACGCGCACGCGCCCACGCGCGCCTCCGCTAACAGGGTACGGGATACGCTTGGAGAATGTCTCTGTTTTATATTTGTCTTTCGTGATACTGCTCGATCGTGCTGTAGTTTATGCCAAATGCGTTATTCCTGGAATTTATACTTGAAATCTGAATTACATTGTATATTTTGTTGTATCTGATTTTATTGGGTCGATTAGGAAAAGGTGACCCGTATTTATCTATGGTATTTTACACTATACAAGGAATTGGTATTAAATCTGTTCAAACCAATTTTTATAAATGTTTATTTCTCTTCTTAATTGGAATCAAGTAAAATTTAAAAAGTAAGCAGAATCGTTTAGTAACTATCTATGTTTATAAGCACCCATTTCAGTAAGGTTATCAATTAATAAAAATTAAAGACATTCATTATTTTCATTTCAGGGTTTAAAGTTGGTGTTATCAGATGATACTACTGAAATGGATTATAATGCGGAAGTGAACCCAGAGTAAGTGTCATTTACTTTATCTATTATCTTCAACCCACGAATTCAGGCCAAAGTTCATTACACTAGCTAAATGCGAATTGATAGACTGATATAAGTAATTGTAAGTAATACAATATTGAACACAAACGTTTCACATAGCAAGATATAAAAGTAGCTCATGCTATCAGGTCGTGGCTGTCGCTGCTGCCGACGCTGAAGCACTGGGAGTCGCTCCGCGCGGAGACGGTGGCGCGCGTGCGGGCGGCCTGCCTCGCGGAGTGCGTGCCGGCCCATCTCGCCGCGTACTTCTGCTTCCTCGCAGACTACGTGGACGACACGCCGCTGCAGGACCACACCGACATTGTGCTCGTGAGTACACGCAACTAACATCCCGTGCACAGGAGATGGATGGAGTAAAATCTCCATGATCTTGATCAACTTAGTTCCTCTAATGTTTAGTGTTTATGTGTAAAATATTTAACAAACTTAAATTGAGTGATTGAAAATCCAGATTGTTTTTCCAGTAGCAAAAGACGTTATGCAAAAATTCACTATTTTCATTAATTCTAGAAAAATGTTAGTAGACCAATCCGGAATTTAGTTCACTTTTTACAAATACTGTGAGTTAGAGGTACACGGTTGTACTTTCCATTGTAACAAAGCCTATTTTGTAAGTCATAAATAATTAGCATATCTTTTTTTATCCTATTCTTTACCAAAAACGTTAATACATAGCTTAATAATCAGGTTCCTGTTCAGAATGAAAATATTCATTCTTAGTATTATTTTTATATTGCGTGACAGGACCTAAGTCAAGTGATGATGGAGCGCACCACAGTATGTGCACACGCATTGCCATCTGCTGACCGTCGCGCGCTCGACAGTACGACACGCGCGCAACATCGTGCGCTACACGCCGTTACACGCGTGCTACACGCGCACTTGCGACAAGTACGTATGCACATGCACATACACCATACACAACTATATAAAAAGAATGAAATCTAATTCTTGTATGATTTGTCTTACACACACAGCACACGACACAAATTATACAAATCTAACCTCGTATATACGCACCTATATACATACTTATGTACATAGATACTTTACGAAAACAATTGATGTCGTTAACCAGTACTAAATTAATCTGTAATACTTATTTCAATCCTCCGATTTAGGCGTTCGCTCATGAAGAGTCAGAGGAGGAGGTCGCGGGCGGCAGCGCGGCGGGGGCGGAGGGCGCGGAGGGCGAGGGCGCGGCGTGGGCGGGCGGCGAGCGCATCACGCTGCAGTGGGCCACGGGCCGCCGCTGCACGCTGCACGTGTCCGTCGCGCACACGCACCTCAAGCTGCTCTGCTACGGACCCTCCATACGTGAGTACTTTATAGCTAACGATAAGGAATAGTATTGTGGTTTTCGAAACGAAACGGTTATGTGTCTTGTAGTGTCTTACATTTTAAGTTTCGCATTGATTTAATTTCGATTTGAGCTATTCGTGGAATTCAGTGACAAGTAAACATTCACTCATAAAAAAATAAAAAATACTAAGTAAGTAAACTTGCATTCGTTTCCATTATAATTACCATTTACGTTGTAATATATTTTTAAGAAGATGATCTCTTAAATAACAGTTTCGTGTTAAATTACATTTAAATTAGATTTTTTGAGCATATTTTATTATATACTTAGCAGCACTAAATAACATTCCATTAAAATGAAGAAACATTTACAATAATATGTAATACATCTAAAAAATACATCTCGTTCGTTGTGCAGTGGACACGAACCAGGAGCTGTACGGGTGGCTGTCGGGCGTGTGGGCGGGCGCGGAGGGCCCGGCGGCGGCGGGCGGCGACGAGCTGCTGCTGCCGGACTGGCTGCGGCTGCACCTGGTGCGCTCCGCCCGCCCCGCGCTGCTCGAGTTGGCAGTACGCGGCCTGCCCGCCCACAAGCTCGCGCTCTTCATACAGACGTTCGGTCTGCCTGTCGCTTCTATGAGGTATTTATTTTTGACGTATCAATGATCCATGCGCAATCATTATACTTGGCGGACACGTAGATCTTAAATTTCTATCTTTTGGATTAGCAGATGAGCAGGTGGACTGCATGTCCACCTGATGATAAGCGTATATTGCCGCCTATTGACACCTGTAATCAATCCCAGACAAGATTTAAATATTATCCGAGGTCGACCACAAATGCGCCGCTACCCCTGAGGACTAAGCTGGACTACCTTGAAAAAGTATGTCTCTTTTACCACACCCTTCAAACCACAACACAACAGTTTTGTTGTCATTAGAGAGAGATAGGTGTTGTGGTGGTGCCGGAGTCGTAACATTGAGCGTTTTACCACTTCTAATAAGTCAAGCTTCGTGGAAATGATGCTGATGGCGCTGCAATAGTATTTAACTATTTAATCATGTTTTATACCACAGTGCGCTGCTGGAGGCGTTGGACGCGTGTCCAGCGGGCGCTGTAGTGCGGCTGGGCGTGGAGCGCGGCTACATGGCGCAGCTGCTGCGGGTGCAGCGCGCGCGCGGCGTGCGCGGCGGACACGCCTTCGCCGCCGCGCTGCATCTGCAACTGCCGCTCCATCCGCCAGGTAACACATCGGTATTACCCGCGAGCCCAGTAGACATAAAGTGCGGCTGTGTGAAAATGTGCACATGATTGCTTAATAAAATTAAAACAAATCACACATAATTATATTTATTATTTCAATCAAATTATAAAAAGTACCTATATGAAGTCTCTTCTACTTCCCGTCTTTACTGATTATTTATTCAATCCTGTGATTCTATCCTTATACACGAAATAAAAAATACCAGCATTTATGAATCAAATGTTGTAATAGAAATTGTCTATTAATTTCTCCTTATTATTGCCCTGTTATGAAATCATTGTTTATCTATTTTTTTCATTGACCGTCGAGAACCAATTTCTTAAATATTTAAACTGCCGGCCTTCAATCCCCACATCACTCGACTACATAACCCTCACTCCCTGTGCCCGTGACCGGCAGACGAGCAGCTGTTCGCGGAGGCGCCGCTGCCGCTGGAGGAGGAGGAGTGGTGGCAGGCGGGGCGCGCGCCGCGGCTGGACGCCGCCGCCGTGCCCGCGCTGCTCGGCGCCGCCTTCGACGAGCGCGCGACCTTGCGGGATGATGTCGACGTTGCCGTTACGCATCTTAATGCGGTTCGTGATTTGTTACATTATGATAGCAGGCGAAAATATGCCTTAATTGTAGATTAGGACTGATTGTGGATTTAAATCCTGTCTGTTGATAGTTGAATGGGCTAAAGTGGGCCGCTTCGTATAAATATCGCTTATCGCACAATACACATTAAAACACTATTTATGTTTATCAGTATTACCATCTTTTAATAGTTGGATTAACAGTTAAAAAATCACTTTGAAAGCACAGGAGTTTTACGTTCTAATTCTACATGTTTTAAACTAATAGCGAGAATCCAAATATCATGATCTTATTGAGGTTTAATAAGCTTGTATTGGCTGAATACTGTGCCTAATAATTGACTCGTTGTCATTTACAAAAATCCGGCAAAATAACTCGAGAGCGAAGCTACGAACGACACTAATCTTTTATGTGCTACATAAAGTGCTCCATATGAAAAACTATAAGAAGTATGACATAACAATGTTGTGTGTACAGATGATAGCGTCGGAGGCGGCTATGGGCGGCGGGCCGTGCACGGCGGCGGCGCTGGGCTTCCTGCGCGGCGCGGCGCTGGCGGGGCTGGCGCGCCGGCCCGCCGTCGCCGCGCCGCTGCTGCGCACGCTGCTGCACGCGCGCCCGCCCGCGCTCGCTGAGGTACGTTACACATTGCACTCGCTTAAACACGCGTGTACATTCTTATTAATTTGATGTCTGTTTGATATTTTGAATTGACAAAAAAATCCAAACATGTGAGCCGTAACTTAAAAGTTAAGAGACGTCGCCACGACTATCCTGAATCACGTTATCGAAGTTTTCTAAACATCTTGCGCATATACAAGCTCCGAACTGAGACTATTGGAGCACGGTCGCTCCCCGGGCATGATTAGCTAGCCCGGCGGGAGAATTTACGAAACTTTGGCAAAGGATTGTCAAAGTCTCGTAAGTTATATTAAGTTAATATCAAAATAAATTACATCTGGTTGCTCATTGTAGTTCTTTTTCTCACTCATAGTCGTATACTTTCGTATAATATTGAAGGTTTTAAGAATGAACCGAAAATTCAGGTAAGTAAAATCAACGACTTAACACCTTAAAATTAACATCAACAAATGTAAAATTAAATGCAAGAAACATATATACATAATGATAAAACTGAGGGGGGCATTAATGCGCGGGTAGTCAGAAGAGGTTGTGACTACCCACATAAGTAAGTTACAGCCTCTTCGTTTTAGACATAGGTAACAAAATATGTTATTAATGAAAGGTTAGTTAGCGACAATGTGAAAGTAGTGACGCGAGCGTGTGTCGGTGTGGTGTCGGTGCAGGTGGCGCTGGGTCTGCTGTCGCAGTGCAAGCTGGCGCGCGGGCCGGTGGCGGAGGCGCTGCGCGTGGCGGCGCGCGGCGGCCTGGGCGCGCGCCGCCCCGCCGCGCTGCCCGCGCTGCCGCTGCCCGCCGCCAAGGAGCAACTCGTCGCCGGTAACACGACACACATTTAATGTAACTAGCCACGGTGCTTGGTTTTACACATAGATTATTAGTAAATATTACTCACTCCTAACAAGAAAATGTACCCAGTTTTGAGAATAGTTGCGTAAAAAGTTTTGCCACGTCTCCGTGCTAAAATATCCCTAAAATATTTGAAATAATTATTTATTCGTTATGTAAATTACGCAGTATTAGTTATTTATTCGTAAATTTTCTCTAAAAATGTTTTTATTTGTCAAGAATTCAAAAAAAGAACTTACTAATAAGCCGTTTGTGGCTTCATTCAATTTCAAGGCGGCGAAGTATCTTTACTAATCTATGGTTTTACAGAAGGACCAAGACGACCCCAAACCATAAGCAAGTTATGAAAGCGTTAATATAACCCGTTGTGTTTACCACCACCACATCTATTTGTGTTGAATAACCGCAGCGGTGTTCAGCGTTGCTGAGTTCTAGCTCTGAAAGAAATATATTTTTTCAAGGCATTTCAACTTAATCCTCCAGAACACGTAAGGTACTGCGGTTGATTATAGATTACCACAGGGGACAGTGACCACTCAACCCTCCTACGCGCTAGCGGTTTATCAGAGAATCTAACCGCGCGGCTAGCCGCTATTCCAGTTTAACTCGTAATTTAAATGAACTTACAATATATTTCATCAAAGTTGTATATTTTCCATATAGCAATGGAAGCAGCAACCCCCAGTACACTGGAAGCAATCGGCAACCGCATCATAGAGACGCAGGACACACAAGTGGTAGTGGAGGCCATTACGCAACTATTGGAGAACAACCAGGACGGACGTTATGAGGTATGACTTACTTTGTTCAAAAATAATTTATTGGAGAATTATTTGTTTGCTTCGTTTGTAATATGAATACAGATCACTATTATCTGACTTAAAAAAATATGTTAGACCGGAGTTTCCTTGTTTCTGACGACGGTGACGACCTGGCGAATGAGTTGGCGGCTACTTTGCACAAAGATTAAGTTTTTAATGTCTTACAGAAAGACAACGCATTTTGAGAACCATGTCTCACACGGCTACTTTAGATAAAATATTTTATTTATGATAATATAGTTATAAGATAAGCTACAACAATTTCTTGGTGTCGCAGGTGAAGCGCGAGGTGGAGGAGGAGGGCTTGCGGGCGCTGGGCGCGCACGTGCTGTCGCGGCGCGGCCTGGGCTGCGGCCTGCTGCTGGACTGGCTGGCCGAACTGCACCGCGAGACGCTCGGCAACCAGGTAGACACAAGTTTCTTATAATGTAGAAATAGCAACGAGTGTGCAGTGAGTCTGATGCTAAGTGGAATGAACTCCTGATAAAGTATTAAAATTAGATTCCTATTTGAGGTCCACCACACATACACTACACAAATACCTTCGAAGATTAAGTTGGAATGCCTCGGAATAGTATGTCTTTTTCCACAACTTTCAAAGTAAATCACATCTACGCTAACACTGCGTTATCCCTTATCTAGTTGCTGTTATAAAAATACTTTTGCAACTAAATAAAATCTTTGTATTTTTTAGGGTATTAATTTATTTAATTCCATATCGGGCAAATTTTCCTAAATCTTTACTCACTATCTGTTTTGTAAAGAAATCCTGTTAAAAAAATATATTACAATCTCATCGATCTAAACAGTGTTTTATAAAGTGTGTTATATGGTCCGTGTTGTGCAGATGCGTCTGATGTTCATGGCGGGCGGCGCGGCGTGGCGGCCGCTGCTGGTGACGCTGCTGGCGCACCGCGCGTCCTGGCGCACGCTGCACGCCTGCCTCTCCGCGCTGCTGCAGCCCAACGGGTAAGCAACACTCATACTTTTAATTAATATACATTTAATAATTATATTAATACGGGGTTTTTTATAGAAGGGGAAATTATTAAAGTTGGGGAAAGTCATAAAAAAATAAAATTCACACGTATGTTAATGTAGTTGTATAATTATAACTTCGTATTTGATAAATGTAAAAATCGATAATCTTGTTCAATTATAACGCAGGATCCAACAAAGTTCATCAGAATCATACCATTTGATTTTATATTTACTTAGAATTACTATTCATATTTTTTCAGACATACGTTGTCTATGTGCGAGTATTCTTTCGACATTAGCATATCGATACCTTAAATTCGCAAATCAGCCAACTCCACTTTTTGTCAAAATGTTTTTTTTTTATTTATTTTCATAGTAAATGGCGTTGAACCTAATCAAATATATTCACTTAACTCGTATGCAATCCTGAACGCACAATACTTTTTCGGCAGCGGTTGGGAGGCGCGCGCGGTGCTGGACCTGGCGGAGACTCTGGCGGGCAGCGAGCGCACGTGGCAGGGCCGCGACCGCGCCGCGCACCTGCACCACCCCAGCGACGACGCGCTGCGCCTCACGCACCAGCAGGTACACTCCGCGTCAAACTACTAGTCCGTTCCGAATAAAGAAACTAATCGCAACGGCAAATTGTAGGTATTAGCGGAACGAAGACAGCGCGGGGCTCCTCCGGCACCCGCCCGCTGCCCGCTCTCGCCCACGGACACATAGCTGCGCTAGTGTGCTTTCACTGCTGCTACTTCAGAGCGGACTAGAAGTTTGGCGCGGACTATACTAAACTGAATGCATAATTTTGAAAATTGTAGCAATTTTTTTGAACATCAATATTTTACGCATTAAGTAAACTTCTCAGTCTTTGCACGTTTCCAATGTAAGAAAACAATGTGTCTTTGCAGCTGGACGTGCTAATAAGCTACGTGGGCGCGGAGGCGTACAGCGCGGAGCGCGGCGCGGGGCTGGAGGCGGCGCGGCGCTGCGTGGAGGCGCGGCTGCCGCTGCTGCTGCGCTGCTGCAGCGCGCCGCACTCGCTGCTCGCCGCCGCGCTCGCCGCCTCCCGCACGCATCCGCTGCTGCTGCTGCTGCTCTACATGAAGGTATGCTTCGCAAGGCTATACAAAGTTTATGGGATATTTTAGATAACGCAGAGATTAGATATGCGTGCCGTTATTGAAAAGGTCATAAAAATTGTCGCGAATTTTTTTTTAGTATTCTACAAATTTTGAGAATATACTTCTAAATGCTATATAATATAAAGAAATGTTAAGATTATAAATAAAATTTATATGAATAAAACAAATTTCTTGTGGTTTTTATGCAGATATACTGAATATACTGATGTACATTTGATTATTTGTTCTACTACACCTGAGTCACCGGAATACATTAAACCAAATCCTTTCCTTTCCAATTCCGAGAGAAACCCTGTACTCCGTAGATATATTACTGATTTGCCGAAAAAAAAATCGAAGTCTAAAGACAAACGTTTCCTAATATCATAAAAAGTTAGGAAATAACACGCAAATTAAAAGAGTATGTTGCGTGTGTGCAGGTGCCGAAGGTGCTGCAGTTGGTGCGCGAGAGCGGCGCGCGCGTGGGCAGCGCGCCGGCGCTGGGCGGCGCCGAGCTGCGCGGCGCGGCGCGCGCCTCCACCAGCGCCACCGACCGCGTGTCGCACGCGCTGCTCACCGCGCTTGCCGCCGCGCCGCCCGTGCACTCCAAGGAGCACACGCAACGGTGAGACTGGATAGCTGGTGCTCATTGTTGTATTAACTTTTTGACGATTAATCAAATTAAATTGAAATTGAATCAACGCAATACGGACAATTGAGGGCAATAAAGTGCAACATTGAAGGAAAGAAAGGTAATTGTATATAATTAGTGCATTCATGAACATAAATTTGAAATATAGTGTATAAATTAATTGTAATAATTATTTATCTATTAACATGTAATTTGTTTCAATAAATAATGTAATCCAGAATAACAGTTTCTCAAAGGTGTGTACTCTAAGTCTACTAATCCATATTCTCGATTGATGGATCTGAAAGTCATGCAGTCATGCATGCATGCATGCAAAATCAATATTGCAAAGTTGTGTATTATATTCAAAATTAATTATTTTTTTTTTGACGGTGTAAACATGGTGAAAGCTCCTGCTTACCTAATTAATTTAAAAAAAATCTTAAAGGTGAAGTATATCAATATACACTTCGTCAACGGGGAGGACTATTTTGTTAATTGTCTCATTCTAAGAAGAGACCATGATCAGCAGTGAGATGCTAATGGATTGACGACGAACTTGTTTTTATTGTTAATTCCATTCTACTCTGTATTATCTGTAAAGTACGTCAATAATAGCGGGGTGTGTGCGTGTGCGCAGGGCGTGGCGCATCGAGGCGGCGGCGCGCGCGGTGTGGGCGCGCGGGCTGGGCGCGGGCGAGCGCGCGCTGCCGCTGGCGGGCGCGCTGCTGCGCGGCGTGCGCGCGCGGCACCACCACCACCTGCTGGCCGCGCTCGAGATGCTGCCCGACAGGGACCTCTTCGTGCCGCCCGCTAGGTATCTATTTACTAAATTTTGTTTTTTAATTTGCATTTAATCATGTTTGGTCCGGTTATATTATTTAGAATAAAGCCTGCTGGAAATTCTTCATTATTTATAAACCCCTTATCGTTTTATAGTTCTCTACATTTAAGAATTACTTTAATTTTCATGAAATTTAAAAGACCTCAAATAAAGTCGAAGTCTCATTTATACCACACATGTTTGACTGGAGAAAACGTGCAAAATTAAAAAGTAGGTGTGCAGGTAATGCTGTATATATTTAATGAAAGATAAATCATTTATCTTTTACGTGAATAAGTCAATTACATATACGAGTGTTATTAATATAAGCTATAAGCTTTATTGTAATTCATTAAAATAACTCAATGACGTCAATAGCCCTTTAACTGACAACCTATCCTCTATATCCTTCGCCTTAACTACGTATAAATGATAACCAAACCCGACAAAAGTAAAACTAACTATAATTCCTACTATAACGTCGCCATAGTGAGGAGATCCACGGCATCCTAGACTGCTTCCTGAGCATGGTGAAGCCGTCAGCGGGCGGCGGCGGCGGCGCGCTGCTGCACCGCATCGCCGCGCTGCTGCGCCGCTACCACGCCGCGCGGCCCGCGCGCGCCGCCGCGCTGCTGCACGCGCACAGGGAGACCATCGCGTTAGTCCACATTCGTATTTTTAATACACTAGCTGACCCGGCAAACGTTGTGTCGCCATATAAAAATGTCAAGGGTGAACAACCCTTATCACTTTGGGGTATGAAAAATAGATAGTAACCGATTCTTAGACTACTGAATATGCATATAAACTTTGGTGAAAATCGGTTGCCATTTCGGAGGAGTACGGTAACTAACATTGTAATACAAGAATTTTATATATGAGATATTGTTTGCAGTATAGTCGGCGCAAAACTGCTAGTCCGCTCTGAAGTTGTTGCGAGCAGACGTAGTCATACAATATGCTATAGTGATGCGATTTTATATTCAGAGCACGTTCAAAGTACATTTCTACTCGGACTAGCTGTTTTACGCGGATTATTCCTACTCAATGTGTCCTATATGTATAACAAATACAAACTAAATTTTAGAACTTACATACAATGTCTAGATGAAGATTTAAATGTATCATATGCCAAGTTAAATATAAAATACTAAATCAAAACGTCATTACTTTTACGTTAGGGTAATCCTATGAAAAAAAATGTGAGCCGTCACGGGACGCCTGGCAGATGTGAAACATCGACATTATTTTGTAAAAGTAATATGCAGAAAAGAACATATTGTGATAGGAACTAAATATGTCATAATGATAAAATAAAATATTAAGATTTTGACGCATGGCGACGCGTCGCCACACCGTACACACTACTGCATATAGACTGTATATATATACCATCGTATAGCGTGGCCACGGCATGCGTCGCCACGCCAGAAATCGGTTTTACGTGCGGCTATAGATGTTTCACATCAAAAATCTTGTTAAATCATGTAAAATGGTCAAATAGCTATTATATGCATTATGAAATCCTAGATTTGAACGATTTATTAAATACATGTTTAATTTTAACCACCAATCAAACGACGTTGACTGATTCATTTGTAGTGAGAACTGGTGTATAGTACTGGTATATGAGCACTATGAAGTATAATAAAATATAAATTGTGTATGTGCGCAGGTCGCAGCCGGCGTTGAGCGCGGCGTGCGGCGCGGAGTCGGGCGGCGCGTCGTCCGCGTCGCCGCCGCCGCACGCGCTGCTGGCGCTGCGCCGCCGCGTCGCGCCGCCCGACGAGCTGGCCTGGATGCTGCAGGTACACCGCACGCACATGGCGTCGAATGTCATTCATTCATTCATAATCATAGTTCTTTATTTGCTAGAATAAGGTTAACAAAAATTCTTAAAATTTATAATTTATTTTTGAATACAATTATAATTATTACAAACAACACGATATACTAAATTTATTTAAAAATCAAATTTACCAATATAAATTAAATTCTAATAATATTAATGTCAAACAAATAAAGAAATAAATTTTAGTCGAATTTATTTTCATTGCATTCCATTATATTTTAAAATCTAAGTACTCATTAATTGTATAAAAGCATTTCTCTTGTAACCATGTTGCCAATTGGGACTTAAATGGATTGTATGTCAGATATTTAAATAAGTTCGGAAGTTGATTATATAGTGTAATAGCCATAAAAGATATATTTTTCTTGCACAATTTTAGTCTACATGGAGGCATTACCAATGTGTTTTCATATTTCTGTCTTATTGTTCTATTGATTACATCATTTTTTTCTTAAAGTACTTTGGATATCTATGTACAAATAATTATATATCTCTAATATGCATATGTCTCGTTTACAAACGTTCAAACTGAACCGTGTTTCGCTAAACCATTTTTATATTGTGGTGTTTTTCCGAATATTATGTATATAAAATACTCAAATTATTTTTTTATTATTATTTGAATAATAAAAACAATCCAATATAGTGGCTTAGCAATTCCATTTAAAGACATGTATGATGTGTCCAGGAGGTGGAGGCGTGGGGCGTGCGTCGCGGCGGCGCGTGGGGCGGCGCGGCGTGCGCGGGCGGGCTGCTGCGCGCCGCCGCGCCGCTGGCCGCCAGCGCGCACGCGCCCGTGCGCGGCGCCGCGCTCTCGCTGCTCGCCAAGCTGCTGCCCGCCGCGCCCGACACCACGCCCGGTAACACCACACATACAACACATACCCTTACTTACGATACGATACATTGCAATTGACATATAGTATTACAACCAAATCAATACTTTGAGGCGCAAAGAACTAAAAAGCACTTTTTGTAATCATTTACAATAGTGTGTTAATGAATAACTACTAGTTAATTAGTTAATATCGTTTTGACACAACAATCGTTAAAACGTCAACAAAATGAACCAAATGATCCGTCTGATTTGTTCATCGAGTAAAATACTCGATCATTTCACTTATTTTACCATTATTTAGTAAATATATATAATACATACATACATAATCGAAGGTATTTCCTATATCAGTCTTCTCGAAGAAATATTGCACTTTTATCAGAAAGTACTGTACCTCGTAAGCCACCAGCTATATCTATTAGTATAACTAGTTTAAATATTGTAAACAGTAAAACCATGGCTGCTTTACCAGGACTGCAAGCGATCCTCGAATGCCTGGACTCGAGCCAGCCGGAGATCGGGCAGGCGGTGCTGGAGAAGCTGCCGGAGCTGATCATCGGCATGCAGGAGCACGCGGCGCGCATCCTCATGCGCGTGTTCGAGCTGGGCGTGCGCTCGCGGCAGCCCGTCGACCAGTGCCTCGCCAAGTGCGTCGCCACCATCAACCTGCACCGCGGTTGCTAGCGATACATCAAAACATGTTTTTGAAGGTGGTAGAATCGTGTGGTTTGACTCCGGAGGTGTCAGCGCCACACCTTCATAATCCTAATAACAGCAACACTGTTACTTTGGAGTATAGGGTAAGGGATCGCTCGACATACTTATCAGAGACATTCCAACTTAATCCTCAAGAGTTGCACCTGTGTCAATCTACAACCTCAAGTAGAACTGTTATCATATCTGAGATTGATTTCCAATGCTATTTTCTCTTCGTTCGTGTCTTATACCAGCGTACTCACATTACTGTAGTCTTAAGGAACTTATATTTGTGTAAACACAATAAGATATTCCATAACCTTAGGTCATTAACAAAGGCTGATTACAATGATTACTAATTTGGACTTGTTAAAAATATCTAAAGACAGGCAGATTTAAACTCATTGGAACGTTAAATCTAGTTTAACAGATGTGTGCATTATTGATAAAATAAATTAAGATGAGGATAAACCAGACATCTTTTCTCACTATGTTACAGAAGGTGTGAAACTTGTTTTTCTCTGAACTGACGTTATTTTAAAATATACTTGCAAATGTTAACCATCTTCTTCATTATGGATTTTGATAAAAATTGTGTTATACAAACATCATAGATTTAAGTCTTTTTATGTATTGTATTGTAAATAATAGGATAGTTTAAATACAAAAACAATAAAATTGTGCATAAATGTTGTTTTATTATAAAACTGGTAAGAAGAAACTTCATAACTACCATTTATAACTCAAAATAAATTATATATCTTACTTTAACATATAAATTATTAAATCAACATACATTGGGGTCACTCTTATATTATGTTAGATATTCATCCAACATGATTTTAAAAGAATTTGAATTATTAGACAATACATTTACTTAGTAAATACTTGTGATTATTAAAAACATATTGCATTGTAAGCAGTAAGTAGAATCAAACCCGCACTCCTTAAGCATGTCCATTCTCAACTCCACCACAGAACCCATCTTAACAAGAAACTATTCAATAACACATTGGCCCTTGGTCACCAGTCATTATTCCCCAGGTCTGTGAATAACTTATCCTTAATCTTTGGTCTCGGATCTTCTTTAATCTTGGTGTCCACAGCTCCAACTTGTCCCAGAAGGTATTCAAATTCTGGAAAATGAAATGATTCTTTAGTCAACTGCAATGAAAAATCCTAATTTCACAAAATATAATACATCAAAATTGAAACTTCCTTAAGCATATATATTTATGATATTAGTTTTGGTCATAAATAATTAATGAATAACAAAAAGTAATGGAATCTTTAGTATTAATTAACTTAAACACCATAAGGACTATAGTCGTCACAAATTAATAGGCCCATTTTGACACATGCCATCCTAATGTCATTAATGTTTTAAAGTAACTTTTTAGTAGGCAGTTTACAACCACGTGACGGCTAGAGCTTGTGGCTTCAAAGCATTCGGAAGAAACCATAATCAATTAACTTTTAAATAATCGAAACTTAGAATTACCAATAACTAATTATTTATCCCTTTTTCGTCATAACAACAATAAAATAATCAAGACTTTGTTTCTTAGTGAATGACAACGAAAAAAATTCAGTTTACAGGCTAGTTTAATCTTCTGATGATTATATTTTTAAATTACACTAGATTTTCTTTATTTTCTCCTTTTTATTAAATATTTAGATTTAGAACAATATGAAGTAAATATTTTGTTTACAAAATATTAAGTAATCTATGCAATAGGATGTGGGATAGTAATCGATTAGTCGTGAAAATCGGTTTCTTTGGTTATTGATTTGAATGACACATGCTTAGATCCTATGGCCTGTGTCAAAATGGGCCTATTAAATTGTGACGACTATAATATATTCAATTAATAATAATTTATTAAATAGCAAACCAACAAACCTTCACAAGTGAGAGAGGTCCCTCTCAACTCATGTGGTCCAACAAACTGCTTCTTCATGTCACCCTCAAAGTATACGAAAATGCTGGGCAGGTTCCTCTCAGGGAAGTTAGGGATGCAGGTCTGGGCGATGGCCTTCAGAAACTTGGTGTAGGGGTACTGCTGTGACAACTGCTTCATGTGTTGATTCACTAGGGCACATTGTTGGATTCTGAAATTAATAATTAGTACCTTATAGGTCTCTGATAGCAGTGATCATTTAGTGGTTGAAACTAGACCTTTTTATTTAAGGATCCCTCATGTAAATCTTGAGTGTGCACCTCTGATTTTTTAAAGTTTAAGTTATGTGCATAAGAAATGTATTTAAATGTCTTTTAATTGCATTAGGAGGAATATGAAGCCCTAAATATTGACTGGCTTGCCAACTAGCCCTTATATAAAATAATAACTATAACATATAAATACTACTTGCATTGATGCTAATATTTGTACTAAATATTTTACAAAAATAACTTGCATGAAATGAATATAACGGAATCTTAATTTGAAATAATTACCCTTGTTTGTATAAATGTATAACAACCCAGATCCCATCACCAGCCTTGTTGACCTCTTGCACATAGTCCTGTCCCGAGACCTCCCGGACCTCCCCAAACCTTGGCTTCTCCGACAGCCTCTTCAGCTCTGCTATCCGCTTCCTCCTGTACTCCTCTAGCACTGCTTCATCCTCAGAGTCTTCGAGCTCATCAAGACCATCGAGATCTAGTTCTGAGAGCTGCTTATCCTCTGACGAAAGAAACAACAAATTTCTTTATATTACTTATATGATTAGCATTCCAAAGAGTTCACATTTTGCAACATTTCCATATAATAAACTATCAAAAGTAACAAAAGGTAATAGTAAATAGGTTATCACACTTTTTGTCCCTTTCTAGTCATAGAAGTCACCACAACATCAAGAGGCCAGGGGTACTTTTCCAATGCTATTTCATGATGTATATAAATTTATACCTCGTCTGTAAATACTGGAAAATGTTCACAACACTGAACAGATGCACATAACCTTAAAACCAAAAACATACTTTCAGCTTGTTTCTGTTGTATGGACTCCTCGATCATGTTAACGATCTGCTCCTCGGAGAACTCCGTCTCCTTGGGCGGCAGGATTCCCTTCGCGCGAAGGACATCGTTCCATTCGGTATCTTCATTGGGATTCTATTAACAAAAACCAAACTATTACTTTCGTAACATAAAACTTACAGCGCACTGTTTACACTTATAATATTATCGGTTTACCTGCATTTCTAAGCTTAAACTTAAGTTTTAATTCAAAATGCAGTTAAATAGAATCGTGATTTATTGTTGTAGAAATATGACACCATATCAGTATGACACATCCATGTCCGATGATCATAGATTTATAGGGTTGCCATTTCGCCAGTATAAAATAAAAAATTAAGGTTTTTTAAAATTTGCACTCAATTTGTCGATATAGCTTGCCAATAAATTATCAATTTGTCTGTTGATGTATCAAAATGCAGAATCAGTGCGTAATCATTGGCAATGATAAGAAATTGGCGACAACATTAAATTAATTATAAACAGCTGACTTAAATTTAATGGCAATACTAAAACAGGACAGATAAAATACCAAAAATTTGGATAGTCGTACAAAATTTTGAAGGTAAATGTTTTACATAAAGATATGTTTTATCAAGCGCTGTTGATTCTCTTAAAATATTTATTTGATTGTCCCTGAATATGATCAATACATATATTTGAAATTATATAAAATCCGTTAAAAAAGATGAATTCATAATTTGACAATGACACGTCTTTTTATGTTATGTTGTCAACTTGTACTTGCGTCGCGTTGGAAAAATTGCATGTCGCTATGTTCAGTCAAGTCAGTTCTCGAAATAAATAAATTGGTCATGGCTGATACCGAGGAATATAAACATCGGGAAACTAATTTCCATGAGGGAGAAGGTAATTAAAGTTGAAATATTATAGTTAAGGGGGTGCGTGAGTGAATGGGTCAAAAGGCGGGTGGTCGATGTCCATCCAGTTACCCTCGTGTAACGTGTGACATTGAAAATGGGTTCTTTTTATAATTGCTGCCTGGATTGTGGTGCCGAGGTTCGAGGAACGGAGTGCGGTAACCGCCTCGCGTACCGAGTGCGGAGCGCCGGCGTCGACGGGAGCATGAGCGCGGGAAGGGCCAGGAAGGCCTCACCAGGTACCCCAACCATGTAATTGTCATGTATTTGCGCGGGCCGCGAGCGAGGGAGGCAGCACGGCGCTATTCGCGCGAGTGCCGGCTCCGCTCCGATATAGCGATACATTTTAATTGCAAATAGCCTTTTCTACAGATCATCTGATTATATTTTATAAACATTATGCATGCAAATGGAGTGTGTAGCAGCTGGTTTCTGTATTTTTTCATTGTAGTTAGAATATCAACGAAGTAAAAACATTTTAACAATGGACATTATATAGTCTGTGCGAATAAAAACAAGACAATGACCTTTGTTATGAATGTTCAACATTGTTGGTTCAATTAATATTTGTAAAGATGCTATATTTCTTATTGAAATTGAAAACTGGCATTCCGTATTAAAGTTTTGTTTATTTATAGAAAATATTTTTCAAATTGTTGTGTTTAAGTAAATTTGCTTACATCACTCAGAATATATTGCAGCATTAGGAAGAATAGAAATTATATTTAAATTAAGTATTCTGTGAATATTATAGCAAACAATCTACTATGAATCTTATCGATTGCTAAGAAATTAAATCCAATAGGATACCAATTATTAAGAACAAAAAATAAACAAAAATGTGTCATGATTTATGACACAAGTGTAAAATGAATGGTGGTAAACATAATTACTTCATTATAAGGAATGTCTAGAACAATTGTTTACAAAATAATATGAAGTGCACTCAATTATAACAGAATGAAGTTTATTTTGATAATTAAAACTTTCTATTTACAAACCCGAGCCGATAACAAATTGTAATGAAAGAAAGTAACAATTATTTAGTTTGAATACTGCTACAGTGTTAGAATTCTTTGATTTTCAGTTTAAAGACATAATTATGTATTATTCTTTATATTTTTTTGTTATAAAGCATTTTAAATTTATAATTTTATTTCTAATGTCATTCGCAATCGGCAATCTGTTATTTCTCTTTATGATATACCTAGATATATTTATATAACATTGGTATGATATTGCTTTGTGCTACTCATTTTGGTATAAAGTTTGGTACTTTATATCATACCATGTGAAGAGTTCAAACTTCAACTTTAACATTGCTGATGTTTTGTCTTAAATCAATGATATATTTCCCTCTTTTTAAAAAACATACTGCTTGCTTCATTTCACTAGGCATTTTGTTGTTTGCTCTGTTTGGTGTAAATAAGTTATAGTTAATTAATAAATAAAAAAATGCCACAATTTTATTCAAATAAAACTTTATTTATTAAATGAATAATAAATCTGCACATGCAGCATTTATATTTAGTGTGTGTATCATATTTAATATGTCAAAATTCAGTGTAATTGCATTTTATATTTCATAATTGCCTCAATAGTCTTCTATCTTCCTAAAACAGACATTATGACTAATTAAAATGGTGGTCGAAGTGGCCCATAAATAGAGATCTGTCATAAATAATATGACCTAATATATTATGTATGCAGTAATTTGATTTTAATTGCCTGTTTTTAACCCATAGCATCATATGAGAGGATAAAACGTTGATTTAAAAATGATCCTTGTAAAATTATTTCGTGATATATGTAATGTGGTATGTGCTTCAGTTACATTTACAAGAAGCATTTTAAAGAAATTAGTGGCATAGAATACTCGACATTTTTATGTGGTGCTGCAATCTAATATTCCAAAAATGTTCTTTTTTCGCGCCTTGAACAAAAATTCCGTTACTCTAATGGCGAATATTTTACAAGCGCAATGGATATTCTATTTAGACCCGGCTAGAATCGGAACAAGTTTACAAAAGTGTGCCAATCGGAGAGATTATTGGAATAGACGCAAATCGGGCGCGTGTGCGTACTTACGTTGCGCAAGGTGGTGCCACAGCGCAAATGATAAATAGACACGGTTATATTTGTATATTCACAGTATTTACACAGATCGCCCTATTAACACGTTATGCATTTTAATCGCCAACAGGTAAACAAAATCAGATATATGAATAGTGTAAAATTATTTATCACACGGGACCCATTTGTCGGACTAAAGTTAAATATAAATACTAATGGGAAAATACCTGTGCTTGACTATGTTTCACGTAAATCCTACTAGCCTGAACATTATTTATTCTAATCAGAATTAATCTTGGAATTGTACGCACCACAGTACACTTACTGTAGCTAATAAACGTACATGATCTTTACAAAATTATTCTCCATTTCTTGTTTACATTTACAGGATTTCCGTGTTTCTTTATAATAAAGAGTATATAAAACAATAGCAAAATTTATTAGCAAATGTAACGTTGATCTAAACATAGGATATACTCGGTACCGAGTATATCAATCCGAATTTAAATGAATAATTTTGAATAAAATCGCTTTTAAAATACCTCGTTAACACGTACTTATTTGCTAATTAATTTATCTAAGTGGTATCATCTAAGTTTTTTTTCAAAATCCACGCGTAAGAATTCGCGGATGGATGCTAGAACTAAATTTATATTGCTATAATACGAATATCACTAAGCGTGTCTAACGTCTTAAGAACTGCACAAATACTATCCCTTGAGACCCGAAATCCCCATGACAATCTAACCATTACAATTGCCGCAGCGTATTTTCTGTATAACACATAACTATGTCTACTGTCTTGACTTGTCTAGTAGTCATTGCTCTGTGGTCATTAGCGCTGCTCCTAGGAACAGTCAGTTATTCAATCGCGAACAACCGTACATTATGTTGTCTGTATGCTGCACACGCATTTTTATGGCGTCACCGATGCTGTAATTACTTCCTAGAACCGGAGGGTCTGTTGCAACATAGTTTTTTTGCTACGTTCAACACGTTAATCTTGTTATTTAATCTTTGTTGCGGTCGGTCACGATTTTTTGTGGGGCTAAAATTTCAAGGTCTTAATAAATATTTGATACGTCAGAGAGTTTCATAATTAGTGGATAAAAACTGGTAATGAGTTTCCGATGTACTCTCTCACACATTTTTTTATATTTCGCAAAGGGCAATGTAGCTTCCAATACTAAAGTACTTGAAGTACAAAATTTTTATAACGTTATAAGATAATCTTGTAGAATTCAAGTCAAAATCAAGAAACGAATTTTCCAATTTTGATGTCATGCAATTGTAATTACAATCATTATTTCGAAATGACCCAGACAATTCAGTAATGTCGCCGGCTGGCTAATTATTTCGCGAATAAAAATGGTCCCCTTTTACCATTCGTTAATTAAAATGAAACCTCAGCCGCAAGGTCGCGGGTTCCGCTCCCGTACGGCAGAACCTGATCCGCTGGCGAGTGGAACCTGTCCGCGTGTCCTTACGCCGGGTCATGTCATGTGTATTGTGCGAGTATCTGCGCCTTTTCTCCTTTTGTTCGCTAACCTTGGGTTAGAACACTGTTTTATTAAGTTTCAGTGGCCACAACGGCATGTGAGCGCTTTCTGTAATACACTTTTGGAAGCTTGTCTGTCAACTTTAATTGCTTTAGCAAATCTTTTAGATTCAACGTATTTGGCTTTTACGATCGTTTAAAAAACTTCTATACGTGTTTACTGTAGAGGATTGGTATGAACGGGCCATTCAATTAGAGCCAGCAGTAGTGATGGTGTAGGTACATCGGGACAGACGTACGTCCAGTAGGCCACTGACGTCTGCTGACGATGATAATGACGTTACACACAAGTTTATTACTGCATCGCAACAGAAACACAGCTCCCTTTTTATTCCACCGCACGTTGGCAGTGTGCCTACTTATGTCATAAATGTCATAATTTAATCCCCGGACGCCGATACATATCTGAACACCTTTTACGCCTATATCTAGATATTGTATATCTGAACAGCTGATTTACGACTCCCGATAAATATTTAGATCGCCTCGATTCAAGTGCTTGTATTTGTATGTTGTTCTTCTGTACGTAATGTTGTTATCAGCGCATTACCGTGTTATTGTGTTGATTATTGTTTGTAATTAACCATTACTTACTTTAATTTATTGCTTATATACAATTATACATCGCAATTAGATAATTCTGGATTTTAGTAAATAAGTATTATACAAAAAAATCACGTACAATTTAATTATGCCTGCACTATTATTTTATGTTTTCAGTGAACATTCATCTCCTCACTCTTCAGTGTCTTCAGTAATTCTTTGCTTATACATCAGTAACCCTTGCTTACGTTTACTTGTGATAAGATGAAACAGATACTCGTTGTCAATTTCAAATAATTTCTTAACCTCGGACGCAGAGACCTGGTATGCGTTTAAAGCCTTTATCTTTGGCCCGTCTAGCGCCCAAACATGTTTCTAATATTTCTATTCAACCGATATCCTATCATAAAGTTTGCTAGTGCGTACCACAAAGTCTAGTCTCCTTACTTTTATAAAAGTAAGCTGTCGAGAAATTAACTTCGTATGATTTTGTCTAATGCAGATAATTTAAGAGTGAAACTTTAATTTAGTCTATAGAAGCGACGAAAAGACATGACAAATGATACTGAAAAAATACTTCTTGATATAAACCAATCGGTGATCGTATCACCGCCCTAATTTACGCTCGGTAAAAACTGATATTGTATCTTTACGAGGTTTTTACGTAAGACTGGTGGCAATACGTTTCAATTTAGTCTTCAGGCTAGACTACATATCTGTGTAATGATAGCATATGGGCAGTGCATCACTATCAGTTGAACTACTGACTATGTTACAATTTGATATAATTATTACTATTAATTTAAAATTATCGTTTAATAATGATAAAGATATTTTGGTGTTAAAAATAAAATTGTAAATATTATATTGCAATACCCTAGCAGGGTCCTGGTGCATGCTTGTACTATAATTAATTTGTAAGACCTATGAAAATGATAAGCATGAACAATAAAGAATTTGAATTTGAACTGCAGAATTTTACAAACTTAGACATTTCTGCGTAACTGAAACAATATAGCAATTTATTGTTTATACGGCACTTGTACATATATATTTACGTATATACGTGTGTACTGGTATGTGTATGGCAATAAAATATGTCTTTAACCAAAGGTGACACGTGCATGCATATCGGTGGACCAATTAACAAGACAATTGGCGCCGTATGTATTGCGTTTAATAAATAATAATGTTTAATGTTTCTACGCTCATAGCCCTGCTCTAAATTTCTCGGATGGGATAGGCTTACACGAAACCAATACCTAAATTAATTATTTACATGTATGCTGGGCCAGTGATCGAATCCAGAGTCTTTTGCAGGTCACACTGTATATCTCTATAGTACGTAGGCATATAGGGTTTAATATTGTAACTGTATGACTTAGCTTAACATCGGGCTAAAAATATGCATTTAGGTCAATTTATGGCCTCTGGCTTGCCCATCTTGTCACAACGACGGCTTCGAGTTTATTCAGTTATCTACAAATGGAAAAAGAAATCTCTCTCTCTGGTTTCAATAAAGTATCATAACTTACTTCCATCACTAAAGTTTTAAAATAGTCGAATAATGTGAGAACGTTCAAACATACACGACAGTATGTTTTGCCAATAGAATCTGTGTGAATTAAACTTGAATGCAACATATTGCAACAGACAGACTCGTAGCTACATCTGAAACTATTAATAAATTTCCTTTCATGTGCCCGTCTTTGACATATGCCATCACGTGTGTTTGGCTATTTTTAATGATCCAGGGGCTATTCACATTGGGGAGGAGTTATTTTCTATTTAAGCCCAATAATTTGAGTACTTTCAGTGGGAGTTGTTATTCTTAGTAGGATCTCTTCAATTGGCTTATGAATTCCAATTTCTTTCGTACACCTTATTGATTTCAAGTGGGTGAATGACAACAGGTGATGTTACACAAGACGTTCCAACTTAGTTCGTGTGTCGTTGGCAGCGACAGGCTTGTAACCGCCCGGTACAACTTGGCTTTTGTTGAGGTATTGCAGATGTCTAAGGTCTATTATATGTAAATGGACTCCGTTCAACATCAGTGGATGAAGATTCATTTCCTTCTTTCATATTTAATATGAGATTTTTCGCGGGGCTTTGTAGCAAGCATTAAATGTTCGGGCTACCAATTTTTAACGAGACAGAACTTACGATTTTTGATGGCTATTAAGTCAATCGTTACTCCTAATGAAGTGCTCTTATCTTTTGCGTAAAAGACCCTCTTTCAGCGGCTTTTAAGATTACCTCGTATAGGAAAATTTCACTATTTGTTTATTATATACCGGACCTCTCTTCTTCTATTTACCGGCATCACCCATACCTATTGGAAGATATAACAATACACTGCCTTCGACTATAAACGTGTTAATTCATTTCGTTCACGTTTACATACGTCTATCTACACATAATTAACCTCAATATTTATATGTTAAATGACGATAACGTACTAATGTGGAAACATTTCCCGGTACTCTGGCGGACATCCGAAGACAATGTCGGTCACTGGTTCAGTACATTTGCCGCCACGGATCACCGCGCGAATTGTTTATTCATAACAAATATGTATATGGGTCGTTTAAATACTCGTATGACTCGTACTACAAGTACGATTTGTTTACGTTCAAATGTGTGTTCAGACACTGCCCCGTACGAACTTCAATTGTGTATTTTGTACTCCGATTTTCACTTGGTCCAATGTTCATATTCAGTGTGATTCAAAGTCAAAATATTATTAAAGAAAAGATATGACTCCCAAGTGGAAAGGTCTTTAGGCACGTCGCATATCGGATGTCTCACAGTAACATCGGAGCACGAGAATTCGCGCTGCTTGAAGGACATGGAAATACGAGGCATTTTAACTCAGTGCATATAAGTACTGAGATACGTTTGTGATCTCGCCGTATAGTGTCGGCTTTTAATAGTTCATAGTCCCTCTTATATTTGTCATTGACAACGTTAGTGGCGTAGGTTTCATCTTCTGAGCGGACCTACATCGAAGTATTTTATACAAAAGCAATATACTTCGGTCAGCTCAGAAAAGCGTCACAAAGTCTACTAAACCGGAGGGGGTTAAAAGGTGTAAGGTCCAATTCTGCGCTTCTGAAGATGAATAGACTGATGTGTGATCGAACTTTCTCCTTTTGTATTAGTTACAAAACAAATGTCCATGACCTCACAGGCCCCTTAACACGGCTGGCACATCCGTTTGCAGCTTTAATTGGTGAAAAGAAGCAAATCGAAAACCTTTTCCTACTTGTGTCGCGTTACAAGTGAAGCCTCGTTAGCAATGTTGATTTGTTTTGTAAACACAGGTGTCGGAATCGGCACATGCATCGCTTTCTCTTATCAAACAGTTAAGTTGGACGACCGTTCTCTAATTTCTTTGTAATACGAAGCTTTAATAATCTTAACGAGCTCCCTCGCGCGGTTCCGCCCGTGTGCACCGCTGTTTTTCAATCTTCACGCCGGAACCCTGTTTTCTATGAAAAAGCACGTGGTTTTATGTTGAAGAATGATAGGCCATAGATAAGTAATTCAACGATTTCCAATATTACCCGGTCGGAAAACATTAAAAAACGAATATATACGTGTTTGGGTATTTGGGTAACTTTTGGGAACTTCAACCATTTTATATCCAACTGCTGGGCATCCCTCTTTTTCCTGAGAAAGGCCTGCAGCATTTATCCACTATTCAATGGCCTAAGTTCAAATCGCAATATTCAAAACATAAAGACAGACAGTACTTGTTATAAATTATTGGATTCCGAATAGATAAGTAGTCTACTTAACTGAAACATACTCACAATATTCCGTATGACCTTGATGTGCATTTCAGATAAGGAATGTCGACTATCGACTTTGTAATTCAAATAATGAAATTAAGAAATCGACCAAACGTATGAATGAATTTACCAATGAATAAATCTGCGTGATAATATTTTTCTTTTTTCGTTTAGCTCAACATTTTTGTATTGTTCTAAGACGTAGGAATGACACATCATAAGATTATGATATGTGGTTATTGACGTCTGTAGACAATTTAAATTTTAAAAAGTCACCATGACATAATATTTTAATGACATGACATGATATTTTAATAACATGACGTTATTAAAATATTAATACTTTTTGTTTCTTAGGGTTCCGTACCCAAAAACGGGACCCTATTACTAAGCCTACGATTCTATCAGTCTGTCACTGTGCTCTATTTCTAGAATCATTTTTAATTTGTGTATAGTAGTATGGCCTCTATAACTAATAACTAAAAATATATAAAACTTAAAAATAAAAGAGGGGTCCCATACACGCGATACTATATATTCTATAATTGACGTTAAAATAAAACTAAAATCTTATCTACAGTTTACGTTAGCAATAGCGTTAGCAATAGCAAATGTCACGATTTTACTGATATGTAGATAGTGAACTACGTGGTTTGAACAAACTATCAATACGTGAACGTGATTATGTGACGGAATCTTATGATCATATTATTGCCAAACATTATGCTGGCTATAGCGTTTATTTTAGATTATCTTGTTTACATTCAATTATGGTCTTTTACTGCAAGTTTTAAAGCAAGTTAAAAAATAACGAAATTATACTTATAGTCAATATAGATAACAACAGAGTTGAGCGGAAGGCGAAAACATAATTTCCTAAATTAATATTGCTGAAATGAATTAAATATTAATAGTAAAATAATTATGTCAATACTACTTACTAGTCTGAATACTAAATTAGTATAGAACTTTCTCCTATGGGATCTTGGCTTAAATCCAGCATAAAAGGTAGCTAGTCTGTAGTTTCAATTATTCACCTCTTTTGTATTTCAGTTGTATTTGATTGTAGTTAAATTACTTGTGGTTTTGCATTAGCACAAAGTGCAATATATTATTTTATGTACTGTCATTAATAAGGTCGACGTCATGTTTACATTCATGGTATTAATAAATGGATAAACATCAGATTTAAATACAAAATATGTAGAATCCATCTAGTACTACGCGGGACGACCCGCGTGGCGGAACGGTCACCATGCCGGTCTGACGCGCAGAGGGTTCCGGTTCGATCCCCGGCCAGACAGATTTCTAAATGATGAATTTAGATTTCTGGGTCTGGGTGTTTGTGTATTTGTCTCTGTGTGTGTACATAGCACCCACGATACAGGGAATCCTAGTGTGGGACTGTGAGTGTAGAAGGCGTTTTAATTTAATTTAATTTAAGTACTCGTAAATTATGAAATGTATATTCATAACTCGTACAAGCTGAGCTTCACTTTTATTAATAGGTCAGATCTATCAGAGACTTTGGCATATAAATCATGGCAATAGCGAATATTGTAACTTTCCTAACGTTACTGTAATATCGTATTATACAGTATATTACATACGTCATATAAGTATTCATAATCATTGAAGCCAGATTTCAGTATTATAATTAGGTTAATCATTACATCAGAGAGAATTTGCCAAATATTTCAAGTCAGTGGCAAATATTATATTATACATAACGTCGGTAAAACTATTTTAATATAACGTATTAAATATACGACTTGGCGTTATCGAAAATTCTTTGTTGCAACACGTATATGTTATATTTCAAATTTCCACGCTTGGTCATTCACACTCAGTTGTCACTCAGCACCGGGCGCACTCATGGGCGCGAGTGACGTGTCAATCGTGACGTGACCAAGTGACCATTACACCTTCATTGTGTTGTGGTGTTTCACTAAAACGCCCCCAACACGTCACCTTACATTGAACGTTGAACGTTTTATAATCTAAGGTCAAGATGTACAACTCAAGATATAAGTTGTAAACATGGATAAATTGTTATTTATAATTATAATATTTCATGTCAAGTATTTATTCATCTCTCATATCGAGGAACTGATAACCGGATTTAAATTATACTATTCTCACTAGTAGTGATAGTGAAGGACTTGTTGATTCTTCTTACTTCTCTATAAGCTCTACAGCTACAGCTTTAAAAGCCATCCGTTTATCAAGTTTCTCTAAGAGACTCGGTAAGTGACACAATTAGTCCGTTAGTAGCGCTCCCCAATCGGTCCTATTACTTTTAATTCCAGGAGTTTAATTTAGTCTGTGATCATTATACCTGATCTCTTTCATCAAAATCATATCACCAATCGAACTCCTCTTTTACTATTTTACTCTTTATTTTCCTCAGGACAATGTGGATTTTGATACTTCACCTTGCTAAATGCGTAACAAAAAGTCTGAGCACTTACAAATTGAAAGATTCTAAATTCGGCTCCACTCATACTTTTATTTTGATGAAGCAATGTTCATAAAAATGTTACAATAATTGCCGTGACCACATATAAAGGAAGCGTCTGCTGGTATCGACTTCAATCAATCTTGATGTCTGAAAACTGTTAAAACATTATATAGTTGGCAGCGGCCCAAAGCGCATTTTTGTATCGCGATTATGTCTGCGTTATTCACGTGTTGTGGTATGCCGGCTACCTGGATTACACTACTTGTGTCTTGTTGAGTTTGTCAATTTCTCTCTCCACTTAGTATTTAGGCATGAAGAGGGTATTGTTATTATTTTCTACAATATTTTCCTTAAGCTACAGAATAAAATATTTATCTTTTATGCGAAAATCTTCCATGGAGAAGTAATGCAGTTGATGAATGAGAAAATATATTTAGAATATTTTTTGACACAGAACGTGAGTGTTTGATGGCAACTCGGATTATTACGTGTTAGAGTCGTACGATTCTGGACATGCCGTTTGCAGTGTGAGAAATGATATTTTGTAAGTGCTGCAAGCGTCCCTGGCTAGCTCCCAAAACCTACTCGTTCATGTCAATAACCTGATCCCTGGAGCCAGGCCAACTAGCTCACCCCATAGAAATATGAGTTTTGATCCATTCCTCACTAATCTCCCGCCTTAATAGATGTCCTAATTGAGCGTGACTGCAAAATGTGGCCAAAAATATCACGGCTCGTTAAACAAAAAGTTGGGCGGTGATTTGGCGTGGCAATATTCAGTTTTAACGAAATACTGTTGATGGATCGTTCCATTATTATCACGGTTCCTTGTTTCTTTTAATAGCTTACGTTTTTTCCTAAAGTTTTATGAAATCCTTTATTGGTGAAAACTTTTTGTTTGACCGTAACAGTTTCTTTACTATGGCGCTTGTAATGTTGCTTATCAGCTCATCACGCAATTATAAAAAATATACAAGTCAGGCGTTTAATAAATTGATTTGGTTGTGTTTGGTAATTAAAATTAATCAGTTTTATTAAAGGTAAACTAAAAAGTATCGAAAATGCACGTCAAATAAACAACATTCCTTGTGTAGATCTTAACTAGAATCCTACGCCTAGTTTCTATCGTAGGTCGTGTGGAGTAATGATTTGAGGTTGCTTTGAGTTGCTAATGTTATTATACTAATTAGACTCTGTATGTATACGAATGAATGTCTTACTTTGTGCATTCTTTAACGAATTTAGCTTGTATGGTCCGCGTAAAACTACTGGTCCGTTCTGAATATAGAAATGAATCGAGTCGTCATAGTAGATTCTATGACTACACCTGCTCGCAACAACTTCAGAGCGGACTAGCAGTTTGGCGCGGACTATACTAAAGGTTTTTCTATTTCAGTATACATGAATTTTCTCTTTGAAGTCCTTAAAAAATATTTAAAATTTCTTTATAATCACTACCGGATAAGGCCGCGGGCGATTGCAAGTATCTTGTCCTATCAAGTATCATTAAACTATTTTTTATCAATCACCGAAATTTGTCGGCTCACGCAAGTTTTATACATCCAGTGTTTATTTTCTTTTCGAATGTTTTATTTGTAGAATTATTTCCTGTACTTACTCGTCTCCGCTTTCAACGGAGGCGACTGTGGGCGTCGAACATATAATTTTAGCGTGCGAAAGTTCCAACCATTATTTTGCGTTATAACACAACTTTCGATCTTCATTCTTTGTAAATAAACACACGCTTTTGTCATCAATGTTTAGCAGAACCTAGTCTTGTACTTAAATTAATTGAGGGTTTAGTACCTTCCGGGTTAAACGAACGTTTCTAATTTATTTTGTAAAAAAGATTGTATGACCTGGCCGGTATACTTGCAATTAAAGAGAGACAGGTAGGCTGGAAACATATTGGCACTTTGACAATCGCATTAAAGTTATATGAGTAGATTTCTAGACAAAAGCCAATTGGTATTAAACCTCACGTTTAGCGACAGGCTTACGTGGGTTCAACGTATTGTCTACACTCTACACGATCTTAATCGGTGCGGTTCTACAAATTATAGTCGAATCCGCTGCGGTTTAAGATATTCGAGTTTTAACTATCTACAAATTATGTATATTTAATAATCGAGCTACAAATAATTGAAATTAAAGTTTCTATCTCTAACTATAAAGCACGAGACAAAAACATACATTTTCTTGTCCAAAATTAATTAATTTAAATAAAATGCTTTAATTTACACAGTTTTCTTATCCAAAATACTTTTTCCCAAAAATATTTGAAAACTGCATATTTGCAAAACCTAGGAATATTCGGGTGGGCCGCATGAATCATAAGCCGATTCTTACTATGTTTGGTTATTGGTAGTATTTCACAGCATGAGTCGAATCTAATTAAATTATCATATTGGTGTAACCAGCTCCGTTATCAATATGCAATATTCTCTCTTCTCAATATTCTCTCTCTTTAAATAAACATAGCTGACTTATCATTATCACATTCAACCTTAGGAACGCCGAACGCAGCAGTTTAGATACTGATGCAATTAAACAGAATTTTGTATAGAAGAGATTTTAAAAGACGTATTATTACATTTTGATGAATCTTCTCCGACTAAGAATGACCGAGTTTCTATAGGAATGGTCTTTTTCTATGAAGGATCAATTTACAGGATTTGATTAGGTCCCTTTGTCTCATTCGCTAATGTGCTGCGTATCAGCCGTACAAATGAATGACAATCTTCGTAAGTCGGTCTTGTTCAAAACATTTGTTTCATTTAAGTGGCCTTCTATTTGACATTCTTATACTGCAATTAACGTCTGGTCAACTCTCACTCTTTTGTGCATACGTAGAAATATGTTAGTAACAAATATGTAATTATTATTCGTCCTATTACCTAGGATCTTGAACATTACCATCGATGTAGGCATTTGCAATGATTATTTACCATCAATTCTAAGATGTACAATTTGTCGCCGCCCACATCAATTTGTTCGGCCTCCGTAATGTATGAGACTCCGAGGCTACTGGTGAGAGTCGTGCTGTATGTCTAATGTATGGCTTTGACTATTCTGTTCTATGACAATTTCTATAGTATATATTGCATCGCATTCCCAATAAATTTCATGCTCGAAAATTGTTTTAGTAGACGATGTAATGTCAGCTTTGCTTTGTGTGGAACGGTGACCGTGGATACTTGTGTATGACACAAATACAATGCCAAATAATAGTTATAATACATTCGCAACTGCAATTCGTTTGGTTAATATAAAATTTACAAAAAGAAATCACAAATACATAAAGGAGGAAACCTTAGAATATTGACCTCCCGAACACTCGGAAAAATGCAAATTTTGAAGGAGTGTAATTAATTATACACTAAAACTAAAGATGTTGAATATTTGAAAAGTTTCAAAGCTTAAATAAGAAACACTTTAGGTGCGTTTGGGAAAAAAGATGCGATTAAATTTTGCGCTCTAACACCGACATGAATGGACAAAATGGACACCATACGGCCCATTATTAACAAATCTAGACACTTTTGCCCATCAACAATTTCTACATAATAGAAATTGTCAATTGTCTAAGTTCAGATCGCCCAATACTCTGTAGTCAACACTATGTCTTATATTGGCAGAAGTATAACTTTATACGTGCGTACATAACTACACAAACTCGTTTATTTTTAATAACTAAAAACATATTTAATGACTTTCCCAGGTCAGTAAATATTTATATAAAGTTGTTTTAAGAAATAAATATTATCTACCATAATCGCGTATGTGTTCAATGGAGGTTTATCTCGGTACACTATCTCCGAAATACAATCCGTTGGAACACAGCAAGGTCACAGCTCACAAAGATCATCTACATATGAGTAGGTGTACGGAGGTACTCGGTGTACGGTTGAATGATTCGGTTTGAATGGTATTTGCTTGCGAATTAAATAGATTAAATAACGATTTTATGAGTTTATTTTTGTACTCGCTTGCTCTATGAACTCATATGTAATGTTTATATAATTAAAGTTATATTGGCTACATATAGATTGTATAAGTTTGTGTAAACGAAGAGATAAACAGAATCGTCATATTATTATCTCTGTGATTAAACGAGAGCTTAATTAACCGTTTCTACGCGTCAGCGGAGGTCATGTTTTCTGAACGTCTGTATGTATATCTATCACATTCCTGGACCTTACAGCTCAAACGGCTTCACAGATTTTAACATGTAATGAGGTAACACGAACATTCGTCTAAATTGCGAGAGTAACCTAGACTATATTTTTTAACCGACTTGGAAAAGGCGGAGGTTCTATATTCAGCTGTATATACTATTTTAATAATAATTGCTAGGCATAAACCTAATCTATTTTTTTCTTCATACAATGAGTATAACCTTTTCAGCCACACTTCGTGGAGATTAATAATCATTCATTCTTTAAATTATGTAAGAGAATCAATGAACGATATTGAGTTAACCGTTGGCTGTTATAGTAGGGGAGCCCAAGCGGGGATTTCGGGATTTACTAAAGCGCGGCAGATTAATATACAGGGGGATACTTTGTACCCGATAAAGTACCTCCACGAAACATGAGGCCCATATATAAGGCCGCCCGTGAAGAATACAGGATCAGATTAGTAAAAAAAAATTGACCATCAGAAATTCTCGAGCGCGTCAGATTAAGGTAGGGTGAGTTAATTACATCCTAAAAAGTATATATTCCACTAATCTGACAATTTGAGAGTGACGTAAAGAAAGGGGAGGGCAACAAAGTTGTAAAAAAAAACGTTATCTCGACATTCTCGAGCGTAGCTAAATTTTTTTTTATTTTGAAGGAAATAATTCAAGAATAATGAAAAATATATAATCTGACGATTTCTGCAAGCCGAAATAACAAAAATTCGTCGATAAAGTTATATGCGTGCAGCTGCGTGATGCCTACATTTCCTTCTCCGCGTTTCTATTCCTCTCTCACTCTTTCTCTATCTATTACTCTCTCACTCCGTCCCCACTCTGGTGGACTTCTATCAGACTTTCGAGCTGAGAGAGCTCAAATGCATAGAAATATTATTTCTTTGAACTCAGCGAGCTCAAAATGTCACATAAATTATATTTTGAGGTCAAAAATGTCATAAGTACAATTTTAAGCGCCCAGGAATGGAATTAGCGGGAAGTTGCAGGGATGGCCTTTAAGGTGAACCGTTTTTCTAATTTTTTTTGTCAGATCAGTTGAATCCCTCTAGATAATCGTCAGATTATGAGACAGTACGTTCAGAACATAAAGATGAACCATATATATCTTAATCTGACGCGCTTGAGTATTTCAAAATGGCGAATTTTTTTTGCACATTATGAAAATGGCCGCGAGTTTGCGTCCCATCGAAATTGTCAGATTAGTGAATGAGAGCTTTTTTTTGGTGCACTTAACACTCCCGTAGAAAATCTGACGCGCTCGATTAAATTTTTTTTTTCATTTTCAACCCTTACATACAACCACCCGCATCATGCAAACGATCAGATTAACATACGTACATTAATAAAAATACGTAGGGGATTGATGCTATCAATATCTGACGCGCTCGAGGATGTCCATGCAACAGTTTTTTTTACATATTTAAAAATCTATAGCCGCTTCCCCCACCGATGTAAAGGTATATATCATATAACATTTTTTTCTTCTTATCATCTAAGCTTTGCATCCCAATAGGTCTCTATGACGCTCGAGTAAATCCCCATTTAGCATCGTGGGCTCCCCTACTATTAGAGATTATGCATTCAATTGATCGGTGACCCCTGACAAGTAAAGGTCTATCCGCACTTACCTGAAGTCTTATGCGGCGTACGCACATTTACCAAACCGTCACAAAGTCAACACGTTGAGTCTTTGACTTGCTTTGTGTAGGATTGCCAGCATCTGTAATTTTTCGTAAGGTTTTGATCAAGTGAAACTTTTGTAGAACTGTGAATTTTGTGGAAAACGTCAATCGTGCGCACTCAGCATGACTAATATTGACATTATTAAGCCCCAAATCAACGAAGTTTACAGCCTAATTGAGTAAATTCATATCAACATGGTAGTGTGAACAGAGCCTATTCGTACGTCTACCGTTTTTGTTAACTTACGCTCGTAATTTCTGTCTCCGAGTGGCTTCCACCCACGCGTGTAGTTTGCATTAAGAGTCATTACTCGTAGTAGGACAATATATTGGATCATTGTACCATGTACCTTACTATAGTAAAGATTATTAAAGGAACTAACGGAATAGCTGCACAATACGGAATAGTTTGTGATTTTTCTAGTTTAAGATCTCAGAACTCTATGCTGATTGGCTTATACCATATTCTGATTGTATATAGCTCACGTAGTGTCGATTGGTCATTGCCATGGACATCTATAGGTGACAGAAATGAAAAGAGGTTTCTAAGTTTGAACCTGAACTTAAGAAGTGGAAATGACTTTTTTATAAGTTGCAGTGGCTATTATGCAAGTGGCAGACGAGCACGCAGTCGACCTAATAGTAAGTGATCACTTCTGCTTAAGGACCAAGGACCAAATCCATATTAAACAGCGGTTCCGAAGTCGATTACATATATGTAGACACTCCTGAGGACGACGATGTTCGCTTCATACGTAAGACAGCCAACATCCACACATTGAAGTAGCGGTGGCACCTTTCAAACTTTCGGACCGGCCAAAATTCCCTAGTTCTACCCATACCACTTAAAAAAATATCTCTAAATTCGAATTGTTGAACAAAACCAGTATCACGTTTTAAATTCTCTAAACAAATCAAGCCACGATCTCAGCGGTACCGTTAATTATATTTAAATGGGCACTTTGTATGGATTTATGACAATGCCCTGTTCACTGACTAATTAAAACCCATTCGAAGAACATGGACGGTCAAGTTCACGAGCCTGACAACCTTAAACACTGAATTATGACCATAATGTATTGTTGATTTTTTTTAGTAAGCATTACTGCGTAATCCAAAATAATACTTTTGATGACAAATGAAGAAGGAAATCTATTCCCTTATTAAACGTTGCCGACAGACTATTTGAAAGGTCGTAGACCCAATATGGTTCGACCGGGGAAATACCACCGCCACACCCATTTCCACTGGAAGCAGTTTACGTGGATATCAGCTGACTTACATATGAAACGATCAGATTAGTCTACAGGAGTTATAATGCAACTGTGACCAGTTTTATGTTTATAAGAGATACCACGCTTCTATACTGTTCTATAAATAGTAATAATTCTTACGGATTATTTAAAACGTAACCACAGGTAGCGAGGTATTAAAAATATATCCCGTATATAGATCCATTAATACAATAATAGTTGCATTATGTTACCTGTGCACATAAGAAGCGTTATGTAGAGTTCTTAATCTTACGTCAATTTTATGTTACGCTACTCTACTTGCACTTATGCGGTTGCCTTAATACTCTGTGGTGAATTTATAGCTTTATCTCGTCGTATTTTCCCATTTGTTATCTATATCGCGTATCTTTCGCCATCTGTTACAGATAAAATACGGAATGTTTGAAATATGAAAAAATAGGATTACTCACGGCTCACGCATTTCGGGTCTAATGCGCCTTTATCTTACATTTTTCCGAATTATCTCACATGTGGAGTAAAAAGTAGGTTTCGCTCGCTTCGTATTAAAACTATAATAAGCCTTCTATTCTTAAAGGTGTCATCACAATATTGTATGTCGCTGTTTTTTTTTTTATTTAGTTACAAACGAACGTAATCAACCAACTTAAAAATAGGATTGGTAATAAATGCGTCGCTCCCTCCCTCTGATAACTAAGTGTACGCATGAATGACCCGATATTTTAGTACGGCAGATGTATACTTATTGTAACGAGTTTTTAATATTTTACCAAAGTTTGTTTACTGTAGATGTTCAATCCATACCTCTTGTCCATGCAAAAAAGTATCATGAAAAATAACAAAATCATACTATAACAGTTAAAATTACATATGAACACTTATTTTTTTTCTGTACAGAGTGGTAATATAGCGTTTTAATATCAAAGACATTTAAACTACAACCTTATAATATAATCTTTGTTGAATACCTTCCTAATATTGCAGTTGCATTGTTCCGCTTATCGCGGCCTTCGCGGCCATTTCCGCGTGAAGTTGCGCATGCTTCGCGATCTGATGAAACTTTATCAACAATACTAGTTTATTATCTACACAAATAGAAAAGTTACTTTTATCCTGCGTTTTTGCCTCACCTTGGAAGTCGGTCTGAGGAATTCGCATCCGATTGTGCGCTATTTATGACTAAACGAGAATAGTATAATTTGAGAGTGTCGTTTTTAAATAAGAGTTATTTTACCTTCTCCCGAAAAAAATAACGTACGTCATAGTATGTATTTAAATTTATATTTATAAAATATTAATTGTATTGTAATACAAAAAGATATCCATATCTCCTTTATTTTTTGTCTAAATATCTTTGTTCTTAGACACGTGTATTGAACACATGTAGTTTACAACTCGCAAAAAATGGTTAAGTTATTTTTGAGGTTACCCCCTACAGTCAAACAAAATGACAATCTTAAAATGTATGATTATTAACTCAAAACATTTGAAAAAATCGTTGGATTGAATTTGGAAGACTAAATTATCGACAAAAACAATTAAGTTTATTCCAAGCATGTGCTCTAAAATGAAACAGACTATAATTTTAAATACATAATTATTAAATTCATATTTTGAATTTTTACATGTCCGCAATTATGAGGTTAGATATTTAAACTCATCATTCCGGCAATTCGCAAACAATATTTGGATTGGATTGGATGTTAAATAGTTGATTTATGCAGTTCAATTATATTTTACTACGAGTGTTACGAGTGCTTACATCCTGCACTACAGCGTCCATTGTGATCATGATTCGATAATGTGGAGCGGCTGAGGCTGCCTAATTGAGTGTATTGTAAGAACTTCCGCTTAAACCTACCATGTTAGGCTAATCTCTAAGCCCGGGTATGCGGATAATGTATCTCTAAGCGTATTAACGTTATATCGTATAAGGTACCCGGCCAAAATACGCTAAGGCACAGTTTGATAATAATTATTTGGGAATTTAACAAAGATCAGTTTCTGTTGCTCTTGGTATATTAGGATAAAAAGTATTTAAAACACTTTTGAGGAAAATATACAGACTGCGCATTTTTTAATCCATCGATTAGTTTTCGAATTTTGCAGACAGCAATGTACAGAAGCTTTTTACAGACAAAGAAAGTAAGTATAGAAAGTATTATATATATATATATATATATATATATATATATCATATATATATCATTTAAGTAGCTGTGGATTTTGTTGAATAAATAAATAAGATTTTATTCGCTTTATCCATATACCTACTGTATGATTTTAATCGCCGTGGAGAGGAACTGAAAGCCAGATTTGTTAAACGGGTCTCGTTGATATCGGATTTTAGATTCTACACTGTTTCGAGGGAAGTTGCTGTCGTAACAAATATATAATGATACTGAAAGGTTACGCGCAGTGTTGACAGAAAGTGTCGTGGTGGATCGCTTTCTCCGCAATAGTACTATTTTATTACTCAGACTAACAGCTTGACACGTCTCGTAAAGAGACAGAATCTCTAACAATTACTTTTGACGAAGTCTATCCACCAGCATCAGATAGTGGAGTCTCAAAATATTTATTTTAGTGTATTCAAATGTATACGACAGAATTAGTCCACCTGAACATAAATAGTTACTGTCGCTTAGGAATATCTGCAATGATTCCCAAATAATTCTTATCTAGACGACCCGCGTGGCGGAACGGTCGCCATACCGGTTTGACGCGCAGAGGGTCCCGGATTCGACACCCGGCCAGACAGATATCTAAATGATGAATTATGATTTCTGTTTCTGGGTCTGGATGTTTGTGTATTTGTCTATGTGTGTGTCCATGCCACCCAGGGAATCCTAGTGTGGGGCTGTGAGTGTAGAAAGCGTTTTTTTATCTAAGGTCAGTCACAGGCGCATTTACTGACCTTGAGGACTAAGATGGAATTCGCACAAGTGAACTGAGACGAAACCCTTATCATCCCCCAAAAACAGTACACACCACTACTGCATACAACAGGTTACATAAATTATGTAGTGTTGTCTCCCATTTTGGAACCTTAAAGGTTTTCCTTTTTACCTCAAACAATTTTTGATTATCTTAACGACTGACAATCATACTAATACTATAAGTCGTACTTTACCGCTACAACACTGTCTGTCCCGCTGTAATCACCTGGTCACTAGGGTACTGTAGGGCACGGAACCTGACCATACCACTCGACTCTGCCGGGATGTGTTCCCCGGATCGTATTTCCCGTGCTTACACTCTGCATTACATTACTTGTTCTTTCTCCGATAGACAACTTTCGCTGTCGTTTGATTATATACGCATATGTATTAATAGTGATTCTGTCCTATCAATCTTGGAATCCTAGGTTTGAATTCGGGTTATGCAGATGAGTAAAATTACAGTTATATTTTATCAATAATATATCTAATAGAAATTATGTGTTACTTGTTTTAACGATGAAGAAAGACATAGACACGGTTTCTTCATGCCTTTCATAAACTTCTGAAAAGTGCGAGACACTAATCCGCACTTGCAAGGACGGTGGATGTAGATAAAATTTTTCTTCAATTCCTCGGCCCAAGATCAAGTATAATATATGATTAAGGTTTAGATTTTTTCATATACGTTTTATGTGCCTAGTGTTAGTATAGAGAACATTTATAATAAATTGTAAATATGTTTCGCTAAAAGCTTGTTCACTGTTTAGCGCTATTGAAATCATCTTTCGTATCTTACGAAGCATTTTCATTTCGCAAATGCATAACAGTACGGTGATATTGGTTTTATAAAAAAAGTTGTTGCAGCTGCGTTGGTTTCTCGCGATTACTTTGTAGTTAGTGTGTAGAAAGGAAAATGTGTAGTTCATAAAACATCATTCATATCAGCACTTAATACCTATTTATAACTAAATATGTATCTACCTAAGTGTACTGTAATGCAGTACAAAATATTTATTTCCACCTTTTTATTCATATTATGTGGTTTAAGGAATCATGTGAAAATCGTACGTCATTTGTATGTTTTATTTGCTTCAGACAACATTCACAACAACTCAACAGCTCCCTGTCCATATTCTGTAGAATTTGTTTCGATGGTGTTGTATTCGCTGCTTTACGGAACACAGTTGTAGTAATATTATGATATCACAAACAGTTAAAGTAAGAGAATAAATTAGTTACTCTTTCCACAAAGTTAATTGTAAATGGATACGTGCTATTTAATCCTATCGAATCCGAACAAATGTTAATTGCTACTTCCCGTTAGAAATAGGTGAGTGGTACGAACCCGATCGCATTTGCTACGGGTGTTAATAAACGCGTAGTGTAACATTACGATTGTTTGTGTTGTTAGCGGCGGAGAGCGAGCCGCCGGCGCCGCGGGCGGGCCCGCACGGCGTGCAGGTGGTGAACACGGGCCCCGAGCACACGTTCACGCTGGACGAGGAGGCGCTGGCGGCGCTGCTGCTGCGCGAGGACGTGCGCGACCGCTCCGCCGTCGTCATCTCCGTCGCCGGCGCCTTCCGCAAGGGCAAGTCCTTCCTGCTCGACTTCTTCCTGCGCTACATGCACCACAAGGTGAGACACCATGATGTCCGTTCGAACTTTACAGCTCACATTGGTAGGCTTAACCTAAGGCGGACGCCGACGTCCGACTTCCATCGACAAAAATAATAATTCTACCACCTTTAATTAGGGATATTATATCGTCGTGGGAAACCACAACAGTGAAAAGTGATTTTTAAGTGTCCTCTTACAACACGTAACCTTTGCTGACATACTATATAGTGCTTAAATCTATAATGAAACAAGTCACAAGGCATCACTGACAAACACTTCCTCTATATTAAAGGTCTCGTTAATACTCCATTTGCTCCCAGGAGACCCATTGTATATGTGGCGATCTATGTCCTTCTGTTTAAAACTCGAAGACGCTTTACTGTATTTTAACTTTGCGATATTATTGTTATATGAATTGTGAGAAAAGATGTGTTGCACAGATTTTTTGACGATTAAATCTACATAGTTCCTTAGTACAATCGACCAAAACTCAACAGGTGGTAAAACCCTCATAACAGCGGTGTTAAACGCTGCTGAGTTCTGGTTTGAAGGGTGTGGTAAAGGAGACATACTTTTCCGAGGCGTTCCAGCTTAGTCCTAAGGGGATGCGGCGCATCAGTGCCCAACCTTAGCTAGGAATATTTAATAATATCTGGGGTTGATTACAGATGTTCATAGGCGGCAGTAGCCACTTACCATCAGGTGGACTGCACGTCTGCTACTACCATATTATATGAAATAAAATAAAAAACAATAATAACGTGTTGTTGTTGTACTAGTACGGTTCAGGCGGCGGCGGCGGCGAGTGGCTGGGCGCGGAGAACGAGCCGCTGCACGGGTTCAGCTGGCGCGGCGGCTCCGAGCGGGACACCACCGGCATCCTCATGTGGTCCGAGATATTCAAGGCCACGCTCGAGGACGGCGAGAAGGTAGGCCGCAAGAAGATTGCTAAAAATGTTTATCCTATGTTTATCTATATTTGTGTATATTTTATCCTTAGCTATGGTGTTTGTAATGATTACGCTTGCTGGTATAAGATAATGTACGTATATGTGTAATGTATTTCCAAAAGTATATAAATAATGTACGGTTCTAAACATAAGAGCGTATTTTTAACAAAAACTGTTTTTGTGCTTTTGGTTGATGTGACGATTTATCATTAGGAGAGTTTCTATTTGTATTAAATTCGTCAATATTTAATACAATTTGAATAAGACTGATGAAACGTTTTATTTTGAACGTCATTCTAGATTTTATGGCGACGTAATTGTCGTTATAGACTGCAAAAACACTTGTTATGGCCTAAAATTCATACTTGTAGTAGGAAACTGGGCAAAGATTTCAAGGTTACAAGAATTATGTATGGATTATCAATGAAATACTGACCATGTGCACAATATGATAATGTAAACAAGTTGGCATCACATTACAATCTACCCCCGCGTTATTATCGAGAGATAATTACAATAATATCCGTACATTTAGTATAACAAAAGTTTGATTGTTCATTCCAGGTGGCGATAATTCTGTTGGACACGCAGGGCGCGTTCGACAGCGAGTCCACGGTGCGAGACTGCGCCACCGTGTTCGCGCTCTCCACCATGCTCTCCTCCGTGCAGATATACAACCTCTCGCAGAACATACAGGAGGACGATCTGCAGCATCTACAGGTAAATACGACGTGAACTTGCATATTCATATACTTGCATATACAGGGTGTTTTTTTTTCTAAATGAATTCATTCGATTCCTGGCTCGGAAATAGATTAAAAAAAAATCAATTGATGCAGTTTTATTTTTTAAAAAATCGGCGTCGTAATTCCTTACAGCATTTTTCGCTAATCCTTATTATTTCGGATTTGGCTCTGAATGCCCATTTGAAAAATTCATCCTGTATATGTGTTACAGGATGTTACATTACGGATTTTATACATCACTTTTACTAAAGCATTGTTCGTCCATTAATTCCAGCTGTTCACGGAGTACGGTCGGCTGGCGCTGGAGGACGGCGGGCGGACCCCGTTCCAAAGGTTGCAGTTCGTAGTGCGCGACTGGAGCTTCCCGTACGAAGCGCCCTACGGCGCGGAGGGCGGACAGACCATCCTGCAACGACGGTTGAAGGTACATTAATCCAATTCAATTCAATTCAATACAATTCATTTATTGCAAGATAAGGTGGTATACATGCGAGAAATACATAAGTTTTGTGCTCCTATCCTAACCCCAAGGGTATGCAAATATGTCATAAGTATATAAATTACATAAATTCTAATTAAAATTAAACTAAAGTATTAAAATTAAAACAGGACAAAGGATACAATAATAACATGAAATCTTCATATTAAACTAATAATTATACAATAAAATTGCATGTCAGCACTAATAAAAAATATTTTATTGTAATGGCCTATACTCAAAACAGACAAGATAATAGAAATAATCGCTTTAGTCAATGTCATTAAAAAATCATAAATGTGGTAGTAGGACTTGTCAACGAGATACTCATGTAATTTATTTTTAAAGTTTTGGTTGTCACTTATATGCCGTATAGTTTTTGGTATTTTATTGAATATCACTGGAGCTTTGCAAAATAAACTTTGTTTAAATGTATGAGTGTTACATTTCACAGTTTGTTCCTTATCTTTAAGACGGGCTCTTGAGTGAAATTTAAATAACTCTGGATTACGTTTTACAAATTATTTTTATTATATGTGGCCTGTAGGGGCACTTAAAAATTGATACTTATTTTTTATGTAAATCACTGGATTCTAATTACCTCAACGGGACGATCCGGTAAGGTAGGTGAAGTTAATTAAAAAAAATATCTAAGTAGGCACTTTGAAAAAAAAATGTACCAACCAATAATGTGGCAAATTCGAGCATCAAAGCGCTTTAAAACTAACAAAATAACAATAATAATATTTGTAAATTTCTTTTAAAAACTCAGTGTTACACTGGTTATTATTACAATTCGAAAATACGTCTTGCGAAAATGCTATGCAAAATTGGCACCAATTTTATTTGTATTTCTTTCGGAATGTTCATCAGACTTCTAATACTATTGTTGTTCAAAGTTGAAACGTAAAGTGAAATGGGTTCAACTTGACCGAAATAAGAAAGTGGATCGTCCAAATGCGGTGCGGACGTAAACAATGACGTCATCAGTGACGTTACAAATACGATTCAACTACAATACGATCGCCCTCGTAAAGTTGGCGAGCGAAATGTACATTTTTGGCATGTTCGTATTAGAGTGGTCTCATTTTAAGTGTCTACACTTTCACATTCTTTTGTGTCCATAGTACTATGTGTAGGTTAGCCTATGTGGCTACAGACCAATGACTGTTATATAATAATGTGCTGAGAAAAGCAGTCACACATCAAAAGTTTGTTTGATTGTAATGAATAGGCTCAAAAACTACTGGACCGATTTTAAAAATTCTTTCACCATTCGAAAGCTACATTATTCACGAGTAACATAAGGCTATATTTTATATGAAATATATTTGATAAATAGATTTTGAGGCGGTACAAAGTTTGCCGGGTCGGCTAGTATTAAAATAAAATCTCAAACATAAATGTATCATATCATAAAGAGAGGTCTTAATAAGTAGTCTAAATAATATTTCAAATAATGTTTACTGATCCGCATTTGGTCGTATGATGGAATAATGCTTTTCATTCTGAGAACAGATCTGTGCCCAGCAGTGGGACAATATTGTGTTATCGATAATGATAGAGGAACTTTGTAACTTTCCAGGTGTCAGATAAGCAACACCCAGAGCTGCAGTCTTTAAGGAAACACATAACATCATGTTTCGCGGAGATCGCGTGCTTCCTCATGCCGCACCCTGGCCTCAAGGTCGCCACCAGCCCCGACTTCGATGGACGATTAGCTGGTAATCCTTGCCCATAATATTATTCTGTTACTTAGGACATCTGCTTTCTATTGTTGTCAGAATATAAGGTTTGTGCAATGTATATGTGAACCTAGTTTATAGTGCTTAGATATTAGTTTTTCTTTGAGTTAAGTTTTAAGTATGTTTATTGGTTACCCTACATAGTTCATGAATGTTTTTATGACGAGTTATGAAATTATTAATACAAATGTTCCCATTTGACTATGGTTATAATTTAATCAAAGTACACAGGTAATTAGAACTCCAAAGTCAGTCAGTATAGGATTTGAGATGTGTCTCTTCTGTGTCATGGTAGATGCGCACGCCCATGCGAACACACATACACACACACACACACACACACACACACACACACACAAAGCAGTCGTAAAATTCGCATTTAATTATTTGCTATAAATTTTTGAATAATGACTATTGTTTTGTTGTACAGACATCGAGTGTGAGTTCAAGCGTGCGCTACAGCAGCTGGTGCCGATGCTGCTGGCGCCGCACAACCTGGTGCCGAAGCTGATCAACGGCCAGCGCGTGCGCGCCAAGGACCTGCTGCACTACTTCCGCTGCTACATGAACATATACCGCGGCAACGAGCTGCCCGAACCTAAGAGTATGCTTGTGGTCGGTTTCATTTATTTATTTACTCTGATTAATTATAGCCCATTGATGCTTCTAATGACGTTATGATGTATACTTATAACTTTAGAGTGCCAATTTTATGGTCTGTCTCTGAACTTATGTTAACTGGCCCAAAGGTATATCTGTGTCATGAGATATGACCTTAAATCACTAACTAATATCATAAATTTGCTCAGCAGTGATGTAAACATTTGGCATATGTTGTGCGCAGGCGACGGCGGAGGCGAACAACCTGACGGCGGTGGCGGAGGCGCGCGAGGTGTACACCACGCTGATGGAGGAGGTGTGCGGCGGCGCGCGGCCCTACCTGCAGCCGCAGCTGCTCGACGCCGAGCACCGCCGCGCGCGCGACAAGGCGCTGCACGCCTTCCGCGCCAAGCGCAAGATGGGCGGCGACGAGTTCAGCCAGGCCTACTGCGACCAGCTGACACAGGTGCGCCCCCGCAGCGCACGACGCCGAGCACCGCCGCCACATAACATAGCCTCTAGTTAATAGTTCACTGCTGGAAGTAGTCTTCTCCTAATTTACACACGAGTCAAGTTGTCGATCCCTCGTCGTCAGAGTCTAGTGGTTTCCTGCCGTATTCTTCAGGTCTTAAGTCCACAACCATCCCACAGCACCGTATGCCGTCACTAACTGAGCAGGCTGTTTGAAAATCTTCGATTTCAGACTTTGAGGTGCGTAATATTTATACAATAATAATACCTTTGAAAAGAAGAAAAAAAGTTGGCTAAAACTGCTTAAGTCATAATATACTGATATGTTCCTCAGGACCTAGAGGACCAGGCGTTACAGTTCAAGGCGCACAACGAAAGCAAGAACATCTTCAAGGCGGCGCGCACGCCGTCTGTGTTCTTCGCGATCGGGCTGTTCTTCTACGTCCTGAGCGGCGTGTTCGGCCTCGTCGGCATATACTCGCTGGCCAACCTCTGCAACCTCACCATGGGCGTCGCGTTGCTCACGCTCGTTCTATGGGCTTATATTAGGTTAGTGTAAGGTGGCTTTGTCGCCAATATATTGTTAAATTTTCAACCAGAATCCTTTAGATACTCAAAGAGATAAAAACAAACCCCATGATTAAATAATCCCTAAAGTTGATAAGAACTTTTTGAAATCATTCAGATTCGATATCGACAGTGTTACTTTTAGTGTATAAATTAAATATTTTTTACTGATTATGAAATTAACCTGGGTTTCTTTGTTATTTACAGGTACAGTGGAGAAATGCGGGAATTAGGTGTAACTATAGATGACACTGCCAATTGGTTGTGGGATAATGTGAGTAATAAAGATTAATATTATTGTGTTAGTACAAGTATATAGTACTTTTAAAAATTATTGTTTAATCGGAAGCAACATAATTATTTAAAACAAAATCTTGGTTGAATGGACAAAGTAATAAAACTTCTTTAGTGTATATGATATTTTTATGCATTTAAACAAAATATGCTTAAGCATAATGCGACCAATAGACGAAAGTATATAAATAAAATAATTATGTGTTACATTGGCATGCGCAACACTGTCCCTCTCAAAAAAATAAGTGTTAATGCGAGTGTGTGTGTGTGTGTGTGTGTGTGCAGGTGCTGAAGCCGGTGTACCAGGCGGGGCTGGAGAAGGGCATGGAGCACGCGGCGGCGGCGGCGGCGGAGCGCGCGCTGGGCGGGCCGCCCACGCCGCCGCCCACCGCCAACGGCAAGCACAAGCTGTCGTGATGCTCCGCGCGCGCCGCCGCCGCCCGCGGCCACGTGACGCCGCGCGCGCCGGCCGCGGGCCGTGTGGACGGTACTATGACTGTATACAGCGGAGTTTTTAAATCGTTTATATCGTAGTTAGCGGTCTGTTTATAGAGTTTATGGGCGGGGAGCGCGGTGACCGTGCCGGTGGCGGATCGTTTCGTTGCGGAACATATGATGTTGGGTTTTGTACAGTATGTAGACAAATTTTAAAGTAGCGTTAGTCTTTATAGTGTTAACGGTGTTGCTTCGTCGATCCGATCCGGACGGGAATCGGACGGCATCTACGGGCTACGTGTGGCGTGGCCGACGTTTTATCGCACTCGCATACAATTATATTGTGTGTTTTATTGTACCGCATTTGTTTGTAAAATGTTGTACGTAAAATCGAATTTATCTACTTATTTGAACGAAAATATTATATTTAGTATTTATTTATTTACCCCTATTCGCCCTCTCGGATTTACGAAGCAATGTAGTATAGATAAAATCTTTTAGGGTCAAATTTGTAAATCAAATGAGTCAATGTAACGTAACATCATGTAACATAGATATAAAAGATATTATTACACTTTTTATTACTTAGAATTCTGCACAAATAACAGTTGTTTAAATGTCCATTTTTTTCTTATCGAAGCGAATAGTAATAGTGTTGTAATAGAATAAGGACACTTGTTGTGTTGCACCGGTCCCGTTGTAATGTACTTAAACCCTTTTAATGATCTGTAAGTGACACTAACCCTTATCGAAATTATAATCCCCCGTATCGGAGAGTTCAACTTTGTATATAACTATTTTTCTAAATATAAAAACAGAAGCATATCCAACATTTTTGTATCATGGATTTTAAATTTTTTTCCTAAATGTGCCAATTTGTTTTAGGACGAACAATGTTTTTGGAATGTTTTTCAAAATTGTCATCATGGGAACAATGTGTTTGACGATTGTTGTAAATTTCAGAGTTTATTTTGTTGCTTGTTTACTAAAGAACTCGGAATTTATATCACATGATTGTTTCTTTACTACCCCTATCCTCTGAGCTTAGTTAGTATCGAATATTGTAACTATGAAGGGATTTGAGATTAAGTAAAAACATTTTTTTTTACACAATTCCATTCTAAAATTGAAACCAATTAAGGTGCATAGTATAAGTTCTTAAAAAATATACAACCATTTTTTAAAGGTAGGTTTACAAGTCTTTGGCTCACAAATTAATTTTTGGTTGTGACAACAATATATAAATGAAATAACAAATGCATGCAAATGAAATTGTATTTTTACCACAACAATGGCGGGTATGTGATACCTGAGTTGAAGTAGTGCTCGAATCTTGAAATCTCTTATCCTAATGTAGAACACATATAAATATTTTATTAAACAGGTAGTTTATTTTATAGGATGGGATATTTAATATCTATTATTTAAATATTAGGGTGTTTAGTGGTCAACCCTATGATATCGGTCAAAGCAATGCTTACTGCACCGACTTGCGAGCTTACACGCTTAATGTGATACAAATTAACACTGAAAATGTTAACTGTGCTATGCAGGGCTGCAGCAGAAGCTGTAACAACGTGCACACTGATAGTAGGGACCGACATAGTTGGGTGGTAGCACTGACACTCCAAAAGAATCGAAGTGATAAGTCTTATCGCAGATTTTTTAGTCGCGAGTATCGTTGGGACCTTAATATATATTTAGAACGTAAAATCGTAGTCTGGCGCTCAAGGGGCCTGCGTACTACTGCTGTATTTAGGCAGCTCATGAAGAATTGAGTGGAAACTACCAGCTTAGCCTAGTATCTAATATAGTTCTGGTTGAACTGCTGGTTGATCTGCTGTTCTAATACCATTGTCAAATAATTATAGTTTATACATAGACAAAATCATAGTGTTATTATATATTTGAGTATCTATATATAGTTACTCAAAAAATGTTAATAATATTCAGTTAATTTTAGAGTAGAAGACTATTAGGCTGAGACCGCACTGCGATTAAACGCACGCGTTTAACCGCAAGACTGAAACCGCTAAAATATAAAACATATTGCTTTCTATACAAGTGCACGCACTAGTGACTTTTTCAGTCGACTGATTTATTGTTACATTTTGACCGCGGCTTGTTTAAAGCGCGGTTTTTTGTCTCCCATAGCAATTGTACGGTGGGGCATTGATATAAACTAAAGATATGTTACTAGTGGGTAAAACATGAAATATACAAAATACACCAATTGGAGTGAATCGACTCCAGCCGCTCTCGCGCGGCGTAGTAACTGACACGTATGTATGTTACTGTATACGTTTAACGTCATTATTTTAGTCTTCTAAGCCTCAAAATGCCTTCTTGGGAAATGCTTAAATGTACAAATTATGCAAAAAAATACCCAAGATTCATGGAATCACATTTCACAAGTAAATGAGGAGAAATCATTATATCTTGATTGTTTTTCGTGCTTGGTCCGCTATAATTACGTAACTGACAAAATAGAGATAACGTATTCCTTCCACAAGTAGTAATAGAGAAGCAAAATTTACGTACATATTTACGTATGAATGAATGAGTTACTTTCGGGTAAGCAAAAAGAAAAACGTGTATTTGTGTGTTTAGTGTAACACTTATTTGTGTTGTTTTGTGGGCAGGTAACATACCTATAGTTTTAAATATCATTGGTTTTTTATTCAGTCTCTAACCCCACAACACGTGCTGTTCGCCTGAAATCTATGATGAGACTGAAATAAAATTAAGCCAAAAGAAAACCGCAGTGCGTGTTCGTATGCGTTTTGGCGTTTTCAGCTTTTTTTATTCAGTCTGCGTTTAATCGCAGTGCGGTCTCAGCCTTAAGACTATATGAATTATGAATATATATAATACTGTAAATAATCCACAATAATTTTATTTGAAAAGGACATAGTTTGGAAGCCATCATGTGAGCTGAATTCGACTAATCCGTTTTATTACAATGCCACTGTATTCTTTACAAGTTGTGAATTTATTTGTTATGTCCAGTTGTTGTATTGTTCTGGCATAGATATCTGTATATTATATTTTATGTTAACCACGGAGTGAGTGTGGTGAGTTGTGAAATTTATAGAGATTGCTTTTTATATATAAATGTATTTAACTTTTCTTTGCCAACGTAGCAGATAAATATTTTTCTTTAATTCTATAGAAGTCACTATTAAACCGTTTAAGAATTAGATATATTTTGTTAATGCGTCCTATGTTAATACATAATGTACTTTAATACACTTCGGAGTCTATACTCAGATCCTTAATACTTACTATGTTATTGTTATTTAATAGTGAATCTAATAGTAATATATAATTAAATCTGGTCATACACATTCAACTCAATGCTTTGTTAAAATTTCACAGCCTATCTCACTACTCTACAATGAGCGGACCATACACGTCACCTACATGTTTTGTATAGACAGATATGGAAAATACTTACTGGAGTTTTTGCGAATAGACCTGCTTTTTTCACTCGAATGATCAGAAGGCCAGTATGAAAGGTACGAGTGAGAAAATATTGTTTTGACTATTCTGGATGAAAATACTTGTAGGTAATCACGTGTGTGCAATGACAACATAAGAGTCGGGCCATTTTGCTCTTACTATTTTTCATGCTTCCAACATGCTTTTGTCATAGTCAAAGATATTATAGAAAAACGAGTGTTGCTGATTACTCGGTTTATCACGGACATGATTTAACTTTATTATCTATGGGTGTGACGGCTGCATGCGGCCCTACATAATACTAATGAAATGAACAATAGGATAAAAATCTTGATATAAAAAGTGCCTCATGTACCTTATATCATCAGATAATTAGTGCTATGTAGAGCTATACAAATTTACTTGTACTATATTTTCCTATTTTTATACTATTTTCTATTTTTTTATACTTTCCTATGTATCAGTCTCCAGTAGACGTCGTGTATGGTCCACGAAGCTACCAAGCTGCTCTATGCCAAGCTCACGTTTAAAGCAATGTTTAAAAATGGTTGTTTCTATATTGCCTTGTCTATTTAGTGCCATAAGTTTGCTATTGTCGCGGTCGCTCTTCGAACTTTACCCGCTTATTGTGTAAGTCTGGAAATTGTACGTGAATAGAAAACTTGTAAAGATTTTTAGGGACTTAAAAAAGGGATCCAATCATAACATATTTTCATTGTAGTTAGATAGATATGTAGTTCTATGAAAAATGTTAGAAACAAACAGGTGTACCACTCGACTCGATAAAGAGAGAAAATTATGTTAAGGGTTAATTCTGTTTATCATTTTTTTTTCTGTACCTTGGGTTATATAAGGGCGTCCGCTCAAACAGGCGCAGGTGTATGCTTCTCTATGTCGAAAAATAATATGTTCAGCGCCATAGGCTATTAAAATGTTCTTTTCACCACAACCTATTATTTGCCACCGCCGCCTGAGAGATCTACTGTTCTTCCAAGGATAAGGTATAATTTTTACTACTTATATAAAATCTTTCCTTTGTTTTTATCCATATAAAGATGTTTATTGTAACAAAAAATCAAATGGAGCATTATTAAATGTTCGTGTTATATGTGCCTTATAAAATAACGATTATCATTACTTACAACCTGCTACACTTTATTTTAGAAGATACATTTTTATTGCGTAGAGTCGAGACTGCAGAAAAATATCGCTATGAAGGAGCCAGAAGGCATGCCTAAATTGGTATCTAGCACATGACAAAGTTGGTGTTCCTTAGACGTGGGCTTTAAGATCTAATGTTTACTACACATGGCTCTAATTCCAGAATGTTTCGCTGCTGCTTTATACAACATAACAATATAATATGCCAAAGAATGAGGTAGGTAACCAAACCTACTCTTACATTGCCGAAAACATCAGAAATATTTATAGCCGATATAAACATATAATACTCACTTCTCTAGAGTATTTAATTACGTAGTTTATGTAATATAAATATCATTATTAATAGGCTATGTAAGCTTAAAAAATAACTTATAAATTGTAAAACCACACAATAATATTTACACCACATATTTATTTGACACATTTGATGACCTCTTAGTGTAACAATCCAACTCACAGGGTTCGGCTTCGATCTCCGGCGAAGCAAGCATCCAAACGATGAATTTTGATTTAAACCGTTTGTATGTTTCTATACTCGTCTGTATCTATAGCACCCACGACACAGGATCCAAGTGTGGGGTTGGGAGTGTAAAATGTGTTACATTATTAAACATATCTTCAACGTTCAGACAATGAATAACTGATCGTCCAATAATTATAAATTAAAACAATTTTAAGATTTTGTGATATCTAGTGTTAACGCTTGCTTCTGCTCAATTAATTTTAACGCGGAGAGCGGCCGCGCGTCTTCGTCCCTTGTTTATTGTTTATTTGTAAATCGGTTTCGGTTTAGTTAATAGTTGATTAATTATGATAATGTAATAATAAAGTTCTTATTTTTTAACACATTGTTGTTTAATTTTGTACAGACATGTTTTGCGATCCTCTGCATGGTTACGTACGATTGGCTGTACTGTTTGTAATGATAAATAGATAATATACTATAAATTAAACTTTAACCGAATGAAGAATGGCGAGTTAATATCATCGAGTATTTCAAAAAAAAAATGTAGAATGATACAACGTGAGCTCAGAGGTATATTACAAATTCTAGGAATCAGGTAACTAAAAATCAAACAGCCTACAGTACCAAAACCAAACAGTACTTAAATACCATGAATTTAAAATTATTGTAAACATTACAAACATAACCAACCAAAGTATAAAATTAACTCCTTTGGGATTCATTATTTTGCTGTAACAAGTAATAAGCTAACGGAGACCATGGAGTAAAAACTTGTTTGATTGTAAACAACATTTCCAAATTGGAAAACAGTATCTCTCCACCTTGAGATATTGTAGTTATGATAATACTTCTATCTACTTAGAGGAAAAGAACAGCCAGACACCTACACGTGAAGTTTGTTCTCAATAGTCCCTTTACTTCCTTTAGAAGTTCGTTTAAAGGAACAAAATAACTAACCCACGGGGATAGTAACATTTTACATATTTATTTTAATACTGTCTAGGCGCAATCACGCGTGGAGTTATAAACGACACGACGTTCCACGCGTGCGATGAATGAAAGTGGATACCCTAGATGTTGGAGCGTTTCCATTGCACCCTGGTCTTCTCATTGTGTTACAGTCCGAACGTAGTACAATGGATAAAAGTAAAGTAACGTAAACGTCGCAGAATTATTAAAAAACTATTAAGGACAAAATAGAAGACGAAATAACATTAAAGACAGGAGTCTATATTGATGCATTATGATTTCTACCCTCATGGCTTACACTAGAAATGGTGATGAACTAATGAGCTTATTGTATACATGTACATAGAAATATACATGAACACTGACTGACCACACCTATAACTCTTTGCATGACAGATGAATATGGTGACCACTACGCCACAAAATAAAGTTTTTATTTTGTGACTACGCCTAACGGGTTGTAGCAGCGTCGAGATTTTATGAGTTGATGTTGCACTTGTCATTAAAAATAATAATAAAAATATAGGTATTTTAACTTTACAATCTTTAGTCAGATTAATTGCAGATGAAATATCGAAAAGGTTTCTTCCTTAACTTCTAAATATGTACAAACTTCGATGATTAATGTTTAAAAACGAGTGTTCTACAGTAAACTTTTCTGATATTTAGCGCTCCGTATGATATCATCTCCGCACAATGGGACCGGAGCCCGATGACATCATACGTTCCGACCTTACGGAGTGGGTTTCTGATTTACTCACTCGCACTCAGTAACCGCGACTCGCCCATCAATGAATGACGCGCGATTCTCGTCTTTTTGCTCATAACAATAGTGATTTGCAGCACTTTCACTCGATATATTATTAAACAAGTGTATGCTAACGAAACAAGTACGTCCAGAACATTTTTCAAATAAGTAAGTGATGTGTATCGATAGCGGCTAAATATAGAAATTATCTACTTGCTTAGATTGTGATTCAGGTGTATAATAACACGTTAGTATTAGCAAATCCGTCAACAAATATTCTTTATTTGGGTTTAGATACAACATACGATGATAAATGGTTCCTCTAAAACGCTCTGACTTAACAACTTCACAAAAAATACAATTTTAATCTCAAATTAACATAACGGAATGTAATTAATTACGTATTGTATTATTATTGTTTTACCTTCTGAATTAAAACAAGGTGAAGGCAAACACGCTAGCTATGTAACATTAACATACGCGGTATTTCCTTATAGAGTTCTTTTTACCTGAATGTTGGTCAGACATACACTACCTTCATGTTATACAGATGGTCGCAAGTGGTACTCCTGGGGAAAAACAAAGTATGCGTCGACCACGGTGCTCCAGTGCGAATTGATAGAATGACTGAGTACTTGATGAAGGATTTATAAATCGCTCGAAAGCAGTTAAGATAAGAATCTGGATGTTTAACTAAGTTTTGAAGGTGAAGACTGCGTAGCCCAAATGACGACATTACCGTCATCCTAATTGGCGCCTTATTGCACCGGTGTTCGTGTTCTGTGATATGATTTGAAGGGTGGGGTAAATTAAAAATACTTGGATATATGGCCCATTCCAACAAAGCGCACATGACACATTTTTGGTACTTCTAAGTCCAAAAAATGTTTTTTTAGAAAGAAATCTGAAATATTGAAATTGTGAAGGCTTATGAATTATTATTATTATCGGTCACTTATTGAAGGATCGATCGCGCTTAATGTTGACAAAAGGAACATTTTTACATAAGTACCTTCTTTAATTTAACAAACTCATATTTAGCATGCAATCATTGTTGCTTACTAAACGGTTGTAAACAAATGCAGTTGTTACTCTGTAACAAAAGATAAATTATATTCTTTATTAACTCTATTAGTTTATATTGTAATTTCACATTCGAAAAGTTTATTGCACAAATTACATGTTTTAGTCGTAGTTACCTAGGTGTATTACACACATGTTGCGTAATTTTTTAGACGAAATGGAATCTTTGGAGTCTGGTCGAGGTGTACAAGTGGTGAACCCCGGGGCCGAACACACGTTCACGCTGGACGAGGAGGCGCTGGCGGCGCTGCTGCTGCGCGAGGACGTGCGCGACCGCTCCGCCGTCGTCATCTCCGTCGCCGGCGCCTTCCGCAAGGGCAAGTCCTTCCTGCTCGACTTCTTCCTGCGCTACATGCACCACAAGGTGAGCTAATCCACCGCGAGCCTGAATATAATAGCAGCAACATCGTTATAATCACATTTACATATTTATCCTAGGGCGAGTCCTACTTGCTATACAGTAATACATACTCCGTACTTACGCGATAGGTTGGACCGAGAGATGACTGCGTAAGTCGATGGTGAGATTTCGCATATGAATAATATGTGAACATTTACATTAATTGTGCTGTAAGTAAGTTTATAAACGGTAATAGAGAGTTGTACGTCGCTGAAACAAAATAGACGAGATTTGAAAATAAAGTAACTTCGGGTTCGCGTAAGTAGTGGTAGCCGTGGTATAACTATACTTTGTCCTACGATTAGTATAACAAAAGATAAGCAACTCCGCTTAGCAGCAGGCATGATCCGCTTATCTATCTCCTACCCCGCCGAATACCCACATATCCGTTACCGGCTAAAATAACAGTTACTGCATTCTACATCCACCTTATCCTACAAAACCTCCTTGCTACGTTTTATACTGCATTATCGAAGTATAAATGTTTTTATTCCAGTACAATATAAAAGAAACGAGCGGCGAATGGATGGGCTCAGACGACGAGCCTTTAAAAGGCTTCAGCTGGCGCGGAGGCTCCGACCGGGATACCACCGGGCTGCTACTTTGGTCACAACCTTTCAAGGCCACCCTCGATAATGGAGAGAAAGTAAGCAATACTTTAATATACAGTGTTTCCGTTGCATGTAGCTACTCTGATAGCAATAAGGAAGGAAAATAAATAATAATCTATCCCTAAAGTTATATATGGAACACAAATAACATTGTAACCGCAAATATAGATAGAAGTCAATATTTAAATAAATAATTAAACAGGTCAAGACTATACTATTTAGGCTTGGTGATGTTCATAATGGCCAAAAAAGCAACGCTTTATCTTTTCTCTTTGTTCTCTTATAAGACCCCTATCTGGAGGAGGTCCTTGACCAATTGTGGATTTTTAAGTTTTTTTTATCATTTCAAAGATGCATACATACATAATTACATTACGTATCACCCTTTGATAATTTGATCACCCTTGGATATTTAAAACTGCAAAAATATTGTAATCCTACCTAAAGTGTGCCACAAATGTACCTACACACTTGAAGATAAATTAACCCATAAATGTATCTTCCACCCGACAGGTGGTGATATTCCTGATGGACACGCAAGGCACGTTCGACAGCGAGTCTACGGTGCGTGATAACGCCACGGTGTTCGCGCTCTCCACCATGCTATCTTCTGTGCAAATATACAACTTGTCACAGAATATCGAAGAAGACGACCTACAGCATTTACAGGTAACAGGTTCATGAGTTTTTGTCCATGATTTAAGTATATATATGTACGTACGTGGGTACGTTAATATTCGCGGACGGGGACTTGACTAAAACTTGACTGACATCCTTAAATATTTATTGAAAGTAATTTCATCTTCAGCTATTCACGGAATACGGACGGCTAGCGCAACAGAGTAACGAGGGTGGTCGCAAGCCCTTCCAGCGGCTACAGTTCCTTGTCAGAGACTGGAGCTTCCCGTACGAGCACCCATACGGCGCGGTTGGAGGACAGCAACTACTTGCGAAAAGGCTTGAGGTAAGGCTGTTAGATATTCGCCATAAATCTAGTCGAAAATTTCATACTAATCACCGTATAAGATTAAAAATTCACAAAGAAACGCTATAATTGTTTTTTGTTTTTGCAAAATTATTTTCCCACAAGTTCATATTTGTTGTCTTCTCAAAAATAAAAACCTCTATTCGAAATTCGCGCGCGACGGCGGCAGAAATACGCTCGTAAATTTTCACTATTAGGTCTGAAGGTATGTGTTATATCATATAAAAATAATAATAAATTTCTGGATACAGGTTCACGAAGGCCAGCACGAGGAGTTGCAATCCCTGCGGAGGCATATCGCAGCCTGCTTCGAGGAATTGGCCTGCTTCCTCATGCCCCACCCAGGCCTTAATGTAGCTACCAACCCTAATTTTAACGGCAGTTTAACAGGCAAGTAATATTGCTGATATATAAAAATATAATATATTTGGATGTCTGTCTGATATCTAATTTTATCAGTATCAGGTAAAAAAAATACGTCAATAATAATTATAGATAAAAATATTAATATGAATTTACAGATATAAGTCAAGAATTCAAAATATCTTTGAAGCAGCTGGTGCCGATGCTGCTGGCGCCGGAGAACCTGGTGCCCAAGCTGATCGAGGGTCAGAAGATTAAGGCTAAAGACTTGCTTCTTTATTTTAAGGCCTACATGAAAATATTCAATGGCACTGAACTTCCTGAACCTAAGACCATATTAGAGGTGAGCAGACGTCTTAATTATAATGATGAAAAAATATTATGATTTTTGCTCGGCATTTAACACAATTTTAAGTTATTAGCATGTCAAAGATTTAGACACGCCGTAGTGTGTCAGCCTAATTCTGAAAATATATATAGGTATAACTTGATTTAATTACTAAACAAAATTCGTGGGGTACGCACGAAATTCCTAACTTTTCCCTAAAATCATAATCCTTAAGTCCTGTTTCAACCTCAATTGCTTAAAATTTTCGATTTCAGGTGTATGTATAGGTATACCAATTTGAGAGGTTCATTAGTGTTTTATAGTGTTTCCATAAAATGTACCTTTCCTTAACAAGATGCTGACGCTCGCTTCTTTAGGTTCGTAAAAATAAACTATTGCACACGACAGACCACATTTTAAAAATCAAATCTTAATCCAGGCCACAGCCGAAGCCAACAACCTGTCAGCGGTGTCGGAAGCGCGCGAGGTGTACGAGAAGCTGATGGAGGAGGTGGTGGGCGGCACGCGGCCGTACCTGCAGCCGCGGCTGCTGCAGGGGGAGCACGAGCGCGCGCGGGACAAGGCCATGCACGCCTTCCACAGCAAGCGGAAGATGGGCGGCGACGACCTCGCTAACACGTATGGGGATAAGCTTATGAAGGTAAATCAAGTGATTTTGGGTTTTGACAATGGTGTTCGGTACATTATCCAAATGAAATGAAATATATTTATTTTATATAGGTGGCTCTAACAAATTGTCAGTTACAATATTTTTTCTTAAGCTACTACCGGATGCTAGAATGAATGAATGATGCTAGAATGGATGATTAGAATGCGACCTCAACTGAGAAGATCCGGTAAGATAAATCCGCAATCGTGCTCACGATATTTTGGTCTTTTTAGTTCAGAATAAAACATATGTAGAAGAAAATAGTACTTAGCGTTAATTTTTCACTTTTAAATATAAGTAGTAGTAGTAGTAGTAGTAGTATGGACAATTTTTATTAAATTTTCATGGTAAGAAAATATGTCAAACTAAATTAACATTTAGTCCATAGAAGTAATGGTTAGAGCCGACGTGATAATTAATAGGATTTGAACTTCTTATTGCGCTCTCCCAGCATAGTAAATCAACACAAGTAATATAAAGTAATTTCTATCTCTAAAATGACCAATTACGCACTTAATGTCGTAACCTGAATAGTTGGGGAAAATTTAATAATAAAAGTTGCCTCGTACAAATATTTTTACTTTATCCGTCGCTTATGTATTGGTATATTTATCAGTTGCTTGTATAGTGTAACGTCTATATATAAAGTTCAATCTTCAAGCTCATTATCCAAACAGGAGCTAGAAGAGACCTACGAGCAGCTACGCGCGCACAACGAGAGCAAGAACATCTTCAAGCTGGCGGGCACGCCGGCCGTGCTGCTGGCGGCCGCGCTGCTCGGCTACCTGCTGGGCGCGCTGGGCGCCGCGCTGCCGCTGCAGACCCTCGCCGCCGTGGGGCAGGCGCTGAGCGTAGCCGCTGTGGCTATGCTGCTCGTCTGGGTGTACTCTAGGTTAGTTTGTGAGGGTAACAAATGGAAATTAGATAAAAGATAAATAATATACATACTTTTCAGAGGCTTTCCAGCTTAGTCTACAGGGGTCTGGGGTTGATTACAGATGTAAATGGACGCCAGTAGCCGCTTACCATGTCGACTGCATACTCGTCTGCTACTCCCATATCAAAAAAAAAAACATGTGAGCCGTCACGGGACGCCTGGCAGATGTGAAACATCGACATTATTTTGTAAAAGTAATATGCAGAAAAGAACATATTGTGATAGGAACTAAATATGTCATAATGATAAAATAAAATATTACGATTTTTGCGCACGGCATGCGTCGCCACGCCAGAAATCGGTTTTACGTGCGGCTATAGATGTTTCACATCAAAAATGTGAGCCGTCACGGGACGCCTGGCAGATGTGAAACATCGACATTATTTTGTAAAAGTAATATGCAGAAAAGAACATATTGTGATAGGAACTAAATATGTCATAATGATAAAATAAAATATTACGATTTTTGCGCACGGCATGCGTCGCCACGCCAGAAATCGGTTTTACGTGCGGCTATAGATGTTTCACATCAAAAATGTGAGCCGTCACGGGACGCCTGGCAGATGTGAAACATCGACATTATTTTGTAAAAGTAATATGCAGAAAAGAACATATTGTGATAGGAACTAAATATGTCATAATGATAAAATAAAATATTAAGATTTTGGCGCATGGCGACGCGTCGCCACACCGTACACACTACTGCATATAGACTGTATATATATACCATCGTATAGCGTGGCGACGCACCACGGCATGCGTCGCCACGCCAGAAATCGGTTTTACGTGGGGCTATAGATGTTTCACATCAAAAGAATCTTCATAGAGAAAACCTTATAGTAATCCATCCATCCATCCATCAGCCTTTTGAGGTCCACTGCTGGACATAGGCCTCCCCTAATTGGCGCCACTCCAACCGGTCCCGTGCCCTTTGAAGCCAACGGTTTCCTGCGGTCTTCTTCAGGTCGTCGGTCCACGTTATTATTAAGGACATTCTACACAAAAGTGATAATTATACCTCTTTTTATTGTCATTTATTAAAAAGAAATACTTTTTCTTTTCAGGGTAACGGGTAATTTACGAGATGTTGCCATACAATTGGATGAATTTGCAGAGACGACACGTGACTATGTATGTGAAGTTTTAATACACACATCATCTATTTTAACATGTAACATTAACTTATATTTGAAATATAATTTAAAAAATGCTTTTAGGTTTTGCAACAAGTGTGGGGCTCGGTGAGTCACCGCGCGGCGGCCGCGGCGGTCGGCTACAGCGCGGACAAGAAGCGCTCGTAGCGCCCTCTTCACCTGATATTATAATTATTATTTGTAAAGAGGCGAAATGTATTTACTTTTTTATCTGTATCTATTTACTGTAAATATCCCTTTATTTTATTAAAATAAAAGCTCACTCAGTGATACTTTTGTAAAAAAACATTTTCTTAGAATAGTGCATTATATCATTGTCACAAATAAATTATTAATCTGGAACTTTCATGAGAATACAACCTTTCAACCACCCACTAAATTACAAAGATAGTACTAATCAGATAGATTGCTATATTTATGTTTTATATAGAAGTTAAGTTTTTGTATAATACTGTTCATTGATAAATAGATAGATAGATAGATTATTTATTTCAAAAACTTAAGCAACAGCAAATTATAATACATAATAAAACAATGAAGTCCAGAAACATACATACAAAAACAAACGAAATTACTTATGAACTAAATTTTCTTTTATAAATTTAAAATGAATTTTGCTAAATGTAAAATAAAGAAAGTACTTACTATATTGCCATTCACGATATTAAGTCATGCAAATAGTCACCTAAACAATGTAACATATTAATAGGACAAGATACATAACTCTCGAATAATTATCGAGATTATAATGTAATTACAATAATTTTCGTAAATGTATTATATTTTGCAGTATTTTATATATTTTGTTCTTGCGTTCATGTGATGACTTATGACAATAACACACGTAAGTATAAAGGAAATGAACATTATTACGTAAAAGGGCCGCTTAGTTTTGAAAAGGCAAGATATGGTGTGTAATTTAATAAATAAAATAGAAAAGAAGTATTTTTACAATCGTTTAATAAAGTATTTTCTGGCTACTTAAATAAAATAATACGATTAGATACAAGTGACAATATAAGTATAGTATAGATTTTAATAATTATTCACTTTTATATGGTAAGTTTGAGGTTTTTTCTACAAAAGTGTTGAATATTAAAATATTATTATTATAAAATATATTTTTTTATTTTTCTACTAGTTTATTGTGAGCGTTTTTGAAACAGATACAATTAAACATGTTTTTGTCTATGAATTTAAATCTATGTTTATTTTGCTACTTTTTCGAGGGTAGGAGCTGAATAAGTTGACACGTAATTTTTTGCATCTCTATAATTTAAATATAATTAAAATACAAAATCAGTAAATAATATAAATGTTTATGTGACAATATACCCACCTACCAGCAGTTATCCTTAACATAATCTTTAAAAGTTAAAAGTCTTATCTTGTGGCACACATTGAACCAACCTCATCAAAATGGAATCACTACACAGTTCAGTGACAGCCTTGTCTACTTTGTTCACCAGCAAGATGGATGAATTTCAGCAACAGTTACAGCAAAGCAGTGCTTCCCCACCATCCACTTCATCTTTGGCAACAGACTTTGCTGCTTTTCGGATGTTCATTCTGTCTGCCTTAGATACTCTACAAAAACAGATGGAACTTCTTGCTCGCCAAGTAGATCGTTTGGAGATGAGGGGACGCCGTAAGATCATCCTGCTGCATGGAGTTCCGGAACAAAAGGGTGAGGACACAACAATCACTGCAGTTAACATAGTCACTAGTAAAATGAATCTCCACATATCACATGAGTCAATAAGTCGGACGCATCGCTTAGGTCCACCAACTCAAAATAGACCAAGACCCCTTGTCGTCAAGTTCAAAGAAGTCGCAATGCGGGATCAAGTGTGGTTTGGCAAGGCTAAGCTGAAGGGCACTGGAGTCACACAGTCCGAGTTCTTGACAAAATATCGCCATGGTATTTTCATGCGGGCCAGACAGCAGTTTGGGATACAAAGGTGTTGGACGCGGGAAGGTGTCATTAACGTATTGGCGCCTGATGGTTCGAGACATCGTGTGGAGTGCTTGGCAGACTTGGAGGCCATTCCGACAAACATCTCTTCGCAGTCAGCACTGGGTAGCAAGCCGCTGGACGACAGGGGTGCGCCACGCACTCGGAAGGCAGCGAAGAAGTAAGATACTGCGACTGTGATGTTGGTTACTATATATTCCCGATTATTAACGTTTTCTGTTCTTGAGTAGCTCCGACCAAACTATAAATTTTTTCCAGTATGTTGTTTCACCATATTTATCTATTCTGTCTCGGCATATAGCTTGTTATTGCGTTGCTTGTGTTTGTTGTTGTTATCATAATCATTGTTTGAACTTTGTGTGTGTACCCTGTTTATTTATTGTATTTTAACTTAAAAATGGATGTCTTTATTTTATTTCACTTTGCCACTCACTGACGTGACAACTGTCACATTGACATTATGACGCGACATCGCGCGACAGATGTACACTAAGGCAAAGATCAATTTATTATAATGCCATCATTCTATCAAACCTGTTTTGTATTATTTAATTAATTGTTGTTATTTAACTAAAACTTAATTTTGCTATGCTATAAAGTTCATACATTGCTCATTGTGTGTATATTATTTGTTACATTATTGTATAGTGCTGTAATATCTTTCTTTCCAGACAGCTGGTGGGTAGGGGTTAAAGATATAATTGTATAGTTTTAGTTGTAATTATTGCTATATAAGTATTTTTTCTTTTTTTTTTAATATTATTTTAAATTTTATTTTTAGTGTTTAAAATGGTATTGGGGGATAATAGCGACCATTATTTTTCTTTTTCTTCTGTCTCTGATTGTTCAAATAGCGACGATAGTTTTGAAAGTATTCCTCCACTAAGCAAAACCCTTGACTCCCACTTCTCAGATGTCCTGAAAAACTTTAATGTAGTTCACATAAATGCCCAAAGCATTCCGGCACACTACCCCGATATGTTGTCATCATTTGATAGCCAGCACATACACGCCATTCTCATTTCAGAGTCATGGCTCAAGCCATGTCTTCCTTCAACTAGTTATTCTCTTCCTGGATTCCATTTAATTCGTAACGACCGTACTGCTCGGGGCGGTGGTGGCGTTGCTATCTATTTGCGTTCCCATATCCCTTTCTCAATAATAAGTATGTCACCGCAGGACTTGTCTGGGAACGCCGCTGAACATCTTTTTATTGAAGTTCAGCTTTCTCACATTAAATTGCTTCTTGGTGTTTTTTACAGCCCTTCTCTCAGCATCGATTATTTCACCTGCCTGGACAAACTGTTTGAAGATTTCTGTACTCTCTTTGACCATACAATTGTTATGGGTGATTTCAATACTTGTTTAATCAAACAGGATGTCAGATCACTTAAATTAAGAAACTCAGTTGATGCTGCCAACTTACATTTATTACCTCTCAATGCAACACACTTTTTTCCAAACAGTAACCCATCTCTTCTTGACCTTATTATTGTTTCTTCTCCAGATCACGTTACCAAATATGGTCAGTGTGCTGCTGAGGGGTTTTCATATCACGACCTCCTTTACATATCATATAAAATCCGACCTCCAAAGGCAAAGTCAAAAGTTCTTCTTCAGCGTAATTTTAGTGGTCTGAACTTAGCAAAACTCCGTGAAGACGCCGCCAAAATTGATTGGGGCGTTATAAAGACAACTAGCAACATTGACGAACAGGTGGCAATTTTTAATTCGCTTCTGATTAATTTATATGATCTGCATGCTCCTGTTCGTCCGGTACGAATAAGGCATCCACCAGCTCCGTGGCTGACTGATGAGTTAAGAGCTATTATTAACAAAAAGAACTCTGCAAAAGCTAAATATAAGTTAGATTCTAGCGCGGAAAATTGTAAAAAATACAAGATAGTTAGAAATCGGTGCAACATGATGTGTAGAGACTTACAACGACGCCATATCTATAATTCGGTCCAGAACAAAGATACCAGTCGCGTCTGGAAGTTTCTCAAAAAAATAGGAATTGGGAAAACACAGAACTCACTCCCTCATGATCTAGACTTAGACAGCTTAAATTGTCATTTTTCCAACACTTCTTGCATTGACAGCAAAATAAAAGAAGATACCTTAAATCATCTCTCCAATTTTCCCAATCTTAATTCTTCTTCTTTTTCCTTTAGTCAATTTGCCGATCGTGACGTTGAGAGGGCCATACTCTCCATTTCCTCTGATTCAGTCGGAAGTGATAGCATTAGCCGTAAGATGATCATACCTCTCCTGGATTTGCTGATTCCTATCATCTCATATATCCTAAATCAATCCATCATCAAGAATTCCTTCCCGTCTTCCTGGAAAGACGCTCAAATTATACCTATTCCTAAAAAATTGAAGCCCACTTCTTGTTCTGATTATAGACCTATTTCTATTCTTCCTTTCCTCTCTAAAGTCCTCGAGCGCCTTATCCACCAACAACTTCATTCCTATCTCTCCAACCATGCCCTTTTAAATCCCATGCAATCCGGTTTCCGTACTGGTCATAGTACGGCTACTGCTTTACTGAAAATCACTGATGATATACGGGAGGGGATGGATAACCAGCAGCTCACGGTGTTGACGCTGCTGGATTTCAGTAATGCGTTCAACACCGTGGACTTTGACATCCTACTGGGAGTTCTTCGTTCCCTCAACGTATCTCCGACAGCAATTGAATGGTTTCGTAGTTACTTGTTTGGGCGCCGGCAACGTGTACAAGTAAAAGATGTTTTCTCTAACTGGACTAGTACTGAAGCCGGTGTTCCTCAAGGTGGCGTGTTGTCTCCTCTGCTCTTTGCTATCTTCATAAATTCTATTAATCTCAATCTTTCTTCTCTCTACCATCTGTATGCAGACGATTTACAAATCTACCAAAAAACATCCTTGGACAATTTAAATCGTACCATACATTCCATCAACGCGGATCTAACTTGTATTTCTAACTGGAGCAGATCATTTGGCTTAAAACTAAACGCTGAAAAATCTCAGTCTATAATTGTAGGAAGTTCAAGGCTGGTAGTCAAAATTAATTGGTCCGACCTACCATCACTCACCTTGGACAATGTGCCGATACCCTTCACCAGTCAGGTGAAAAACCTTGGCCTGCGTATTGATCAGCATTTGTCCTGGGCGCCACAGATTGCAGAGGTAAGCAGGAAACTGTTTGCTGCGGTAGGTTCACTACGGAGATTAAAAAATCTATTACCAGTTCCAACTAAAGTTATGCTTGCTCACTCCTTGCTTCTCCCGATTCTTGACTATGCCGACGTGTGCTACGTTGACCTTACTGAAGAGCAACTTAATAAACTTGAGCGCCTTCAAAATTTGTGTATACGGTTCATATTTGGCCTACGAAAATATGACCACATTTCAGAATACCGCACTAAACTCAAGTGGCTCCCCATTCGCTTTCGTCGGAATGCCCATGTCCTTTCACTACTTTATCGTGTGCTATTTGATCCAAGTACTCCTCCTTATCTTAAATGTCGTTTCAACTACCTCCACTTAGCCCATGACCGCTCTCTACGTTCTACAAAAAACCTTGTCCTCAGCACTCCTATGCACTCTTCCTCCTTCTACCATAAATCCTTTACTGTTGTTGCTGTCCGTCTCTGGAATTCACTCCCTAAATCTATCCGACTATCTAGTTCCTTACATGTTTTCAAGAATCAAGTCAAGGCTCATTACTTGCTTTGATTTGAATTTCCTCCTCTTTTCATCCTTCTTCTCCAACACGTATTTCCTTTTAGTGTACCTATTATACCTATGTAATACCATTTACATAAGATATATCTGTAGTTTAATTATATACTTTCTGCTTTTGTGTACACCCTACCTTCTACATGTCTCATATATCTTTAACTCCGTCCAAAGGTTGTCTGGAAGAAATCGCTCATTAGCGATAAGACCGCCTTCTTGTATACCGTCTCTAATATTTTCTTATGTATTTCTTGTATTGTGGTGTACAAATAAAGAGTATTTGTTGTTGTTGTTGTTGTTGTATTTCTTTATTTCTATGATATCACACGTAAATTAAACGTGATATTATTATTACATGAATATTATTTATTTTATTTCTAACATACTACTAAGTGTTTGTGTTAAATATATTGGTATTTTCAATACCCCACTAATACATATGCAATACATTATATTTATGTTATTTTCAATACATTATTTTTATTAAGTGATTCACGTTATTTCATATTATTCAGATTTACACACTACTTTCTTCTTCTATTTATATTAATTAGTACACAGATGTGCATAAATTAAAAATAATGAAAGATTTACTTTTGGTCCTTCAAGCCGGATATGAAGCAACCTAGGAACCTTTTCATTTAATCCTAACAATTACTACAAACTAAGAAGTATAATGAATCTATTTCAGACCAATCTGCACGGTTTGACATGTCTGTACCATATGTACCTACTTCCCTATCCATCTTACTGCTGAACACAGAACCCTGGTTGACATACAAATAAATAACTAATTAACTACCTTTGACAACTAAATCTACAATATACCTAGCATTCAAAAAGCAATGATTATAAAGGAAATTGTCTAAGCTACTAACAGATTGAATCAAAAAATAAATTTAAAACTATGCTTGATAAATAATCTATTGGTTGTGGCGCTTGCAATATTTTCAATGATATTGTCTCATACCTTGCTATTAAACTATGTAATAGTAATAACTATATCATATGTGAAATCACTCTCAGATATTAAATGAATTAAAATAAACTTTATTACTAATTAAATGGAGATGATCTATTCACTTATCTTAAATATGTTTCAAGATAATATAGCTATATTCTATCAATACATAGACATACAATATGAAAAAAATGTATAATGAACGGACAATACATTTGGATATATGTAAGCCACTAGTTACTCTAATATAGGATGCTAAATTATATGCATCTTATAAACTACTATAAATATAAGTTACAACTAAATAATTACTTTCTATGTAAAGCTGGTGCTTACTACATGGCTATATTTTACGAGAAATAATTGGTTACTGCAAACAGATAGTTTTATAACAAAATCAAATACCTAATGTCATATAAAAAGCTGAGATTACAAGTGCACATCCAAATTTTCCAGGAAAAAATAACATTGAAAATTTTGTGGAAAGTATCAAAGCAGATTCGCACAATAATTATGATCTTTTTTCGCCATCAAATGCTGTCATAATTAGACTCAAGCCCCCAAACGAAAAACCACCAATTGTTAGAGAACTACACAACAACAATATAAACCATCAACATAGATTTGCCATTAACACACACTGCTTTACCAATTGGCAATACATTATGTAAGCCTCCTCCATTTAAGGGGAGAGAATGCCTAGCAGAGGGGCACAGAATGAGTTACGACCAAAATATAATTATGTTATGTCAGACCTTACAGACCACGAAAATGCAGATATTTTTACTAACAGATATTAATCAAATGTATATATATTAATAATAACTAAATAAAACTATTGTGCTTTCACAGAAAGTAGAAGAAAACTGTAATGTCCATAGAAACAATATCAAATAAGTATAGCATGTTAGTTGCATATGTAACACATACTTATAAATAGGACAAGAGAAATTTAATGGCAAACAGCAACACATACAGACATACATTATGTTAGGTGTCCATACTTAGTTCTTTTTTTCTAAGTTTGTCGTTAGTTGTAACTTTTGTAGTCAAGTAGTGACTGCTGCCTACGGACATCAGTAAACAGCTTCAAACAGAACAATGTTCATAGATGCATTACCACTCCTGAGGACTTAGATGTTTTCCTCTTTTGTACATCAGCCAGCATTCGTACCCACTAGCTGAAAAGCCAGAACTTCTTTATACTAGACAGGTATTATATAGTGCTGTCTCTTTCCAACCATACCAGTACCATACCTACCACCTTTCGATATTTTGAAGTTTGATGTTAACAAAATTTTTGATTAGATTTGAAACTTAGCTGAAGTAAGTTACAATAGGTATTGTCTAATTGCCACAAAGTAGTCTTTGTGTGTACATTAAGTATGTGTCTAGGAAGAGATTACTTAACATATGTTCCATCCCAGAAAATTCTCAATGGACCAGCCTCTAGTACCTAGGCCTCATTCCTTGGCAACCAGTACCTTACCCAAACATCTTCTTAATCACATGAGAGTAATTTTTGTTTATTTCAGCAATTTTGGGTTTCAATTCAGTTGCTTTTTGGAGGGCAGCTTTATTATTAGGGTCGATAGATAGTGCTCGTTGGATGTCATCCCAAGCCTCCTCATACATGTTTAAATGCATGCATGCGACTCCACGCCGGTACAATGCCTTAGTGTTCTGCAGGTCATATGTTAAGGCCTGGGTGCACAGGTCCACTGTAGCCCTGTATTCACCATGTTGGAGCTGACAATGCGCCAAGTTGTTGTACAATTTTACCTGTGAACAAGAAATAGTAAAATTTGGTAATAACAGGATTAAATACTACAAAAAAAGGTTGGAATATCTATGGACCATGAATGAAGAGATTGTCTAGATGGTTGAATAGCCACTAGTCGGCCAAAACATCAAGTAAAGAGAAAGCTTAAAATAAGCACAGTTGAGCATAGAAGTACTTAGAAGACATATTTTTAGTGGATTAAATGAAATTGAAAATATTAACCCGTATCGCCATGAGGTCCTTGGCAGTTTCCAGAGGAATAGAAGTAGTGTCCATGGGATCTATGGCAATCACCATCTTCATGGCCTTGCCGAATCGTCGGAAGGCGTCGAAGAGCCGCCCCTCGCGCACCAGCTCCACGCCGCGCTCCTTGTGGTGCACGGCGGCCTCGTACAGCCGCATCCAGCCCCAGTCGCTGATCAGCTGCTCCTCCGTCACTTCTTTCAGCTCTATCTTACAGCTTATCTCCTTGGCCAGCCGCCCGCGCTTGTCCCTGTACACCATCCGCGCAGTACACACCTCGCCGCAACACATCTGCTGTAGAATCAACTCGAAGTCTTGGTCGATGAAGAACTCCGTGTCCCCAATAATGACGTTGCCATCGAAGCCGCGCCCGAATACTCGACTCTCGGGCTCAATCTGGTCAGCACCCTCCTCGTTAACACAGGCGACTTCGCTCAGCGCAATCTTGCAACGCGCATCTTCGTATGGCACTAGCGAATAATCTCCCGGTGTTATCATTGTCTTGTAAAGGTCCCTGTCGGGCCGGGAATTTACGACAGTTTCCACATACATCTTTATTCTGCTTTTTTACTTTACTATGCAAATCTTTATAGAAAAATTAAATACGGAAATTCGAAAGAAGTTTCGTGAAATCGTAATCGTAAATACGAATGCGGAATGACAATGACACTAAATTAATGACAGAATAGAACCGCGTTCCCCGTTCCATTTCAATTTTATTGCAAAGATACATTACACCTAATATTGGATCATGTCATCCATTACATTACAATCAATAACTTATAATATATGATTTCATTAATAATGTTAATAGGGAATGTGCATGTGATTTAGATTTGCTTGTTATTTTTTTCCTTGGTACATTACGATCCTGAAATTACATCTAAACCATTATTTCTTCTTTATTTCGTATTAAATTGTTTAAAACTTTAATCAAAAATCGTAATTTATGCGCGCGAAATTCAAATTTGTAAAACGCATTCCCATTGGTCGAATCGAAAAATGACGTCACATAGCGTGTTACGATGTTTATCGGCGTCAATATTCAAACTGTTTGAGAGAAAAATTATGTTTGTCTATATTCCTACAGTGTTATTTATAACCTAGTGCGATTTTTCTACCTAGTATTATTAGGAATAATCAAGAACAATGATTGAAAGTAGTTTTGTCAAAGCACAATCGGACTATTTACCTAAAATATGCAAAATGAATAAACTGGTTTTATGAATAAGAAAATGAATAAACTGGTATTATTTAATTCAGAAATATTTAATTGATCATAACTTATTTTGTTAATATTTATAATATAGGAGTAGCAGACGAGCATACAGTCCACCTGATGGTAAATGGCTACTGCCTATCACCTATCTTCACCTATCTTTATAATATTGTAAATTATAATAGATTATAATGTATTTTGTGTGTTTCAAATGATAGCCTTTGATGTAGAAGTCGATAAGTACACCTAACGAAGTAGATGATCAATGCAATATTTTAAAATTATATACCTAAAATTATTGTTTGTTACAGTAAATGCAAATGTTAATGCGATTTTGGAGATACTTTATCTGTTTCCTATAATCTTGCACCACATTTACATTCGTATTTTCGCATCTTTTGCAAAGGAAAAAAACACTATATATTGTATTTATAGTAGTGGTTTTGCACAATAACTCTAGGAAATATTTATAAAGTGGTTATTTAGCCTTTCCCATTATGTAAATAGCGATGAAACCTGAAAACGTTTAATAATACCTTTATGTGCATACAGTTATCATCATTATCAATACAAATCACGCTACGTGACGTCATTCAAAGAGCGCGTAAAATGGCGGCGTTCAAATGTATCAAATTTTATTGATACATTAAATATTTTTTAAAAAAATATTTCAAACACTAATAAAATTGTTTATATTTTTTACTATGTTAAAACGATGTAATAAGTGGTTTAAAATAATAAAATAAAAATGTGCATATTCCCTATTTACAAAAAATAATTTACGAAGCTGACGCTGAAGAAAGACAATATTTATTTTTAAACAAATAGGCTGGCCAGGCTAGCTGGCAACATTGAAGAAATGAAAAGTAATTGTCAAATTGAACAAATGGTGCGACATTTAAATTTATTTTGATTTTTTACTTATATTTATAGAATATTTCAATACATTGTCATTATTACTTTGTATAAGCGCTATTCCCTCACAAAATACGTGTTTTACTAAAATGTTTATTGGAGAACAAAATTGTACATAATAAAAAATAAGACAGTAGTATTTGCGATAATATAACAACGGGGTTTTATTTGGAACTCTTGGAAAGTAAGCTTTAAATATAGTTACATTAAATAGTATTCAGTGTTTACTTACATAATAATATTAATCATACTTTGTTATAAATTTAGAATATAACCTAAAACTGAATATTTATAATAACAGTATGGAAATTTGTCTATTGTTTAGACAAGTAAACAAAAATAAATTTGTTATGTACATTAATGTCAGTATAATATGAGTGCGGGCGCCTTGTTACCCATGATTATCATTTGGGTATCAAATTCAAAACTCACTAATACATTGAAAACAATATATGGTACATACATATAATGAGTATATAAAGAAAAACAGTAAGTAGTTATGAATATTTGTAAAAGTTTTAAAATTATGAAGTGGCGTAAGTGTAACATTATTGTAGTAAATCACTCATCAACATAGAACAAATATCTTTATAGAAGACTGAGATAATAATCAACCATGCAGTCCACCTGATGGTTAGTTATCATTGCTGCCCATGGATATTTGTAACTACAAACTCTATATAAAACACAGTTTCTACCTGAAGCTGATCATAGAAAATTTTAACTATGTAATTTCAAATGGCCCGATATTTAAAGGGCCAAAAATTTAAACATGATGAATACATTTCATATTAATTTTCTTAATAGCTACATAATACCTGTTTCCAGATATAATGACATTGCTACTAAAGAGTGTGTGGAGGAATGTGCTGCGCAGCACGTCTCTCAGTACCTCTCATCTCAGATCTACCAGCTTATCTTCCAGCAGTAAATATAATTTACCATTTACTTCTAATTTCTTTTATTATAATATGTCTACATCTAATAATGCAACAGGTTGGTCATCTTTACCTGTGGTCTATGTGTAATATCAGAAGATAGCAATGGAGTTACTAAAGACACTAATCTTTAAGGAAAATTCAGGAAGGTAATTCTAAGCTGTTCATAATGAAAATGCTTATGAGGTTACTTTGAAGGTATACTGCAAAATAGACCCTGGCCAGGAGAGATCTCCCACCGATAATTTTGTGCTTGGGAATGAGGAACTTAAATTGAAGATATTATTCATTATTGAAAACATTAAAAGCTTGTAGTGCCATCACTCCTTACAAACTAACCGCTTTATTTATACAACTACTTTAGCTTTAGCTGATCAAATTAGTAGGAGTTATGGTTTCACAACTGTTAAGGAGGATCTTATTTATATAAAACTCTTAATATATTATAATTTTCCAGTATCAGAAGTTACCAGAACAAGGTCACCAGATGCCATCATGACTAGCCTTAAAAGTGCTCCCAGTACTGCTGAAGTGCTGGCTACTGTGCAGACACACTTGCCTCTCATGACACATAGACACATGCTACAAGCACTAAGGGTGCTTTTCGAGCTGCAGAAGACCTGCAAGTATGTATATCTTGTACTAAGTTGCTAAATAGTGAGTATAAAAAAATATAGTTTAAATAAAGCTGGCTACTACTATCTGGAGATGTAAATAATGGATTTTTTTGTATCAACTAATTAATAACTCAATCCAATTTTGTGGTATATCTTTCAGGCATGAACAAGGACCTGAAAAACTAATAAAAGATCCAGCATTTGGGGTGCTTCTACAAAACTTTAAGAAACAGGCGCGATCTCTAGATGTTAACGAAGCGATCGAAGCAACCAAAGTTCTATCATACCTACAAGTTCCCGTCGACTCTTTAATAGTCCAGACAATGCTTCAATTGATAAGATCGAATATTAATATGATAAACACTCGACAGATTATGTTTTTGGACTTTCTATTAGGACAATTTGATGGAAAAAACCATCTAGTCGATGCTCTCAAACTAGCTCTGCCTTTGGCGTTCCAAATCCATCTCCCTCTTGAATTGGATCATGAAGACTTGCCACTGTTAAGGGATATGCTGGCTTACTGTTGTTTGCACGATCTCCCAGACCGATGTATCAATAATGTGGTCACGGGTCTGCTTCTGCACGATCAAGCAATTGATGCACAAACCGCAAAGTCAATAATTTGGTCCCTGTGTCAAATTAATTGCACAGAAGAAGTGTATCCAACAAGGGTCCAGTTACTCCATATTTGTTGTGATATTTTGACGCAAAACATTGGTCAGTTGTCGTACGATGCGATACTGAGGACGGCAGCGAGGATAAAAGGTCGAGTGCTGGAGAAACATCCAGAATTTTATCATCAACAATTAATGGATGCCATTGCACAGTACATTGTGCAAAAAGACGTGGAATTCGAAAAGGGTTTGCTTGTCGCCAGAGTGCTATCCAGGATTGTAAGTAGGATCCACATTATTATGATTGTTTGATTCGTATCCGATCGAACGAAGTTACAACATTTTACGTGCTAATCAATATTTCAATTATTTCAGGCACACACTCATCTAGGTCTGATAGAGTACCTCTGTCAGCTCGCGGCTTCAAATCCGTCCACGCTATCGAACGCTCGAACCAACATTCTCTTTGGCTTTATCAACTGCCTCTCCAATAATAACTTCACACCAGAGGCGGAGCAGTGGAGTGAAATCCGAAGACAAATATCATTGAATCCTGTCTTAAAGGGAACCAGTGCAGCATTACCTTGGACAAAAGTTTGCTTGGAACTAGCCTCATTAGGCTATTATGAAGATATTCTACTGAAGAAAGTGTTTTCGAATGAATTCCTTGACGACTACCTCTCAGGGAAGAACAACTTGGATTACATTCAACTCTTGACTTTGTACCAAGCTGTGAAGACATTCCACAGCGATGAGTATAAATTACCTCCTGAGGTGTTGGAGAAGGCGAAGGCAGTGTACCCGATAAATGCGTTAACAGCGCAGGTTGAGGAATATATAGTCCGAGGACTCGGAAGCACTGAGTATGTTGTGAGAAATGTGGTGTTGCCTACAGGAATTGTCGTAGGTCAGATATTCTTTTGTTTCATAGTAAAAAGTTGAACCAATTAGGGAAAATATAGATCACATTTTATGCACACAAATGAAAAAGTTCAAAGTAGTAATGTGTTACTTTTTTTACAGATAATCTAGTGTGTCTGAAAAATAGCTATCCAGTGAAGCTGCCTAAATTAAGCTCCAATACAAAAATACCAATAGAAAACCTAAACATACCGGAAGGATCACTTGTGTAAGTTTATTTCTGTTCTTAAGTTATATAAAAAATCTGGTCCTTCGAGCCAGATAACATATTAATTCATATAGCTGCATACATGAAATATTTCTTTCGTTTTTTTTTAAATGTTATTTTATTTTCTTTTTTTATAGAATATGCGTTATGAACTTCAATCAAGGCTGTTTTTCAATGAACAGCAATCGACTTCGAGGAACGTTTAGGCTTGTTTTAGACATTCTAGAGAAGCAAGGTTACGCCACAGTGCCCCTCAATATCCACGAGTGGCTACATGCACCAGCGCACGAGAAGACGCCATACTTGATGCGAGAAATCGGCTACCGATGTGGAGAAAGTGGCATGAAGCTATCAGTTACTTGATAAAAATATGTCAGCATCATGTGATATAGAAATATAATTATTTTATATTTGAATGTTAGACAAATTCTAGTGTAATAAATAATGTCATGATGTTTTATGTATTTTTGTTAATTGCGCAGTTCATGGAACAGTTTTGTATTTTACCCACGGGGACATAGCTGCGTTAGTGTGCCCTTACCTTACGGAGTATATGCTAACTAAACCTGAGCGCAACAACTTCAGAGCGGACTAGCAGTTTGGCGCAGACCCTATAAGAAATTTTGTCATTTCCATAGGATTATTTTTATCTCGCTTTGGCTGACTTAATTCAAATATTCATAAATACTCCCCATTAGAGGTGACTAGTGTTGTCGCTAGAGATACCGTTCCGTTTTACGAGAAGTTTATATATTAAGGCAACGTCATTTTGGCTTAAATGTTATATTGACATTGACATAATTTTAATCAAAACAAAAAGCTGTTATTGTTTACCAATTATAATTATTTATATTTTGTTTCCGACTGAATGTTATCTACTCTGGACATACTGATAACTTATTTTCGTAAAGGAAATTGTTAAACCGATTCCTAAACCTATAAATTGAAGCTAATGCATTAGAAATGAGATATAAAAGTATGGTATTAAATTCAAAATGTATTTTGTTGGTGCTGTGTTCAGCGATAGTTTCGGCAAGTAAATACGGGTATGTGACTTGGGAGTGCGGTAAGGCGGTTGGCTATACCACCGACCACTCAGCAGATATACCTAGCCTGCACGTCGCTAGGGCCACTTATAGCAACGAGATCAATAAGACCGGGTAAGTCACATTCGAACATTAATCTATAAATGGTAATTAAATTAGTCACATCAACATCACATTTTGATGTTTAAGAATGCGCTAATGTGCTTAATGTTTGATGTTTTATCATATAAACTAATCTATTACTTATGGCTTCAGCTTAGAAATTGGATATAAAAAAGAATAATTACTCTCTGCAACTCTACTCAATTCAACAACTCCAAGAAGAATGCTTTACCATATTGAAATTTTTAGCCCATGCTACACTGTTTTTTCTGTATCCGTGTATAAAAAATACTATACTAAAACTAAGAAATTCTCTACTGGGGTTTTATATACCTTCTGAAGTACAGAAACTCTGTGAAATTTCACAATATACACAGGCAAGGCTGTGTATGATTTTCCTGACAGCAATATTTAATGTAAATTATTATTGCCCATAGTTGGGCATACTTGGAGGTGCATACCTCAGCAGACTCCAGTGATGAGCAGCAAGCGTACGCAGCGGGCTACCTGGAGGGCTTCCTCACTCGGGACCTCATCTGGATGCACTGGCAGAACATGCTTAAAGGGTCTGTTTTAATTACATTTGATGATTTTTATTATATTTGTTATTAATCAATTAGTTATTTTTTATTAGTAACTTACTAATAATTTAAGTATGATTAAATGTAAAAGATGTATTCGTTAGTACATTTTTTGATTCACTATAATATACTACTGTAATGTCATACACTTTATTTGTCTCTATTTCCAAAAAAATCCTGCTCTTCTCTTGTAACGCAAACACATATCAAATATCACATATCAAATTTTATATTCAAAGTTTATAATTATTTAATATGTTTTCTAGATATTGCTATAACAAGACAGAGATATGTGGGCTAATTGAGGAGTTTGTGGACACAAATGAGGACTACATTGCCACCATGATCCGTGAGAACCCTATAGACCCATACTGGTACCAGGTAAGGAAATGTAAGGCCCTTTACAATTTTTTAACTCATAGCAAGTATTTGTTTCACTTTACATGAGTAAGTCTGTTCTACCCTTACCTTTTGAAGGTGGTCAAATCCTTTGTGGTTCGACTCCGGAGACACACCTATTTTTGGCTCATAACAGCAGTGTTAAGTGCTGCTGTGATCTGATTTGAAGGATGTGTTAAGGGAGTCAGACTTTTCCGAGGCGTTCCAGCTTAGTCTACTGGGGTAGAAGTGGCCGACCTCCAGTAGGAATATCTAATCCTATCTGGGATAGGTTACAGATGTCTGCATACTCGTCTGCTACTCCTATTATAAAAAAAAACCTTTGAAACCTGTATGGCAATGGGGATTTAAGACAAAAATCAATGCTCATTGTATGATCAATTCCTGGTGATTATTGCCATTATTTCCTATCTCAATTTGTTTGATATATTTCATTAAGATGTGTTTCATTCATATTCTAGATAAAGCTGTATTACATCCAAATAGAGGGGCTGGCTGTTGGATACAACCACGCTACTACCGACGCGTATCAGTGGCTAACAGTACGTGACATCATGTAAGTAGTCCATTTTTAATAAAATTTAAAATTATCCTTTGATTACTTAGAGCCAATTCTGATAATGAAGAAATTTTGATAATAAAAAATATTTTTTAAAAGACGCGATACAAAGGGTCAGTCGAAGTGAAATACTAATGCACACTCGACGGTTGCTGGAACACGACTAACTACGATTTTCATAACAGAACGCCCCGCGCGGCGTTACAAAGGGTGTAGGGCGTGGCTTAGCGGCCTTTCGGTACACGTTTGTTCTCGCGATATGCCCCCGAGGGACTATTCTGAAGAGACCCTATTTTGTAGTGCGTTACAATTTCTTATTTTTCTAAAAGTATTTTACTAAAAATATTGAATTAGACTGTTTAAGATACATCTTAGTCCAAATAAAATCCTGAAAATATCTATAACATAATTATCTGCTTAAAAAATATTATAAATATACTGTAATATGTATTGAAGTGCAAATGGTGGTGAGGTATAAAACATTCTACCCTATCAAAGAACTGTGACAACTATCTGCCTTGATTTTTTTTATAATATAGGAGTAGCAGACGAGCATGCAGTCCACCTGGTGGTAAGTGCCTACTGCCGCCCATGGACAATTGTAATCAACCTTAGATAAGATATTCCTACCTGAGGTCGGCCACAGATCCGCCGCTACCCCTGAGGACTAAGCTTGAACGCCTCGGAAAAGTATGTCTCCTTTATCACACCCTTCAATACAGAACATAGCAGCGCTTAACACTGCTGTTATGAGGCAGAAATAGGTGTCGAGGTGGTGCCGCCGGAGTCCTACCACAAAAGGTTCTACCACCTTTAAATTAATTGTAATATTTTCTGAATATTCTACTCCAAAGAACTATGTGAAGTCAAGGACTGTCGTGATTACACATGTATATCTACAGATGTTATTATAACATTGTGGATGCAGCTGGATCAACATGCTGGGCGACCTGGACGACCTGGCGATGGCGGTGTCGATGCCGCCGGAGGTGCCGGACGGGCTGCTGTTCGGCGAACGCTGCAGCGGGCTCGTCAAGCTACTACCAGACCTCTCTAACTTGTACACCTCGCAGGTTACTTGGAACAGGTAATTATATTTTTTTTTTTAACAAAATATACTACTCACTTCTGTCACTACAAAGTAAAAAATAATTGTTATAAATGTTGGTTTAGTACACATTTCTCAAGTCGGCGCTCAATATATTTCGTTGGATAACGTCGTGAATAGCGTGTCCAATATGAGCGAATTTGAAAGATCCCCTCGATTTTTCTGGTCTGCCGTCATCAGATCCTGATTTCCTTATAACGGGACCACCTTGGAAATATCTTCTTTCCAACAAAAAAAAATCAAAATAGATTCATAAACGACGAACCCGAACAAAACGCCGAACGCGGGGATCATCAATCATCAACAACCCATGGTCCCACTGCTGGGCACGGGTGTCCTCTCATAATGAGAAGGATTAGGCCATAGTCCACCACGCTGACCAAGTGTGTATTGGTAGACTTCACATACCTTTGAGATTTTTTTTTATAAATCTCTTAGGTATGCAGGTTTCCTTACGATGTTTTCATTCACCGTTTAGCAAGTGATAATTAATTTCTAATACGCACATAACTTTGAAAATTCAGAGGTGCGTGCCTGGATTTGAACCTCGGACCCCTCGATCGAGAGGCAAAGTTTCTTAACCACTAGCAATGGACATAAATAATTTCAAAAAACTTTGTACATTATCTTTTCCAGTTATCAGTCCATGCTTCGTTTCCAGAAGATGTATGTTCTGAACTATAAGGTGTCGCTACAAAGTAATGAAATGATTCCCGGCCGCAAGATGTCGTTCACCTCGTATCCAGCTTTTGTACAAGTTAGTTGTAATCTAAATATATTATATAAAATGCTAATGTTAGTACGTAAATTCACAGTTTTCTCTATCATCCGCAACTCCGATCAACTTCCCGTTGGAATGGCATATACCCCTTGGTCTCCTGTTGTGCGTAAGGGAGTTTGGTCGGGGTGGGTGGAAATGGGTGGTTGTGGGTGGCGAAAATGTGAAATAATATATCTGCCCTTCTCTAACTAATGTAAATGTGAATATAAATGTCCTTCTCTAACTCATGTGAGCTTCTGGAAAGTTATGAAAATTTCTGGACTGATCAAGAAAGTTCCAAAATGTGTGCAATTGATGTAATCAATCTAGAATGATCTCGACAGTTCGAAAAATTTCTGCAATGATCCAAATATGTGCGAGGGTTGTCATCGTTCTAGAAAGTTTTAGATAATTTCTAGAATGTTCTTGAAAGTTCTAAAAATTTCTGGAATCTAAATATTTTTATACCATTAAACATGCGATATATTTTAACCCAAGCAGCGCCGGGTTTCGCTGCTAGTATTACATAACATTTATATGTCTTACTTCTGAATTTGTTTGTAAAACTATAAGGTTGATTATAATAATGGTTTAGTACTAAGTATATTATGATATTTATTACCATTATATCAATATTTAAATTTTATTTTAATACTTATACTTGAATATTTGAATACCCTTGATCTCGTAATTAATTAGCCACTTCTAGATATAATTATATATTTTTCTTGTAAATGTAAGTAATTTTCCGATACTTCCATGGTTAATCCGTGCTTTGTCAGCTTTAAACAGATTCTCAATATCAAGGTAGCATTTAAGAAACTAGTTATATATTTTAAGTAATACGTTTATCATGACAAGAGAAACACACATAAATACTATTTTCATACATTTATTTCATTCCTCTTTAAATAAAAAATAAAGTGCTTCTTTTGCCACTCGCCACATGTAGGAATAGAGTATAGTCCGCGACAAACTGTTAGTCCGCTCTGAAGTTGTTGCGAGCGGGTGTAGTCATACAATTTACTATGGCGATGCGAATCATTTCTATATTCAGAGCGGACTAGCAGTTTCACGCGGACTATACATGAAGTGACGTCTTACAGTCCACAGACGACTTCTACATAATATCGTCGGGGCTGGTGGCCGCGGAGACCACCATCGGCAACAGCAACCGCACGCTCTACCAGTTCATCAAGCCGCAGGGGCAGGTCAGTTGCACTCCGCTCATCATTATCAACCCATTACTGTCCCACTGCTGGGCATGGGTCTCCTCTCATAATTAGAACGATTAGACCATAGTCCACCGCGCTGGCCAAGTGCGTATTGGCATACTTCACATACTTTTGACATATTTTTTTTATAAATCTCTCAGGTATGCATATTTCCTCACGATGTTTTCCTTCACCGTTTAGCAAGTGATAATTAATTTCTTATACGCACATAATTTTGAAAAATCAGAGGTGCGTGCCTCGGACCCCTCGGTCGAGAGGTCGAGTTTCTTAACCACTAGGCTATCACTGCACTCCACTGTATTATTTAAACTCTACTTCACCATCACCTCCTATTGAATTGGGAGTTATATCTTAGAACGCTCCTCTATTAGACTAGTGATATCAAAACAATTCAGCATTCGGCTCCATTTATAGCAACAAATATTGTCACAAGCCAGGGCATATAAAATCATATTTTTCTCTACAATATTTTAGAAGGTACGGTCTGTCTTCGCGGCTTTCTTAGATTGCATTGACAAGGTCTTCAATTCATCGCCAGTGGAGACACCTGTCAAATACTTCCATGGTTTTTTTTTTGGAAAATGGTCCTTGGCGATATATCAATGGTATCCCGGTGAGCTCATTATCATAAGAGCCTCATTATCATAATCGCTGGTAAAATTCAAAAGAGATTTTAGGTAGAAAAAGTGTGTATCCTTATAAATAGTTAATGGAATTGACATTTGGATTCAAAAATACAGATATTGGAGTATGCACGGGCCATGGTGGCCAACCGGCTGGCGAGGTCAGGCCAGGAGTGGGTGGAGATCTTCCGCAAACACAACAGCGGCACCTATAACAACCAGTGGTGAGCTATTTGGGATTTTTACTCCAGGTCGATTGTTACATATTGACCATTTCTAATTATTTTGTTTTAAATTCTTGTTCAAATTTATAACCCTTCCTCTATATATTTTTCCTATTATCAAATATTGCTTTACTTTCTATCTACATACAAACGTACAGAATAAATGAATCGCAAAAATGCGTTATTTAAAGGTGTCACATTTTTTCAAAATTGACAAGCTTCGCCTATACTACACTATAATTAGTTTGGTTGTAATGAATAGGCTCAAAAACTAGTGGAAACTTTAAAAAATCTTTCACCATTCGACAGCTACATTATCCACGAGTAACATGGGCTATATTTTATATGAAATATATTTGATAAATAGATTTTGAGGCGATACAAAGTTTGCCGGGTCAATGTTATGATTGGCGAAGGATTCCAGAAACTTCTGGGTTCAGACCAATATTATGACAGGCATCACCTCAACAGGCATCACCTCATCTTTTGCGGATCATCAAATTGTCATCATTATTTGTGTTGCATTGTGTGTTTATCAGGTACATAGTGGATTACAATAAGTTCGAAGCTCGCACCGCCAAGAACCCAGGGTCAGTGCAGCCTGGCCTGCTGTGGGTGGTGGAACAGCTGCCAGGGTACACGGAGGCAGCTGACTTGTAAGATGTGTTACATCCTCCTTGTATGCTTCACGAAGGTTCAACCCTTCAGGGTTCAATTAACACGGCACCATCGTAAATAGAAAAAGTCGGTTAAAATACATACAGCCGAACATACAACCTCCTTCTTTTCGAAGTAGGTTAAATAGTAGCGTTATGTGGTAAGAAAGACCTTTACAGGCAATATTTGGACTTAAACTTCAGGTGTAGTAACGTATCTATCGCTAACCTCAATAGAATTATACTGTTTGGAATTGATTACAGATTACGTTCTTTTTTTATTTTTTTTATTTATACTAACCTAACGATTAGACAGACGTGCTACCTGATGGAAAGTAGTCAACGCCGCCTATGGACATTTGCAACACCAGAGGAGTCGCCAATGCATCGCCGACTTTGTATGTGAGCTCTTTTTGCACCTTTTTTGAAGAGCCCCATACCATAGCGCTCCGGGAATACCTCAGGAGGAAGCTCATTCCATCTGACACGTCCGCGGCAAGAACGTCCGTGCAAACCGAACCGTGGAGGACCGCCACGAGTCCAGTTGATGTGGATGGAACTTCATCCTTCGGCGAGTGGTGCGATGGAGGAATGGTGACGTACGCACCAGGTCAAATAGTTCATCGGAACACCCACCATTGTAAAGCCGGTTTACCATCATATGAACTGTTCTAAAATGTTTATGAGAAATAAGTAGATAATTTAATTTAAAAATCTAAAATAACAACTTTAAATTACCCGCGCTTATATAATATATAGAGGACGATCAGGTGTGAATATAAACTGGCCATTTCTATTCACCCCTGACCTTCAACAACAAGAACTATACCACATTTCGCCAACAGAACCGAGGACCTCCAGCGCACCAGCTACTTCCCTTCGTACAATATCGCGCGGTTCCCCGCCGTGTTCAACCTGAGCGGTGGTAACGAGCGGATCGCCACCTTCGGCGACTGGTTCGGATACGATACCAACCCGCGCGCCAAGATCTTCCACAAGAGACAGGTGAAACAAGGGGGGACTATGTTAACTGCTCTATGATATTATTCAGTATTATGATTCAGTATTAAACTATGTGGAAATGGTCACGTGGTAGGTCGTCGTCAAACTTTTTCTATTCTTATTCTGGGCACGCGTGTCCTCTCTAAAAGAGAAAGATTAGGCCGTAGCGCGTAGTCTACC